>OY743178.1:46096887-46696887 GCA_963555705.1 Ligustrum vulgare | reverse complement strand
CATGTCAATAAAGTTGAGATCACAACCACTTTTGATGCCAAGAACCCCAAGTAGTTGCATATAAAATTGTTTATATGATGTTTTAAGTCATAACCATTTCTAGAAATTATTATGGCTCACTAATTTTTTAGGTATTTTTCCCAGATGAGGTCTAGTTTTATGACATTCAACTATGCTTAATTTGGAGTTCTTTCTCTTACAAATATATTATTTTTAAAACAATAATTGTAGGGAGATTTTTTTGGGGACATTTTTAAGTGATATCGTGATATGTCACACATTTATTGGGTGTCACAAAGTCATTTAAAAATGTCCAAGATCAAGAACTTTTTTTTTTTTTCTTTTTTTTTTTTTTTTGCCCGAGGTTAAAATCCTAATTAAAATGTGTTTTTAAGCACAACCAAACACGTCCATTTTAGAAATCAGCTGCAGTCGTGTATATACTATATACTTCCTTAAACTTCTTTTGTACCACTTTTATCTTGTCCGCATTGCTCTCGTTCGTGCAGTTTAACCTATCAGTCATCTTTTAGAAGATGTTCTTTTCTAAAAACACACACTTTGTACTTAGTGCTAGACCATATTGGACAAAACTATGAAAAAAATTGACAATTTCATTTTTTTTATTTAGTGCTTGTTTGATTTTTATTTTTTTAAATTTTCGTTTTTGAGAATGTGTAGTTAAAAAGTAGAAAAGTTTATGAATTCTTGTGCAAATTTTTTTATTGTGAGAATATGGTTGAAAATGAGTTTGAAAAAAAAAAAAATCAAACGAATACTGTGTGGTGTGTGCTGTTTAATTCATTTTGTCAAAATCTAGCTATTAGTTCTGCTAGATGACCTCTTCAGAAATTAAATGAATCTCGAGAATATTAGAAGGAAATCTTTGGGATTAATTCGTGCAGATTACTTCTTCTCTCAAAACAAAAATACATAATATGAAACTGGAAATTAATACCAAACATGTCATTATACTTAGGGTTGATTCAACACTGCTTGCCAAGAAAAATGATAGACTCCGCTCCGCACACGAGTCACCTCCCGCATGACCGCCCTCTATGAGCCCTCTCACATAGAGGGCGATGGGGCCACTTGGGCGGTTAGGCGGGAGGTCACTTGTGCGGGGAGTGAATCATCACCCGCATGCCAAACATGTCGTTACTAGTTCTTAAATTTTTCTAATTAGACTCCTGAAGTAGATTTTTAATCTTCTTACCTGAACTGGAAAATAATCCCCATGTTTGTCCGTATCTTCTTTAGACATTCGTAAATTCAATTAATCCCGAACCTGCATATATATCTGAGATGAAATCTTTGTTCTTGCAGCCTAAATAATAATTTGATTCTGTTACGAATCCCAACAGCAAACAAAAACTACAAGAAAATGCATAAAATTGACCCTTAGAATGACGAAACAGAATGGAAAGGAGAGAAAAATATAATGAATCCCATGCAAAAGAATTCATTAGAAAAATCGAGATTTTCAGATTCATCCTTTCGACTTCCCAACATTTGCTGTCAAGTTATTTGTTTCTTTTAAGGTTTCAACAAACAGTAACAGTGAATTTACCACAGCAGCAGGCAGCGTTTCATAGAAGAAACCAAATGACACAGTGCATGTGAAGAGACATAACCTCATTAGTGGAGAGGGAGAAGAAAAAAAGAGAAATTATTCTGAAAGAAATCCTAAATCTTCGGAAATTAGAGAGCACTAAGAAATTAGAGTAATAAGCTAAAATCTTATGAATTATGCTATTGAATTATGTTTAGTACTATGCTTATGTTTGGTACAGTTAAAATTTTAGATTTTAATCTAAGTTAAAGTGATTATAATCACACTTTTCATGTGATTCACAACTTTTCAACTATATGTTTCATCATTTTTTATTAAAATCTGATTTTTATTTATATCAAACAAATCAAAAGTTCACCTAAAATATTTTTTCTCTCTTTGATATCACAGTTAGTAGATGGAGCACCTAAAATATTTTCTCTCTCTTTGATATCACAGTTAGTAGATGGAGTCCTGCGTCAAAACTTGAGAATACATTGCGTGATTGATTTCTAGGATTTTAGTATGGCATTGTATCAGAAGATCTTCTGTTGTACTTTATTTTTTAATTAATGAAATTTAGCTAAGAATTATTTTGGTGTCCACTTTTTATTATTATTATTATGCACAAAACAATTTATTATTCCCTCCTAAAGTCGCACCCTTTTACGGATCGTATTGTATTCATTTGTAGCTAACATAGTTAATCCAATTGTAATGTTCTGCGCCAAACTTTAATAGGGTCGATCTTGTCTAGTTCTACCAGTGTTCTAAAAAGAGTAAAGCGTGACGAATTGACGAGATCGAGATAGAGTTTAAGCGCGCCTAGGCGCGAAAAAGCCCAATAATGTGCGAGCAAAATACTGGTGAAGTGCGAAGTGTGATGATCAAACTTTAAGTCTAAACGTGCTTTTTAGAACAGAATCTTCAACATGCCAGAAATATTTTTAACCATAGCTAGCTTGACCTTTTCCTTAGGAGTTTGAGGATGTGACAAAATTTGACTCTGTTGTCATCTAACAATTAGATTATGTTATTCAAAAACATATTTTCCGGACATAAAAATTGGAAAAGTTACAAATTAAATACACCTTGTATATAGGGTATTATTTGATTTACATATATCTTATTTTATGAATTTATATTTTACATACTAATTTTACATAATGATTAAAAAAAAATCATTTGCTTAAAAATTTGCAAATTGCCATGATAAATAGCTGAACTGAAAAATACCTTTAGCTGAAATATAAATTACCATACCCTATATATAACATTTGCAAATTTACATAATGTTTTGCATCCTACAATTTAATTACTGATTTTCATTAAATATTTCTTCTTTAAAGGGTATTTTTTGTATCAGTATTTATTACAATTTTTTATCTTCTTTTTCTAAATTCTAACATCAAATCAATAGAATAATCTTACTCAATTTAGTAAAATATTAAAAATAAAAATAGTTTATTTAACTCTTCCGACATTGTAAAAACAATAAAAATTATTAATTGCTAGGTTCTAATTAAAAAGTGTTTAAGAATAAAAACTAAACACAATTAATTAAAATAGTTTTTTATATCATAATTTTTTCTATTCATTCAAAGTTGGTTTATTTTGCAACTGAAAAAATATAACTGTTTGGCGTCTCCAAACCAATTTATAAATATAATTTTGTTGTTTTTGATGTAAAATATGTATTTAAAAAAACTTTTAAAAAAATGCGTGTGGTTAAAATGTGATATAAAGAATTGTGTAATTTATAAAATAATATATAAATCATTTACCGATCAACACACTGTTAAATGCATGCATAATTTTATTGGTCTCTACTATTGCGGTCACAGACTAATTTTCTTTTCATTGAGAAAGCTTCATTGGAGAGAGTAATCTAAAAATATAACTAATAAAATATATAAATATCTATAAAATATTAAAATTGAAAAAAACATTTATATGATACTGTGATAGGACTCGACTTTAAGTTAATTTATGAAGGGATCGTGGATGAACTGATGAAAGAGAAAAATAATTATATATAAAAATGAAATAGTAATTGAATTCCTGGTGGAAAAAAAATATTTATAAAAGGGAGAGTTTTACCCCATACTATATTTAATCCATAGGTTTAGAAGAGGTTTAGAAGAATATATGTTTTTTAAACTACTTAGAAATTCACGGTATATATATATATATATATATATATATATATATATATATATATATATATATATATATATATATATCGGTTGTTGGTCAACAACCGACGCCTAAAGTTGACTTTAAGCGTCGTTTTACAACTGACGTGCGTCTCAGTCACACACGTCGCTTGTACAAACGACGTTTTTTGTCTTTAACAACCGATGCAAATGAGTTTTTTTGTACTAGTGCAAATTCAACACATTCCTTAAGAGATTGTTTTCCACTCATAAATCACGCTTGAATCTGAAACAAAATTGAACACAATCAAACCACAATTTCAATTTTTGAGTTTCAGATCTTGAAGTAGTTCATGATTCGTTTGCACCAAGCCGAGCCCGTATAATCCAAGCCCCTTCGTCGAAAGATAATGGTGATACAACCTCATTACCATTGAAAGCCAAACGCGTTCTAAGATTGGGTAATGTCACGACCGCCGAAAATCACCCTCTAAAACTTTGCAGCTTCGAGTACTGGGAAGAGTAGTTTTCAAAAATGAAGACGAGTCGGAGAGTTTTTCCATTTCAGCAAATTACATGTCTATTTTTTATTTCTTTATAGCCTAAATCATTCATTACATGTATAATTTTACTGAACACAGTGATCTTGGGAATTCAGCCCCTAAGAATAATGGCTTCCTTTTCAATTACGCTTATTTTATTTTATTTTTGTTGATTTCACATGACGAGTTAAGGGACAAAGATACTGTTAGAGCTACAAATTACCATTGTCATATCATACCTTGGTATCGCTGTTGTGAACCAGTTCCTCGCCCATGTTGCTTTGGTTTTAATCATAGGTGTTTTGTAGTTTGAACTTCCTCTGGTCTTTGTGCTTTTATTTTGTGTTATTTTTGCAATATTGTAACAGATTATTACAACAAATGTTATAAGTAAAATTCTGTGTTTGAGGTGTTCATGTGGTTGTTATCACGATATTTGTTATATGACATTACATGTGTATCATAATCAAATTGTACAGTGTTGGATTGGTTGTTACCAACACAATTACATGAAGTTACAAAATATTACTAAACATTACAAGACATTACACAAATATTACTTACAACGAGTGTAATAAGCTACTTTCGTGCTCTGGCCATGTTGTGATTATAATTATAGTTGTATCTTTGTCGAAAATACAACATGTATTTGTGATATTCGGAAGCCACAACAGTAGAGGTGTGTCTGGAAATAACAAAACATTACAATATATCACATAACATTACAACTAATGTAATTAGTTTATTTACATGCACTAAATCAAACATGTATTGTAAATAGATTAATTGAGATTACACATCTTTAGCTGAAACTTACATATCGTTACTGAACGTTAGAGAATACCACAAAATATTACTGCATGTGTACTAAGTTAATCTTGTTTCCTGATTAGGTAAATTACACGCACTAGATTCTTACATGCAATTTAATATAACTTGAGTTGATATTACATGCACTATAATTGAATAAAATCCTACGCCATTTTTAATGTTACATACACTGAATTGTTTACAACTATTACATATTTACATAAACTGTAATATTACGAAGAACACTATTACTTGGACTATGTATTACATCCATTGTAATATTACATGCTATGACACTACATGCAACATAATGTTTTACGAAGTAAAATTACATGTAATGTGTTCTTTCAAGTAATAATTTAATAAAATTTGGCCAGATATGACATGCACTCTCTCTCCAAGAAATCCATTATTTTGGGAAATTGGTAACTGTCTATTTTAAAGTGCTAAATAAATTGTAATAATATTCCTAAATGAAAGGTATCCATAATTGATAAGGTCAATCAAACAATACTCCCTCTCCAAGTAATTAGTATTTTGAGAGGGTAGGTAAGTGTCTATTTTAATCTGTTAAATAAATGGTAACAACATACCTAAATAAAGGGATTCGTAAATTAATGCGATTCAAATTATACTCTCACTCCATGGAATCCAACATTTTTCCAAATCTAGGTATATGAAATTCGGTAATAATGTATTACGAATAGCATGAAAATTGCGTATTTTTAATTAACTTCCATTACATGTAGGTAGTTGTGTAAATTTCCCTTTATAAAATTAATATATAAAGTGTTACATAATGTTGATTTGCTACTTCCAATTCTGGATAGTCTGTTTAATATTTGTAATGACGAATCTAAATCTGTAAATTTTTAGCAAAAATTACTTTTTGTTAACATACTAAAATGCAAATTTTTAATATATGATATTTGAAGTGTAATATAAATTCCTAAATAGACGGTATGTTTTATAAATTTCCCTAAAAAATATTATTATTTCATGTTAATATGTATCCATAAATTCAAAGCAGGCTAGCAAATCACGAACTAATTTATAGTATTTTAAATTGAAAAAAAAAAAAATTTGATAAATAATAACAATGTATTCTTTTGTATGGAACTAGGCAATTTTAAATAATACTTGTATTCTGAGATTTTTATTTTCTTTATGGTACGTCTTTTTTTATTTATTTATTATTATGACTTAAAAGTGTCTAAGTTTCGTCTGACTTATCTTGGAGGAGAGTGATATTTGCCCTGGTTCTCTCTCCATGTAAATTCGGATGAGAATACAGTCTATACACACTTGAAATAAATATTCTGACAACGATTCTCCTTCATGAACACCCTTTACGTCGTCAAAATGGACTCTAAGAAGGACGACAGAGCGTACTATGTTCATGCCTTCATTTAAGTACTTACATTACACCATTTAATTGTTGTTTTTCAAAAGTTAATATTCGAACTTTTAATCCTCTAATTTCAACTCTTCTTACTTTATCGATGCACCATACCTCTTAGGCTTAGTATGACTTTTTATTTCTAAGTCAATTAGTCTATAAATGATATTTAACTAGTTAGATGAAAGTGAGTGATAATAGAAGAATCCATAAGTCTTAGAAGAAGTAAATACTGATTTGATGAGAAAATCTTACTATCCTCGTCTGCGTTTACCTTCTCTTGAACGAAGAGTACCCACAGAGAAAAGATAGGAAATCATTTCATATACTAAGGCTATCGCCATGTTTGGCCCCATTAAAATTTTAATGTATTTTTTTTCCAATTTTAAACTAAACATTCTTTAATCAATAAAATAATATTACGTAAAAATCTTCATTATTTTTTAATTACACTTTCTCCAGAAAATATTATTCAAAAACAATTTTCTAACCCAAGCTCAAACAAGGGCTTAAATACTTCAGGTAAAAAAGAAGCAGTGCTTCTTTTTTAATTAATTTAGGACGTATTATAATCTGCATGAATCTTATTTTCACAGCTTTACCTGATTTTTGCAGAATTTAAAATGTATTAGTTGAGATTTTTCAGTGGATTTGTTGAATATTATATCCATATGTTAGTTGTACCTTGAAAAGTGCTTGGCAGGACAATAGATGAGAGGAGAGGAGAGGAGAGGAGTGGAGTGGAGACAAGAAAACTAGTGATGGACACACAGCACGTTACGTGTACCAAAAATGTAAGCCTTTATTTGGTAAAAAAGTTTCAGCCTATGTTTGATAACATTGTTTATTTTATAAATTGATTTATTTATATTTTTTAGATAAAAAATAGTAGTTAAAAATTGGTGAAAGAAATATGTGTGATTAAAAAGTAGTTTGAAAAATTGTATAACTTATAAACATGTCTATAAACCAGTTTATTTGATTTATCAAAAAAATATTAGTCTATGTTTGGTAAACTATATTTAAAAATATGTTTTTAAACAAAACAATTCTCCAAATTACTTTTAACCACACATATTTTCTCTATTCACTTTTCAACAACATATTTTAATTCGAAAACATAAAAAATATGTTTTTAAACACCAAAATTTTAACTATATATAAAGAATGTGATATTTTTAAAGAAGTGATGGCAACAATTTAGTTCAGGGTCGGTTCGTCCAAAATCATAATCGAACCACCAATTTTTGTTCATATCATAATCACCCCATAACCGCCTAAGTCGGCTCGGTGCGATTTCGGTGGGTGTCTCTGTTCGGTGCCATTCGATTCGATACGGTTAATAATTACTTAAATGCAATTAATTTTTGCAAGTTCAACTGGAAAAAGAATAAACAGATTATTAAAAAAAAATAACAATATTAAGCAAATAATATCCAAATTCTCAAATTCAAAATCTGAATTTAGCAAATAATATTACGAGCATAATAATATTAGTATATTACAATAAAATACAATATATAAAGACAAAATAAATTATTTTTCTCCATCTTTACACTTGAGAAGAATAAATATTTTGTTTCTTGACCTTTATACTTCATTCTTCCTCGCCACAAATATTGTTAGCAGTATATATCATTGTTGATTCCTATTTGATAAAAGAAAAACTTGATTGGGGATGGGGTATGTGTGTGTGTGGAACTATCATCTACCAAAATGGAGAGTGACTAAGGGAGTGGAGATAAATAAATCAGTATTCAAATGACTATATATCTAGGGTTAATGGATTTAGATTAGGCTTTAGTCATGTGGACTGGGTTTATTGACTTTTAAACAGAGACTAATTTTAGGCTTTTCAAGTTTTAAATATAGTTCAAAATAATTTTTGTAATCGGATATTTAGTTCGGTTCGGTGCACTGGCACAATTACCATACCCGCCCCACCAAAAATCGGGTCTTTAAATTTGTATGTCATACCCGCCCCCATTGCCCCTTCGGTTTGATCTTTTTCGCACCATTCAGTTCAGTTCACCGCGATTTTCTGTTCAAGCCGTTCAAATTGCCATCCCTATTTTAAGGTAAAACTATGGTTAAAAAATGGTTTGAAAAAATGTGTAGTTGAAAATTTATTTGAGTTGTTTATAAATTTATTTATAAACGACTTACCAAACGGAATTTGGCCTTTATTTGAGCCTCATTTTAATGAAAAGAGTAATTGGTACATTTAGTCCCTACCTTTTCCAACCTTTACGAAATTCTTCATTACCTTTGTTTTTTTTTTTTTTTTTTGGCAAATTCACCCTTACCTTCTCACTTTCTTGCAAAAATCATCCTTGTCTTCAGCTTCTGTCAAATTCAGCCGTTATCACATTGAATTAAGAGTCACTTTAATTTAATGTTGAGGGAAATTTTGGAATTCAATAAAAAACTAGCTTACATTTCAAAAAAAAAAAAAAAGAAGATGTAGACAGAACTCAAATACCTTTTAACTCATTTTTGTGTCAATCTTATTTATTCCAAATGAAGAGGAATCATCTAGTCAATGAAAGACGATAAGGAAATCTAAAACATCTATGAGTGCAACTTCGCATTCTCCTAGTGCCAAGCAAGGAAGAGCAGGAATGATTATGAGACGCAAGATATGTGGGGAAACGTGGCATAATAGAAGATCATGTAAATGAGCATCACCACCTCCAGCATCTGGATCATGAGTTACATGTGTTTATAATTTTTTTTGGATTTTTTATGGCATTCAAAATAGTTGAAGTCTTCTTTTTTGTTGTAGTCTGAAACTTTCTTTTGGTGATGGTGATGTAATTGATATTTGCAGTGACTTTTTGTAATGACGATCTTATCTGTTGGTAATGGTGATTTATTTCATCAATTGCTTTCTTTACAACTTTGTATGGTTGAATTGGATATGATTTTCTGTTTAAATATTGGATTTTCCGTTTATATGCACGGGTGAAATTATTCTAAAGCAAGAAACTACTGATTTTTCCCAATTCAAAGGGGATATTTTGCTCAAAAACTATAAAAGATAAGGACGATTTCAGTAAAATAGATAAATTTTAGGGATGCATTTCACACTGATTAATAAAAGGTAGGTATGATTTTCACAGATCAAAAATTTGATGATGTAATCCGTGGTAGGAGATCAAGGGAGGAATCAAGGATCGAACCGAATCAAGTTGCTTCTAAGGGACGAAGATTGGTGCCGTCGGACCAACCACACGATCGCGTGGTGAAACGATTGGAGCGATCACGCCATCGCACCAAAAAGAGACCCGAGAGTTTTATCACCAACCACGCGATCGCGGCTATGAAGCCCAAGCGATCGAGCGGTTATGATTAGACCAGATTTTTGTGAATTTTAATTTAATTTTCATTTTATTAATTATTAATTATGTTTTGAACCCTAATTGCGGCTAGGGCTAGGTTAGGCGCGTTTTACGTTATATTATATTGTTTTTCATTATTGAACAACAGTTTTTGAGTTTATTGATTAAAAATTGAGAGAGGATTCTCTTGTGAAATGTTGAGTTTTCCCTTTTCTTGAACTTATCAAAGATCTGATCTTTGTGGCGTTCACCCAACGAACTTATCAAGGAATTGACATCCCTTGTGGCGTTCATCAATCTTGGTTCTTTAATCCGCATCGTCATTCATTGCGTCGTGGTTGTCGGATCAAGGTTTTATCGTCAATCTATCTTTTAATTTCCATTATTTTTTTCTTGTTCTTATGTTTAATCTGTCGTAAATCTTTCCTAGGGTTTTATTTTCGTTATTTCACGTTTTTTTCGAGATTCCCCGATTGGAATCGCGTCATCTGGTATCAGAGTTTGGATCTATTTCAGATTCTTGCATTTCTTGTTATTTTCTTGATTTTTTTTCGCGTTCTTCGTGTCAGTCATAATTTTCTTCAGTTTGATCCATAAGAGTCAGTCCCAAAAATTCAAAAGTGTTTTTCTTCTTCGTTTTTCCATCCAAATCCAGTTCCATTTTTTCTGCTATACTCATAGTCTAATTCTCTGGCAGATTAAAAAAAATCCGAAAATTCCCAAATATTCTTCAAATATTCCGAATTTTCTCAATTTCCAAATTTCCTTGTTCTTGTTCGTTTCTTACCCTTTTCCAACCCTTGATTGAGTTTTTGAATTGTTTCTTGATTAGTTCTTGGGTGAAATTTGAAGGGATAGAAGAGTGATACACGAGCGAAAATACACGTGAATAGAAATTTATTTTGATATTAAAAATGTCTTATATAGAGGGTTTCACATCTTCATCTTCTGTGGGTAACAGAAAACAGCTCAGGAATGTGAATAGAAAGTATGATATTACAGCAATGAGGGCACAATTTGAAAGGTTTATGGCTCAGATGGAGAATCGAGGTGCAAAACGTGAACAAAGACCTCGGGATCAATCTCATGATGGTTCTCGGGTTAGGAGAGGTAATAGGTGTGAGGTTGGTACGGATGATGAGGACATGGGCAGTGAAAGTGGAAGTATATCTTCGGTGGGAAGTATGCGAATGAGGGATAGAGAAGATAGGTATGAGAGGAGGCATGATAGGGAGCGTCGTGATGCTAGTAGGCATCGTGGGGGTAGAGATGTTGTTGAAGACGACCTTGGAAAAATTAAAGTGAAAATACCATCGTTCCAGGGTATGAGTGATCCGGAGGCGTACCTGGATTGGGAAACCAAGGTTGAACGGCTATTTGATTATCACAATTATTCAGAAAAAAAGAAGGTGAAATTAGCCGTGATTGAATTCACAGATTATGCAAATATTTGGTGGGATCAACTAGTGACGGGTAGGAGGAGGAACCTTGAGGAGCCGGTGGAGACTTAGGGTGAGTTAAAGACCATAATGAGGAAGTTGTTTGTGCCAACTCATTATTATAGAGATATTTACCAGAGGCTGCAGGGTCTGACTCAGGGGTTGAGAAGTGTAGAGGATTATCATAAGGATATGGAGGTGGCGATGATTCGAGCCAATGTGGTGGAGGATCGGGAAGCTACAATGGCTAGGTTTTTGAGCGGGTTGAATAAAGATATTGCCAACATCATCGATCTGCAACATTACATGGAACTAGAGGACGTGGTACATATGGCAATGAAGGTGGAAAGGCAATTGAAAAGAAAAGGGGTAGCAAGGCACTTGTCGGGATCTTATCCTACATCACAACCGAAGCGGGAACACAATGATGAACATGATCCGAAAGGAAGGGAGGAACCTACAACAAAATGTAAAAATATTTCTGAATCTCAACTTTGTAGGGATAGAAATATTAAGTGCTTTAAGTGATTGGGTTATGGTCATATAGCATCTCAGAGTCCAAATAAAAGGGTAATGTTTGTACGTGATAATTGTAACATTAGTTCAGAGGACGAGTTTAAGGGGATGCCAAGATTACAGGATGTCGGGGCTAGTAGTAGTGATGAGGAAGGGTTGACTTATGCTGTTAAAGATTCATTTGTTAATCAGCGCGTCCTTAGTACTAGAGTCAGGGTGGATGAAATCAGTGAACAAAGGGATAATCTCTTTCATACTAGATGCTTAGTGGGTAAGAAGGTTTTTGGAATGGTGATTGACGGGGGGGAGTCGTACTAATGTGGTTAGTACAATGTTCGTTGAGAAATTGGGCTTGAGCTTAATAAAAAATCCAAACCCTTATAAGTTGCAATGGCTGACTGAGTCGGGAGAAATTAAAGTGAAGAAGCAGGCTAAGGTCAATTTTTCCATCGGGGGTTATAAGGATGAAGTTATATGTGATTTCGTGCCTATGCATGTTGGCCATATTTTATTGGGAAGGCCTTGGCAACATGATAAAAGGGTGGTACATGATGGGTATAAAAATCAATATTCCTTTGTGAAAGATGGGAAAAAAGTTACTCTTGCTCCTCTATCACCTAAGGAGGTCCAAGAGGATCAAAAGAAAATAAAAAGTAAGTTTGAGGAGAAAAACACGAGAGTTGAGGCCATGACCTCAGAAAAAGGAGAGGGTGTGAAAATTGAAAATCAGAGGGTTGAGGCTACGACCTCAGAAAAAAGAGAGATAGAGTGTAAAAAGAAAATTAAAAGAGAGTCCACCCCCAAAATGAATTTTTTTGCACAAAGGTTGATGTACAAGGATCCTTGCCTTGCACTTAACCAATCTAACAAACCCCTCCCCAGCTCTATAAAATCTGTTTTGCAGGTGCCAAGAACAAACCATGATCCTGAGATAACGAAGAAATTCTTTAGTACAAAGGGGCAGCCCAAAAAGCATAAGCATGATCCAAAGGAAAACAAACCCAAGAGTTGTAAGAGGATTAGACAATTTCGAGATTCGAGGTCGAATCCTTTTTAAGAGAGGGGGAATGATGTGATCCGTGGTAGGAGATCAAGGGAGGAATCAAAGATCGAACCAAATAAAGTTGCTTCGACGGGATGAAGATTGGTGCCGCCGAACCAACCACGCGATCGCGTGGTGAAACGACTGGAGCAATCGCGCCATCACACCAAAAAGAGACCCGAGAGTTTTATCACCAACCACGCGATCGCGACCATGAAGCCCAAGCGATCGCGAGGTTATGATCAGACCAGATTTTTGCGAATTTTAATTTAATTTCCGTTTTATTAATTATTAATTTTGTTTTGAACCCTAATTGCGGCTAGGGCTAGGTTAGGCGCGTTTTACGTTATATTATCTTGTTTTTCATTATTGAACAACAGTTTTTGAGTTTATTGATTAAAAATTGAGAGAGGATTCTCTTGTGAATGGTTGAGTTTTCCCTTTTCTTGAACTTATCAAAGATCCGATCTTTGTGGCATTCACCCAACGAACTTATCAAGGAATTGACATCCCTTGTGGCGTTCACCAATCTTGGTTCTTCAATCTGCATCGTCATTCATTGCGTCGTGGTTGTCTGGTCAAGATTTTATCGTCAATCTATCTTTTAATTTCCATTATTTTATTCTTGTTCTTGTGTTTAATCTGTCATAGATCTTTCCTAGGGTTTTATTTTCGTTATTCTGCATTTTTGTCGAGATTCCCCGATTGGGATCGCGTCATCTGAGGCAGGAAAGTTTGTCATCATCTTCTTCACGAAATCATAGCACACTGCTCCATATACATTGTTAACAAAAACTGGAATTACATCAACTCTTACATAAATCACATCGCATGAATAAATGATAATGCTAAATACTCAAGATCTGGCTACGACAATCCAATTTCCAACATACCCACAATAAAAAGCAAAAATTCAATTTTTTGCTCTTATTACCTACATCTCCCCATAAATTTTAAAAAATTTATCTTCACTTTCATTTCTATAACTAGGCAATATTATCTTCAGTGATATAGTATTCAACCTATACAGTTACAAAGCTCAGATGGAATAAATCAGGTTGGCGCCAAAATGAATTAAAGGTATTGAGTTCCATTTTTTTTTAATGTAAGCTAGTTTTTATTGAATTCCAAAATTGCCCTCAACATTAAATCAAAGTGAGTCTTAATTCAATGGGATATCAACTGAATTTGATAGAAGCTGACAGCAAGAATGATTGTAGCAAGAAAGTGAGAAGGTAAGGGTGTATTTGCCCAAAAAAAAAAGGTAGAGACGAATTCCGAAAAGGTTGTGAAAGTTAGGACTAAATGTGCCAATTACCCTAATGAAAATGATGCTTCATCGAGTGAGATCATTGTGTCTGATTACATATTGACCAAAGATAGAGGTAGGAGAATAGAATTCCATCTACTAGAATCAATAATGATGGCTTTGTGACATTCTTTTGTGTTGTGGGCTCTACCAACTCTGAACATAATATATTTGATGAGGCTCTTAACTGTAAAGATTTCGTCCTTTGGAAGGATGCTATGAATAATGAAATGAAATCTTTAATCAGGAATAAAACATGTGTTTTAATTAACATACCTAAGTATCAAAAAGTTGTTAATTGTAAATGGATTTATAAAATCAAAGATGATGAGTAATGCTAGTAAGAAAAGATATAAGGCTAGCTTGTAGCCAAAGGGTTCACACAAAATGAGGGAGTTGATTACAATGAGTTTTTTTCTCTTGTTGCCAAGTATACTTCTATCAGAATCTTGCTTGCCTTATTTGCTTATTTTATTTAGGAGTTTAAAACTACTTTCTTAAATTGTATTTTAGATGAAACCATTTATATGTGTCAACCTAAATGTTTTAAAATAAAATTTTAAACTGAGAAATCAATGTATGGCCCAAACCAGGCATGTAGAAAGTGGTATAAGAAATTTTATTCTTATATTCAAACTCTAGAATTTGTTAGAAGTAATTTTTATTCATGTTTCTTTTATAAAGATTTTAGTGGGCTTGAATTTGTTTACCTTTTATTATATATTGACTACATGTTGCTTACCTGTCATAATAAATTTGAAATTGAAAAGATTAAATCAAAACCGAAATCTGAGTTTTGAATGCAAGACCTAGAAAATGCTATGAAATTTCTAAGTATGGAGAGAGAGAGAGAGAGAGAGAGAGAGAGAGAGAGAGAGAGAGAGAGAGAGTTATGTAAATCAACATTCTTATATGTTAAAAGTGCTTGGAAAATTTACTATGTTTAACTGCGAACCTGTTACATTGCCTCTTGCAAATCACTTTAATCTATCTTTTGATCAATAACCTAAAATGAAGAAATAATATCTAGTTAACAGTCTGGTATCTATCCAGTTAGCAGCTAGGCAGTCCTTTATTTTCTGTTATTTTATCACGCTTTTTATACTTAGTTTTGTTTAGTCAGTTTTGTGCCTTTTACATCAGTTCCTCCTCTATATAAACTAATTTCATCCTGTATTTGTATTAAGCATGAATATATGAAATAAATGAATTTATCCTTCAAGTTCACTGTCTTTATCTTGTTCATGGTATCAGAGCAGAAATTAAATCAAATCATTGGAAGGAGATTCCATAGAGAAAAATGCTGCGAGATCTACAAATGATGATGAAAACTAGCAGCATTCTAATGGAGATTCAGTTGTGGGATGAATTAGCATGTCTATTACCTATTCCAGTTTGTAGTTGTGGAGCAGCCAAGGAAGTAGCAGACATGAATACCTTTAATAGACTGATTCAGTTCCTCATGGGGCTGAATGATACATTTGATCATATGCAAAACCAAATACTAGTTATGGACCCTCTACCTACTGTGAACAAAGCCTACTCAATGATTTTAAGTAGAAAACAGTACATCAAGCATGTTTGGATCCACCTGATAATGCAGTATTGATGATCAAATCCCAAGGATATAGTAGAGGAAGTAGCTATGGATGTGGTGGATTAATGAGAGGAAGAGGTGTTTATGGAAGAGGCAGTGCTAAAGATAAGGCAAGTATGTATTCCAATCATTGCAATATGAGTGGTCATACAAGGGAAGGATGCTTTGAAATTAATGGCTACCTTGATTGGTTTAAGAAGCCGAGGGAACAAGGAGGTAGATTAACCTACAGTAGGCCTATGGGTAACATGGCAGAGATCCACTGATTATTGAAGGGGATGATACAGCAATAGATGATAAATATTCATCTCAGAATGCAGACTTATCAAATATGGTATAATAGGAAGTCATGAAGTTCATGAAAAGCAAAATGCAGAATGATCACAATGGATCTGTGGACTTTGCAACTTTGAAGATTTAGCAGACTTTGCAAGTATTAAAACATCTACAAATTATCATAATGTGTTTACTGTGCTTGATAGGTTAGAGGTAGGATCTTGGATGTTGAACACAGGTGCTAGTAGTCACTAGTCTCATGTGCACTGATATAAACCTACATAACTCCAAACCTGTTTAATGCACACACCAGTATATCTTCCTGATGGTTAGATAAAATCTACACGCATAGGAAATGTTCCATTGAATCACAAACTAAATCTCATTTATACTCTTTTTATTCCCAGCTTTAAGTTCAACCTTTTTTCTGTGGCTAAACTTACTGAAAATGCCCAAATCAAGTTCACATTCTATCCTACACACTGTGTTCTATAGGACCTACAGATTGAAGACATTCTTCCAACTGGAGAGTTGGTTGGAAAACTCTACATTCTTGAGAAATCTAGGGTAACACGAGACACCTCTGCTTTTATTCCTTCTGCCATGTCTAAAGTTTCTTCTCATTGCTATAATTCTGAGAACTTTGCAAACATCAGCTATGATAATACTTTATTTGAATGGCATTACAAACTTGGGCATGCTTCTATCCCTGTTTTACATCACTTGGTTTTTATTTAGTCTTCTAGAAATCAATTTGAAATTTCCATTTTACAACAATGTGAAGCCTGCTATAAAGGGAAACAACGGAGATTGCCCTTTTTCAAAACCACATTTTCTACTTACTGGTTTAGTTTTTTCTTTGAAATTGTCTAACTTGGTGTTTTTCTACAGGTGACCAGAGCACATGAAACCAGTAGGGTGCTCTACTGAAACTAAATAAGGCAAATTTTATTGTTATAATAAACGCCTCTCAAAATTTTGAAGTAGTTCAAATTCGAACCTTTGACCGTTGGTTGGATAAATCACATTTCTAAAGCTTAGCTTTGTTAGTTGATGTGCCTTCATTTGCGACCCTACACATGGATGATTATTGGCCCTTGGACTGAACGTCTCTTGGGTTAACTTATATATTTGGCTTAGATGTTTGGGGTTACACTGCAATTCATTTTGGTTACTTAGTCTCTTTTTTTCTAGAATAGTCTAGAGTTTTCTTCTTCTCCACATCAAACTGTAATTTTTTGTAGGATAGTTTGAGTGTGAATACTTTGTGTATTCTGGAAGTTGAAGTTTGAGTTGTTCGTTGGTAAACATTATATAGAAGCGAAAGTAAAAGGAATCTTGGATTCCGATATTTGTAATCTTGATGTTTGGCTGATTTTTAATGAATCTGGAGCCTGTTCTACTTTGGTAGATACTTAATGTGTGAGTAAAACCGTTTGTGTGAACATCCGAACCCGTTAGTGGGTAAAAATCTTGTGTTCCTTCTCATTTACACTTTTCTATGAGTTTATATTTGGGTGATTTGTCGTTATTTCTGGTTTTGAGACTTAATCTAGGACCAACAGAAGCATTGACTAGAAAAGTTTGTTCTCTCTTTCCTCCATATCTTGAATCACCTATAATATTGTTTCATGGTATTTTGCTTTACTAAAAGCTTAACACTCCAATTTTTATCTGTCTTATGGTGAGATTTTCACCTATGAGCATAAACTTATGTTTTGCTGTGTTTCCTTTGATCATGATAAATAATGGTGCGGTTGGAGGTGAACATAATTTTTTTCTAATGAAATTTCTTTCATTTGAAGATCTCTAATAACATACTTTAATTTGTGTTTAAATTCCCATTTATATTCTAAATTATGATTTTTATTTCCAGATTTCTTATCATATATTTGTGTTTCCATATTCACCCCAATTTTCTTTTTTACCTCTATATAAACATTCATTGTTAAAGTAATAAAGTTTATAATTGATGCTTCATTTAACGATCCACTATTTTCCCCAATTTTTAGAAAATTAAAAATTTGAATATTTATTGATCAATGTATCGATACACGAGTAACATGCATCGACACTTGCAGAAACCCAGGTGGGGTTTACACGTGATTGAACTGTGATTGCTGGAATTTGACAAACCTGGCCACTTGTCAAACATGAACAGGACGAGTTAATGCAGCCTAGCAACACCTGCTTATAGCTTAGGTGAATCACTAAGCTAGTTTAGGGGGAAATCATTGCCTAGAAATGATATTTTAATCGAACCTAATCTGAATTGGTCTACAATTTCGTGTATAAATACGTGTCTTGCTTAGAATAATTACAGTAAAAAATTTCAGTTAAAAATCGTGAGAAAGAGGAAGTAAGTTTGGTTTCCTTTTGTTTTAAAATTTTCAAATCTCCAAACGTAGTCTTTAATCACAGCTTTGTAAAATTTCTGTTAGAATCATGTTCGTTGGGAAAGTTATGCAAGAATTCTGAATCAACAAAAGAAAGAATTAGATTGAGATCAAAACTCAAATTGCAAAAATAGTTCCTCAAGTATCGATTGAAGAACCATGATCTGAACGTATTTCGATACTTTCATTATTTTTTAGAATAATAGAAGTTTGATTTTTGATTCTTTCTTTATTTTCAGGTTTTGAACAAGGTAAGTAACGCTGAAATTTTTAAAATAGTCTTAAATGCTACTTCGTGAAAAAATTTCTTGATATTTTAACTTGTTCTCGTCTTGTTATAATATTTTCTTGTATTATTACATTCATTCATCATGTTATCCTACTTGATACTATGCCTTATGGTGCTTGACTTGTTATACTTGATTTACGAGAAATTCTGTCATGTTTGAAATACATGATATTTATATCAGGATTTTAAATCCTGTCTGAATTCTTGCGCACACGGGATAACACATGTTTTGTAATACGGGCCCTCTTGAAACTCATGTTTTTAAAAAGAATTTTTTATTTTTATTTTTACCAATATGTAAGCAATTTAGAGCACAAGGTTTTATTTTAATGAATGTAAAAATCTTGTCTATCGCTGTAAAATAAACATATGTAAATTATGCATGTTTTATAAAGTTATGTTCTTTTTTTTTTTTTTTTATTGACACTTGGGAATAATTTTATTTAATGAACTGACTTTTTAAATCTAATGAATGATTTCATTATCAATTTTAATGCACATGTGATTTTACTAGTTTCAAGTTTTTCAAAATACTTCTTATACTTCTATTTCTTATTTTAACATAGAGATTATTAAATCCAAAGTTTAACATTATAACTATGTGTTTCATTATAATGCAATCTTTAGTAGTAAATTAAAGTATTTATATACAATGTTGCAATCTTATATACATGAAAGAAGATTAACTTGACAGATTTTAAATAACTGCCTGATTCAACAAGTATTGATACATGTATCGATTCTTGCAGAAAATCAATAAATATATTTACCTATAAATCAACATATTGACAACGGAAAATGGAGAAAATTATGTATGGAATTTTTGTGCACCACAAGTGTTTGTATTAGAGCTTCGGTTTGCAGGTTCAGTAGACTTCGTAATATACATATAAGTTAACATCTTTTTTCCAACCCGTCGAGGTATGTTTACTTGAAGTTATGTTCTATGAATGATTAGATAATACATCAAATAATAGAAAACTTGAACATTTCTTATAACATAACATAGATACAAAAGTCAAAGTTTATTGTTTTACATTCCAAAATATCAAGAGGGCTACATATTGAGGAGAGGGAATAAACTAAGTATCAGGAGATGGAGGATCCATAGGAACATCGGGAGCACGGGTCTCGATGGATAGATGTTGCTCAATCACACCAACCCGAGCATATAGATCCTAGATCGACTGGAGAATATAAGTCCAAGCTCTCCTCGACTCCTCAACAAATGCAGTCCAATCAGGAGCTTGAGATGATGCACCCTGAGTCTCTGTAGCATGCTCCTCTCTAGCTTGGCTAGCCTCAGCAGGAACTCCCACATCCTCGACACCCACACCAGTACCTCTAGCTCCAACACCCTAACCCCAACTCTCTGGCCACCTGCAGCATTAGGCTTGGGCACCCAAAATCGAGGACAGGACTCGGTATATCCCATCTTAGCTAATGTTAGTGTTGGAAACGGGCACGGATCGGGGCTCAAAAAGTTTCTGCTGAATCGGATCCGTCCCAGGATCCGCCATTTTTAAAGTCGAGGCGGATCGACCCCCCAATCCGTGGTAATTTTTTTATTTTTTTATATGTAATTTAAATTAAATATTTTAAAAAAAAATTTAAAAATTATTTTTTTATTAATTTTTTTTTTTAATTAAACGAGGCGGATCGTCTCGATCCACCTCGATCCATTGACCCGCCCCGCCCAGCCCCGTAGATTCGCGGATCGACATTTTTTCTAATCTGATAGGATAGGATCGGGCGACGGATCGGTGGAACGAATCGAATTTTTTTGCCATCTCTAGCTAATGTAGCTAGTCCAATAGTTTAGTTCGGATGAACTGGCTGTAAAAACTCCCCCTCGAAGCTAATTCCCTCATGACATAAAATCGACATCACCACTCGACCATATAGTAACCTACTACTGTGTATGCTTGCACTCTTGATCAAAACCATCCAAAATAAGATTTTCTAAATCCACTTGCCTATCCGTACACACCTTTTCTAAAAACCATAAGTCCTCGAGTTGTAAAGTCGAATGCTTATACCCACGTGGCTTGATCAAGTGTGTAAACATGAGATGTACAAATCACCTATGAAAAGGCAAAGCGGTGCATGATCGGAAATATCCATAAGGGTAGGATCGTCAAAAACAAATCTACATGCACGTACTTTCTCAAAAGTGGAATCATAAACCTCTCCACCTTCTTGCACTTCAAAGATCTCCTGAATCTTTGATGAACCAACCCAGAAAATTTTCCCTTTTACCATTATTTTCAAAATCCCGTCACCTCAAGCCACTTGCTCGCTCTAAGTTTCCTCATCACAGCTCATTTGGATTTTAGCATTTGCATAAAAGAATTGAATTAATCTCTTGCATATCCTTCCCCATTTTCTAAAAAATTGAGCCATCCAAAATGCTTAAAATATGGTAAGTATTCGAATTTAAAAGAACGAAGAAAGGAAATTTTTAAAACCCTTTCGGGCACAATGGGTAATTTCTTTAATGGAAGGAAACAAGATTGAGTTTCCACACTAAGGAAAAACATGTTTGGAAAAGTGGTCAAGTCATCAAACTCATCACCACTATGCTCTTGTGATTCAACCACTTTTTCCTTATTCTTACCACTTCTACCTCTACCCCTACCACGACTAGATGAAGAAGAAGCCCAACCTCGAGTGGAAGTACTGGCAGCTCTTCTGGGGCATTGGGAAGGTCGTGGATTGATGTCAACATCATGAACTCATTTTGTACATTGTTCACACATCTCAGGAGAAGAAATTTCAGTAGAATAAGATTAAGAAGCAGTATTAGATGAAGAATTTTCTGAGTTAGAGGAAGAATTTGAAGAAGAAGATGTAGATTTTCAATAAGAGGGGCAGTAATACCAACTGATTTGGGGGCTTCTTTTCCTTTAGTGAAATTTCACGCTTAATCCGAGTCATGATAGAAAAATTTATGAAAAATATTGACAAATTTTTTATTTTAAGGAAAAACGAGAGAGACTAGAGAGAGTTTGGAGGAAAGTTTTGAAAATTGTGCATGTAAATGACCTCTAAAACCCTTTTAAAAAATCATGTATCGATACATTGAAGCGGTGTAAAGTTTTTGCTTAAGTATGTATTGATACATTGAGTAAAATTTTGAAATTTATTTTTGGAATTTTAATATAATTTTATGTTTTAGGGTCTAAAGATATGTCACACATGATTTCTTCTCAACCTTCGAAAAATGCTGCATCAAATGATCGTTTAACTCATGTTTTTCGACAACAAGCCCAAAAAATTGGACTATTAGTAAATCATACTGGTTATACTCAACCTAATCAAATTTCAAATGATGGAGGAGCAATTACTAATCGATTTCGATAACTAAAACCTCCCTATTTGAAGATGCTAAGGATCTGATAGATTCCGAAAATTGGATCAGAACAATTGAAATGATGTTTTTGTATGCACATACGTAGAATGAAGAAAAAGTGAATTGTGCGATGTTTATGTTAAGAGGGAATGTTGGTTACTGGTGGGATACTTTAATTCAGTTAAAAGGAGCTGCAACTTATGATTGGGAAAAGTTTTGTGAGAAGTTCCGTAACAAATATTTTCCAGCATTAGTCAAAAATCAAAAACTTAATGAATTCATTCAATTGAAGGAAGGGTATGTGACGGTGATAGAATATGTAAAGAAGTTTGAAGAGTTATCTCGATTTGCGAAGCACGTGGTGAGTTAACCGCGACATCAAATAGATCGTTTCATCGAAGGATTGAAACCTGAACTGAGTAGAGACGTGTTAATGTCCTCTTCATCTACGACTACCTTCTCAAGCATAGTAGAAAGAGCATTAATGGCAGAACAAGCCGAGATTAAAATAATAAAAGCTAGAGAAGTTCGAAATCAGAATCCTCGGAGGCCAATGACTTGGTGGAAGTGGAACCCTCAATTTTCCAACAGAAATGGTGGCAGTAGATTTTCAAGGTCACTCCGACCCCAATCAAATATCAAGAAACCTGAAGTAAAGATTACGGAAGTAAATCCATTATCTTGTTCTTATTGTGGAAAATTGTATCGAGGTCCTTGTCGAACCCAGCTAGGGTTATGCTATGGCTGTGGAGAAAAAGGCCACTTATTAAGAGATTATCAGAAGCAGAAAACTAATCAGACCAAACCTTTACCACATTCTGGCCAAGTTTATGCTCTTGTACAACCAGAAGCATTGGAGAGTAATAAAGTCATCATAGGTACGATTTACTTTTTCTCAAAATTGGCTCATACTTTATTTGATTTTGGTGCTACTCATTCATTTGTATCTACCCAAATTATACAATGTCATCAAATACCTACTAAACAATCATCTAGTATATGTGAGATCACCTTGCCTAATGGAAGAATATATCAAGCACAAAATCACATATAAGAAGCTCCAATTCAAATAGAGGATAGTAACTACCCTATTGAACTCATTATGTTTGATATCAAAGATTTTGATATCATACTAGGGATTGATTGGTTATCCAACTATGGGGTGATTTTGAATTGTAAAACTAAAAAATAAACTTCTTGAAAATAAACCTATATCATTTTCACTCCCAACAAAAACCTCCAAGATCATTATTTCTTCAGTTAAAGCTATGAAGTTGATTTCTCAAAGACATAGTGGATATTGAATGAGTTTATATCAGGTTAAAGCCAATACAGTTCCAGAGTTATCTACAATTCCTATAGTTCAAGATTTTCCTGATGTCTTTCCCAAGGATTTACCTGGATTACCTCCCGAACGAGAGATCGAATTTAGCATCGAAGTTATTCCAAGTACCAATCCTCTATCCAAAACTCCATATCATATGGCCCCTACTGAATTAAAGGAATTAGGAAATCAACTTGATAAATTACTGGAAAAATGATTTATCCGGCCTAGTACTTTACCTTAGGCGTCAGTGTTATTTGTGAAGAAAAAGGATGGATCAATGCAATTTTGCATTGATTATCGTGAACTAAATAAGGTTAACATTAAGAATAAATATCCTCTTACTAGAATTGATTATCTGTTAGATCAATTACAGGGATCAACTACTTTTTCAAAAATTGATTTATGATTCGGATATCATCAATTAAGAAAAAAAAGTGATGATATTGCCAAGTCGGCTTTTAGAAGTCGATATGGACATTTTGAGTTCTTAATAATGACGTTTGGATTAAAAAATGCTCCAGGAACATTTATGGATTTGGTGAACCATGTTTTTCGAGATTTTTTGGATAAATTAGTTATAGTATTCATCAATGACATCTTGACCTACTCTAAAGATTGTCATCAACATGCTGAACATTTGAAACTAGTTTTATGAACTTTACAAGAAGAGAAAGTTTATGCTAAATTATCCAAATGTGAATTTTGGCTAGATAAAGTGATTTTCTTGGGACATGTAATATCAAAAGAAGGAGTTTCGGTAGATCCCACTAAAATTGAAGTAGTTTCTCAATGGAGACAACCTACTACACCTACGAAAGTATGAAGTTTCCTAGGTTTAGCACGATATTATCGTAGATTTGTTCTAGAGTTATCGAGAATAGCAGTACCATTAGTTTACAAGAAAGAATGTACTTTTCAAATGGATGGAAGAGTGTGAGGATAGTTTCCAAGAATTAAAGAAGAGGGTAACTATAGCTCCAGTATTGACTATTCCTCGTGGAGATATGGAATTTACAATATATAGTGATGCATCGAAAAATGGCCTTGGATGTGTTTTAATGCAACAAGGAAAGATAATATCTTATGCATCTTGACAGTTAAAATCATAAGAGCAAAATTATCCAGTACATGATTTGGAACTCACTGCTATAGTTTTTGCTTTAAAGATTTGGCGGCATTATTTATATGATGAACACTGTGTGATTTTTACCGACCACAAAAGTCTCAAATATTTCTTCACTCAAAAAGAATTGAATATGAGAAAAAGAAGATGGTTGGAATTAGTAAAAGACTATGATTTTGGAATCAACAATCATCCCGAAAAAAGATAATATTGTTGTTGATGCGTTAAGAAGAAAAACACCTGCCGAAAAGAGAAGGCCAAAAGAACTTCAAAAAGATATGGAAAGATTACAACTCGAAGTTTTGGAATCTTAAAAGGCTCAAATATATACTCTACTAATACAACCAACATTGCTAAAATTAATACAAGAAGCTCAAAAAACAGATCCTTTTACTGATAAACTATGGCATAGAATCTTCAAATTTAAGATCTCAAGTGAAGGAGTGAATATATATGGTACCCGAATTTATGTTCCACCGCCAGTTAGAGATAAGGCTTTGGAAGAAGCACATTGGTCGCACCATGAATGGTGCTCCAAAATAAGTTCCTTACTCCTTAATACTTTTGAATGTTCTGACGTTGTGAAGTATAATAGAAAGTAATGGTCATTCTTCCACATATATTGTAATAGTTTAAATTAATTGATTGTTGAAATTGGGGGGGTTGTTTTTGTTGTCACAATAAAATAAGTAAATTGCAAAAGATGTACAAATAGTGAAACAAGTAAATTTGTAAAGTGCCTAAAAAATAAGATTGAGGAATTAGTATCAACATCTAGACATTAGGTCATAATAAATAAACAAATTCATTTCAATTAAATAGATCAATTGTAATAACCCTCAAAAAGCACACAAGCTTGGCTAATCGGAATCCTTCTTACTGAGTCGTTGGATAGAACAAGCTCTCTATCCAATTTCTTTCCAATTAACAATCTAGAATAAGCTCTCTAAATTTAACTAATTCAAAGATTAAACTCTTAAGGATAGGTTATTCAAGGCAACAAACTCATAAGCTCGGTTTATTTAACCTTGGTCATGTACCACATTCAAAAAAGAGATTCACTCAGTTCAGATAATTTTTACATTTGTTACAAATTATCTTGGTAACTTAACAATTTCGGATTAAGAACCAAAATATAACATTAATCATTCTAACTCTATTGCTTAGTAGGCCTCCAAAGCAATAAAGAAAGAACTGTATGGCATGAAATCAATGGAATGCAAACGCAATCAAAATATATAATGAAATGAACTTAGTTTTTATAAACTAGAAACCCATGTCTAGATACTTCAACTTCTTCCTCAATCAAAGACGAATTTAGCTACTCATGTTACACATAATGTAAACATCAAGTATAATAAATACAAGCATGAGAAAAATACAAAAGAAAGAGTACAGAAAGCTTAGTGATGGGAATTGTTGTAAATTCCTCCAAGAGACCTCCTTTGAATTCCTCTATTGAATTCTCACAAAGTTTAATTTCTTCTCCTTGTTGTAGTATACAAGAAGTGTATGTAAGAGGTGTCTCTTCTCCTTCATTTTCCGTTGCTATTTATAGAGTGAAATAGAATCTCCTTTATGATAAGATAATGTCCATTTGCAAGAATTATTCTCTTCCATCATGAAGTGTTCCCATCCACTATAGATCTTTTCTTTTCTTTTCCACCAATTTCTTCATTCATTTTCAAATTTTGTCTCCATTAGTTTGTATCTAGTCATTGAGACCATACTTGTGCATAAGGATTGCTAAAACAATTGAAATCATGCAGAAAATCGGATTTCGAACTCTCTTCCTTGGACGCACAGCAGATTTTTCCTTCGACCAGTAGTCGGTAATTTCATTGTACCTTCTTCGTCCAATGTCCAATCGATCCGATTCAAAATTCTGTGGAAAGCTGACTCAAAGGGATACAATTCATCTAAAAACGACATTTTCAAATTCGAACTTTTATAGGATGAAACATGAGCCTTAATATGAAGCTGGAAATTTTGAGAATAACTTGTTCGGCTAGAATTCTTCCGTTTTCATCCGTTTGCATTTATCTCACCCAATTTAGCTTCCAACTCTTCCAATAGAATCTTTAGAATCGTGTGAGAGCATACAATTGGTTCGATTCATCTTTTTGAAATTTTGCATTTAAGTCCCCGAACTTCGAGCTGTCTCATTTTAGCTCGATTTTGCTGTCAATTTCCTTTGATTCCTTCATTTCGCATTGGATTTCACCTAATACATAAAATATAATTAAATTAAACTATAAATCATTAAAATCAATAAAAATACTCTAGTTTAACGATTAAGATAAGTGTACAAAATACACTTATCACACATAGTACACCATATTCCATCCATCCAGGAAGTACAAAAATGTGTCAAGATATTCGAACTCGATATTGGTGGCCAAAGATGAGAAAATAAATTGCAAATTTTGTTGCCAAATGTCTAACTTGTCAACAAATAAGAGCAGAACATCAACAACCTACAGACACTTTACAGCCACTATTTATACCAAAATGGAAATGGGAAAAGATTACCCATGGATTTTGTCAGTGGGTTACCAAGAGTTGAACGGATGGTTATGATCCAATTTGGGTGATTGTGGATAGACTTACTAAATTAGCTCATTTTCTCCCTATCAAAATGACCTATAAAATGGAGTAACTCACAAATTTGTATATTCAAGAAATTGTTTGATTACATGGTGTGCCATTATCCATCACTTCAGATCGTGATCCTCGTTTTCTATCAAGATTTTGGCAAGAGATACATAAGGAATTGGGAACAAAGTTACACTTTAGTACCGCCTTCCATCCAAAAACTGATGGACAATCGAAACGAACAATTCAAACATTGGAAGACATGCTGAGAGCATGTGTACTGGATTTTAAACTAAGTTGGGATCACTATTTACCCGTGGCGAGATTTTCATACAATAACAGTTATCAAGAGTCTATTGGAATGCCACCCTATGAAGCTTTATATGAAAGAAGATGTCGATCTCATTTAAATTGGAATGAAACTGGATAGCGTCTAATAGTAAAGTCAGATATTTTGCAAGAAATGTTACGAGTACTATAAAAGATAAAAATTCATTTTAAAGTAGCTCAAAATTGATAAAAGAGCTATTCAGATATGAGATGACCCCTGGAATTTGCAGTGGGTGATCAAATGTTTGTAAAAATTTCACCAATCAAGCGATTATTGAGGTTTGGAAAGAAAGGAAAGTTAATTCAAAGATATATTGGTCATTTCCCTATCCTGGAACGAATTGGTGAGGTAGCTTATAAATTGGAATTACCAGAAAAACTACAAAGGATACATAACTTCTTTCATATTTCAACTTTTCGAAAATACATTCCTGATCCATCTCATATTTTGAGCAATGTCCCAAATGATGTGCAACCTGATTTAACTCTCGAAGAAAAACCAGTTCATGTTATAATGAGAGAAGTTAAACAACTTCGAAACAAGACTGTGCCATTAGTACGAGTTTTATGGAAAAGTACAACAATTTAAGAAGAGACTTGGGAGAGAGAAGAAGAAATGAAGCAAAAATATTCAGAACTCTTCTTAGGTGATTTCGAGAACAAAAGGGGAATATTGTAACGATCCACTATTTTCCCCAATTTTAAGAAAATTAAAAATTTGAAAATTTATTTATCAATGTATCGATACATGAGTAACATGTATCAATACTTAAAGAATCCCAAGTGATTTGATGGAAAATCTACCCTCCAAGTATAAAGGGGTCAAGTTATAGCCTAGCAATAATCCAGGGTTATTTTTCCTAAGGAATTTATTGGTATAATAATATTTTCTAAATTCAAATCTTAAACTATGATTTCAATTGTGCTTAAATGAACGTAATGAAAGAGAAATTTGAGTGGCGTTATTCTTTCGCTATCAATTAGACTTTATAAATGAGATTATCGTGAATTTCTTGAAATCGATAAGATGTATAAATATTAGTGTGAAAATTAATCAATTTATTTGATGATATTTAGTCTAGCATGTTGTGTGCATATTCAATACATACCACATCAGCGACTTTAATTCAAGTAAAATAATTTGGAAATTTAAAACACTTGTTAACCCTTATCAATAACAAGAATTCATCTATAGAAATTAACACATACTCATTGAAGCTAAGAATAACTTCTCTCAAATATAACTTAGCCAAATATAATTGAAGTAATCGAAACAAAAATCAAATAAACAATTACCATCACTAGAAAATGAAATTCAAGTTGGGAAATAAAAACTTCAATAACTAAAATATATCTAAAACTCAACTAACATCAACAATCTAAATTTGAAAACAAATAATTGAAACAACTAAAAGTCTAAACAAAATAGGATTAAAACTAGAACAAATCACCCAAAATGCCACTTTGCAATTCCCCTCAGTTTGCTACTGCGGTTGAAGGTGAGGCTGCAGCTGCTGAGTGTGGTGTCTACCAGCTAGAACTGGAATTGGAAGTGTGAGGAGGCTGGCTATTGGAAGTTGGCTGCCGACTGGTTACAAGAGTGATAGAGCGGCTGTAAAAGGCTACTGCAAGTTGTTCTTCCGGTTGAGGCTGCTGTGATAGGGGGTGGAGGCTGTCGCCGAGTGTGAGGGCTGAACTGCTATGTGGAAGGAGTTGTGGTTGTGTTGTTCGGTTCAGAGGAGAGAGGCGTAGGTTGCGGTTGGTGAAGGTGTTGAGGGAAGTTGCTGTGGTAGCTGCCGAGTGTGAGGTGGAGTGAGGGCTGGTCGAATGAGTGGTTCTGCTGGTGGAGGCTGGTTTCAGTGAAGAGAGTTGAGAGAGAGGTTGGCAGCTAAGTTCCAGAGAGAGAGGTGGTGTTGCGGCTGTAGGTTGGTTTTTTTTTTTCAGAGAGTTCATGCTCCCCTTTTCAGAATGTGAGCGAGAAGGGGTTGTGTGTGTGTTTGGTGGACACATTCATTTTGGGCTTCTTCTTTTTCGGGTCAACTAAGCTAGGGGTTTTCGGGTTAAAATTCTTCAAAATGTCCCTGCAATTAAATAAATAAAATTAATAGCAAATAAAGTAAATTTAGAGTTTAAGAATTAAAATTGAATCTTTTATAAGTTTTACTCTAAATAACATAATTTATATCTCAAAATTGCATTTTTCATTTATTTCTCTATCTAAAATAAGCAAAATTGGACAATAATCACCTAGTGTGGTTTACACGTTGCTGAACTATGATTGTTGGAGTTTAACAAACCTGGCCACTTGTCAAACATGAACATGACGAGTTCATGCAGCTTAGCAGCACCTGCTTATAGCTTAGATGAATCATTAAGCCAGTTTAGGGGAAATCATTGCCTAGAAATGATAATTTAATCCAGCCTAATATGAATTTGGTCTACAATTTCGTGTATAAATGGGTGGTGTCTTTCTTAGAATAATTGCAGTAAAGAAAATTCAGTTAAAAACTGTAAGAAAGAGGAAGTGAGTTTCGTTTCCTTTTGTTTTAAAATTTTCAAATCTCCATAGGTAGTCTTTAATCACAATTTTGTAAAATTTTTGTTAGAATCATGTTCTTAATGCTGGGAAAGTTCTGGAAGAATTCTGAATCAACAAAAGAAATATATATATATATATATATATATATATATATTATTTGAAATATTTGTGGATGATTTCTATTTGTTGAAATTTGTAAGTTTTTTTTTTATTGGTGAATTATTCTTTTAGTTTTTGCATAAATTGATATTTTATTTTTACAGAGATAAAGTTGAGGTTGTTAATAATTTATTATATGATTTTTAATTTTTCCTCTCCCCGTAGGGGGAGGGGGGGAACCCCTATGAGGAGGCGAAGAAATTGATCCCCTCCCCGTCACGTGGAGGGGATAAATTTTGTCATTTATTAAGCTCCTATTTATGGAAACCCATATCAAAGATGATTCATATGCAAAGGAGAGCGTATTAAATTGTTAATTAGTAGAAATTAATTCAATTCATTTAATTGTGGTTAAAAACAAACCTTGAATTAATAATGTAGTCACAATTTATCACCGGGTACAAGGCGCAACTAATTAATTATCTTCCTATAATAACGTATATTTTTTTTTAAAAAAAATTAAGATTGCTTAAAAGAAAATCTATGTATAAACAACATGAAGTACGTTTGGAAAAACAAAATATGCAACATGCTTTTTATTATGACCAACGTCCTTTCATCATCTGTGAATAAAACTAAGCCTATGTTCGGTTGAATATAAAGGGAATTGAAATTATTTTGTTTATTTATTTGTAATTTCTAGGTAAGAAGTGGAGTTAAAAATTGGAGAAAGAAAATGTGGATGGATAAAAAGTGGTATAGAAAATTGTGTAAATTAAATTTTGTGTCTATTTTGTCTTTTTCCCAATTAATTTACAGCAGCCGAATGGTGCCAAATTGGTAATTACACCACAACAGATTCTTCAAATCAACAATTTACAAAACAAGTTTGTAAGTATTTTATGCAACAATCAGCTGCTAATTCAATTTAATTAATAATATAACCCAATAAATCCATTTCCCTACCTACTCACCACTCAATCCAAATCAATTCTCCAACCAGCGAAAATTATCTGATTCAAGATGAATCTCTAAGAAATCGCCAACCACCGACGCCCAGCACCACCGCCACCTACTCCGACGTCCACCACCACCATCTACCCCTCTCCCCCCAAATCCAAATTCAACCTGGAATCTTCATCACCGGTGGAAGCAGGAGACCACGCTTTCATCTCACACAAGAACTGTAGCAACAGTTTCAGGAGACGGCGTAGGTGTTCGATCAAATTTCTATGCTCAGATAACTTCGAACTGGTGAGATAATAAGTCGATAAAATGGCATTGGTGGGGCTAGTGGCAGTGAGGTGGCTATAGGTTTGAGGAGTTTTTTGTAGTTGTGGTGAAGATGGATGGAGTGGTAGTGGAATTGGAGGTGATGGTCATGGGTGTTGGGTAGCAGTGATGGTGACGTTGGTCGTGAGGTGTTTGGATTGGAGGTGATGGTGGTGGGTTGGTGCTGGTGGATTGTGGTGTTGCCATGGTTTCGATTATGATGGTGAGGTGTAGTGGTTTCAGTGGTGGGTCGGTGGCGGTGGTGAGATAACAATTGTTTGTTTGAGGTCACTGAGGTCACATATTCAAACCACGGGTTACATGTCATGCATCACATATTCAAGTTACTGGCCACATGTTTGAGTCATGGGTCACATGTTACATATTCATTCAAGTCACAAAAAGTCATATATACAAGTCACGGGTCATATGTTCAGGTCACATGTTCAAATCACGGTCACATGTCATAGGTCACTGATACGATTCGGACCAGGCATCGAAGGACGAAGTCCAGACATTGGCAGTATGACGGTGATCTACGTGGAAAACGGAGCAAGTTCCATGTTGGGGTCGAGTCGGGAGGAAGAAATGATCAAGCCGAGTCGAGTGGTCAAAGTTCCTTGTGCAGAAAAATCATTACGGCCTTAATGAAGGTCCTTCAAGGTCGTAACCCATATAATCACGGCCGTAAAAGTTATTATCACGGTCGTAACCAATTCTCGGGGGGAAAATGAAGAATTTCAGCAGAACAAGACTTACGGCCATAAGTCTGGAAGTTACAGCTGTAACATCTAAGCCGAGGGCATTTCACGGTTGTAATCAATTTCATCACGGTCGTAACTATTGAAGCAGTTTTGGACTCGAGAGGCATTTACGGCCGTAACTGGATCCTTCACAGCTGTAACTGAGGAGCGGGTCAAATTTGGCAAGAATTTTAATTATTTTGTTTCCTTTTTGGTATTTAATTTATTTTCCTATTTTAGTATTTTAGTCTAATTAGGATTCTGTTTTGAGCCCAATTAGCGGTTATGTTATTTTTCTTATTTATATTCCTTTTCATAATTGTAAAAGACACTACAGTTTTGAGATTATTAATATTATTTGAGAGAGGATTCTCCAAATTGAAAGGTTGAGTTATTCCCTTTGTTTCGAACTTATCAAAGATTAAACCTTTGTGGCGTTCACCCCGAACTTATTAAGGAATTAGGCAATCCTTGTGACGTTCAACAATTCCAGTTCTTTCCTTCGTATCATCAATTTCTTGCGTCGTGAGGTTTGGGTTGGAATCTGATGAGTGTATTTTATACACTTATTTATCTGTCGAAATTAGGATATTATTTTGTTTTTCTTGAATAAATTCTACTTGGTTTGTGTACATTATTATTATTTCAGGTTTTTATCCCAAAATCAAGAAAATGAGGAATTGAAACAATCACACAATAATTGGATGGAAAAACTCAATTTTTTATGCAATTGGAGACAAAAGCTAAAGGACCGAGCGTGTAATTAATTCAAGGACCAAAGTTAATTGTTTAGAATAATTGAGGCTTTAAAGTATAAGCTAGGTATATATAATTGGGCTTCTATAAACCCAATTAATATGACTTCTTTGGCCCAAAAAGTGTAGGTTGCTGGAACTGGCACTTGAGAGCATCCGTGAGTTTAGACAGAGGCCGTGAGAGACTAACAAAGAGCGGAGAGAACACAGAAAAAGGGAGGTGAGCTGTGGGGACTAACAGGGGGCTGAGGGAGGAGAGCTTTTCTGGAATATATATACCAAAGGCATCCAACTGGTGGAGGTTACATTGAAGGGGGTCGGTGATGGTCTTGGAATTAATTGGCAACAAGGATATATACACAAAGAAGCAACAGCCGACTGGGAAAAATTGGGAGTACACGGCTGGAAATTAATTCTTGGAGTGGTGATCGGAAATCACAATTCAAGTGGTTGGCAGATTAAGTATTGTTAGGAATTCTTAGGATAAAAAGTGGTTGGTTGGATCAAAGTTGGCAAGTGAAAAATTCCTTTGGCTTAGAGATAGATACACGACTGGAATTGGAATTAAAAAAAAAGGCAGACTGCTGGACAATATTTAGGTGTTCTTTGTTGGCTGAATTGAGAAGAGAAGGGCAGTAGGCTGTGTGATATTCTTGGTGCAAGAAGGAGATGGTGTTAATTCTTCAATTCTTCAAACTCCGGGTTTTGTTTTCATTACTTATTGTTTTTAATTTCAAGAACATGAGTAGCTAAATTTTATAATCGGGATTGACGATTTAGATTTAATGCTTATAGTTTGATTTTAATTCTCAAGTTGGTGCTTTGATATTTATGTATCGATTTTATTATTGCGTTTAATGCTTGAATTGCTTGATCACCAATTCATGAATTAATGGTTATTTTCATAATCCGAGAGGTGAGTTAACAATTAGATCATGTAATAAAATTCGGAAATTTCAACAAAAAGATAGAGATATGAATTTGTGGTTGCTTGTGGTCACTTAAGAATTCCTAGAAAATTTCATGCATTTAACTAAGGAGAACTCTAACCCACTATAGAGATGCATGGTTGACTTAGTTAAATAGGTCTAATTTGAACTCGAGAGAGGTAAATTAGATATATGCGTGAATTCGACCAAATACAATTTTAGAAAACAGCTTGAGATGAGAAATTAAACTAGAACGTTATTTCGAAATCGTTAGTCCCGATATTCATTCAATTGCTAGAAATCCCACCATTTTGTTTCTTGCTTTTATTAATTGCTTTTTGTTTAATTTTATATTTATATTTTTATTACATTGTTTATTTCATTGATTTCCAATTACTTGTCATTTTTGTTTTTATTTTTATTATTTTACAATTTATTTTCTTAGTTAGTTTTGGTTCTAGTTTAGGAATTATATTGAATCAAAGTAAATCAATAACAAATAAATAGTCCTCGTGGGATCGACAACCCGGACTCAAAAGTCCACTTTTACTACTTGTTAGCGATATCGTACACTTGCGAGAATTTAACCAACAGAATCCTATCGCCTAATTTATTTATTGTTTCTTAGTTTAATCTGATTTAGATCTTTCCTAGGTTTTAATTGTGTTATTCCGCATTTTTCGTCGAGATTCCCGATTGGGATCGCGTCATCTGGTATCAGAGCTTGGATCTATTTCAAGTTCTTGCGTTTCTTGTTGTTTCTTGATTTTCTTGATTTTTTTTCGTGTTCTTCGTGTCAGTCATAATTTTCTTCAGTTTGATCCATAAGAGTCAGTCCCAAAAATTCAAAAGTGTTTTTCTTCTTCGTTTTTCATCCAAATCCAGTCCCCTTTTTTCTGCCATACTCTTAGTCTAATTCCCCAAATATTCCGAATTTTCTCAATTTCCAAATTTTCTTGTTCTTGTTAGTGTCTTACCCTTTTCCAACCCTTGATTGAGTTCTTGAAATGTTTCTTGATTAGTTCTTGGGTGAAATTTGAAGGGATAGAAGAGTGAAACACGAGTGAAAATACACGTGAGGAGAAATTTATTTTTGATATTAAAAATGTCTAATAGAGAGGGTTCCACATTTTCATCTTCTGTTGGAAACAGAAAACAGCTCAAGGGTGTGAATAGAAAGAATGAACAAGGTAATGATGATATTGGAGCAATGAGGGCACAATTTGAAAGGTTTATGGCTCAGATGGAGAATCGATGTGCAGAACGTGAACAAAGACCTCGGGATCAATCTCATGATGGTTCTTGGGTTAGGAGAGGTAATAGGCGTGAGGTTGGTATGGATGAAGAGGGCATGGGCAGTGAAAGTGGAAGTATATCTTTGGTGGAAAGTATGCGAAGGAGGGATAGAGGAGATAGGTATGAGAGGAGGTATGATAGGGAGTGTCGTGATGCTAGGAGGCGTCGTGGGGGTAGAGATGTTGTTGATGACGATCTTGGGAAAATTAAAGTGAAGATATCATCGTTCCAGGGTAGGAGTGATCCGGAGGCATACCTGGATTGGGAAACCAAGGTTGAACAGCTATTTGATTGTCACAATTATTCAGAAAAAAAGAAGGTGAAATTAGCCGTGATTGAATTCACATATTATGCAAATATTTGGTAGGATCAGCTAGTGACGGGTAGGAGGAGAAACCTTGAGGAGCCGGTGGAGACTTGGGGTGAGTTAAAGACCATAATGAGGAAGTGGTTTGTGCCAACTCATTATTATAGAGATATTTACCAGAGGCTATAAGGTCTGACTCAAGGATTGAGAAGTGTAGAGGATTATCATAAGGACATGGAGGTGGTGATGATTAGAGCTAATGTGGTGGAGGATCGGGAAGCTACGATGGCTAGGTTTCTGAGTGGGCTGAATAGAGATATTGCCAATGTCATTGAGCTACAACATTATGTGGAGCTAGAGGATATGGTGCATATGACCATGAAGGTGGAAAGACAACGAAGGCGAAAGGGGGCAGCAAGACACTCACCATCTTATCCTACATCACAACCGAAGCAGGAACACAATGATGAACATAACCTTATAGGGAAGGAGGAACCTACAACGAAAGGTAAAAATATTTCTGATTCTCAAACTACTCGGGATAGAAATATTAAGTGTTTTAAGTGCTTGGGTTCGGGTCATATAGCATCCCAGTGTCCAAATAGGAGGCTAATGATCTTGCGTGATAATGGTAAAATTAGTTCCGAGGATGAATTTAAGGGAATGCCTAAGTTAGTGGATGTTGAGCTAGTAGTAGTGATGAGGAAGGGTTGACTTATGCTGTTAAAGATTCACTTATTAATCGGCGTGTCCTTAATACTAGGGTCAGGGTGGATGAAATTGGTGAGCAAAGGGATAATCTCTTTCATACTAGATGCTTAGTAGGTAAAAAGGTTTGTGGTATGGTGATTGACGAGGGGAGTTGTACTAATGTGGTTAGTACAATGTTGGTTGAAAAATTGGGCTTGAGCTTGATGAAACATCCAAACCCTTATAAATTGCAATGGCTGACCGAGTCAGGAGAAATTAAGGTAAATAAGCAAGGTATGGTCAGTTTTGCCATCGGGGGTTATAAGGATGAGGTGGTTTGTGACGTGGTACCTATGCATGTTGGCCATATTTTGTTGGGGAGGCCATGAAAACATGATAGGAGGGTAGTGCACGATAGGTTTAAGAATCAATATTCATTTGTGAAGGGTGGGAAGAAAATTACTCTTGTTCTATTATCTCCGAAAGAGGCTCAAGAGGATCAGTTAAAAGCCAAATGTGAGTTTGAAAAAAGAAATAAGAGTGTTGAAGCCACGACCTCAGAAAAAAGGAGAGTGTGTGAAAGTTGAAAACAAGAGAGCTGAGGCCACGACCTCAGAAAAATGAAAGAATGAGTGCAAAAAGAAAAAGTGAGTCCACCCCCAAATTGAGTTTATTTGCACAAAGGTTGGTGTACAAGGATTCTTGCCTTGCACTTAACCAAGTTAACAATTTCCTCCCTAGTTCTATTAAATCTGTTTTGCAGGGACATAAATCAAACCATGAACTTAAGGCAGGGAAGAAATTCATTGGCAAAAATGAGCAGCCCAAAAGTCTAAAGGATCGCACGAAGTTTAAACATGATTATCAAGCCCAAAAAAGCAGGAGGAGTTTGAAAAGCCGACCAAAAATGGATTCGAGGTCGAATCATTTTCAAAAGAGGGAGTATGATACGATCCAGACCAGGCATTGAAGGACGAAGTCGAGACATCAGCAGTATGATGGTGATCTGCGTGGAAAATGGAGCAAGTTACATGTTGGGGTCGAGCCGGGAGGAAGAAAGGATCAAGCCGAGTCGAGTGGTCGAAGTTCCTTGTGCAGAAAAATCATTACGGCCGTAATGAATGTTCTTCACGGCCGTAACCCATATAATCATGGCCGTAAAAGCTATTATCATGGTCGTAACCAATTATCGGGGGAAAAAGGAAGAATTTCAGCAGAACAAGACTTACGGCCGTAAGTCTGGAAGTTACGGCTGTAACATCTAAGCCGAGGGCATTTCACGGTCGTAATCAATTTCGTCACGGCCATAACTATTGAAGCAATTTTGGACCCGAGAGGCATTTACGGCCGTAACTGGATCCTTCACGACCATAACCGAGGAGCGGGTCAAATTTGGCGAGAATTTTAATTATTTTGTTTCCTTTTTGGTTTTTAATTTATTTTCCTATTTTAGTATTTTAGTCTAATTAGGATTGTGTTTTGAGCCCAATTAGCGGCTAGGTTATTTTTCTTATTTATATTCCTTTTCATGATTGTAAAAGACAGTACAGTTTTGAGATTATTAATATTATTTGAGAGAGGTTTCTCCAAATTGAAAGGTTGAGTTATTCCCTTTGTTTCGAACTTATCAATGATTAAATCTTTGTGGCGTTCACCCCGAACTTATCAAGGAATTAGGAAATCCTTGTGGCGTTAAACAATTCTAATTCTTTCCTTCGCATCGTCAATTTCTTGCGTTGTGAGGTTTGGGTTGGAATCCTATCGTCTACTTTATTTATTGTTTCTAGTTTTAATCTGATTTTAGATCTTTCCTACGTTTTAATTGTGTTATTCCGCGTGTTCGTCGAGATTCCGAGTTGGGATCGCGTCAGTCACACATTTAAGTCACTAGTCACATGTTACATATTCAACTTACAAAAAGTCATATTGCACTCATAGGTCACATGTTCAAACCATGTTTTAAGTCACGCGTTACATGTTACATATTCAAGTCACAAGTCACATTTTTGGATCATATGTTTAAATCAAGCTTACATGTCACATAACAAAGTTCATAGGTCACATTACATAGTCACGGGTCACATGTTACATATTCAAGTCACAAAAAGTCACATATACGAGTCACAGGTCACATATTCAGGACACATGTTCAAACCACGATCACATGTCATAGGTCACACATTTAAGTCACTGGTCACATATTATATATTCAAGTCACAAAATAAGTCACTGGTCACATGATACATATTCAAATCACAAAAAGTCACATTGCACTTACATGTCACATTTTTAGGTCACATGTTCAAACCATATTTTAAGTCACGAGTCACATGTTACATATTCAAGTTAAAAGTCACATCATATGTTTAAATCAAGGTCACATGTCACATAACAAAGTTCATAAGTAGTCACAATTATCCAATCACAGCATGTTAGGTTACTAATGCGTATCGCAATGCACCAAAATAATAAATAATTCCTTACTAGCCAAATATTAACTAATAATGTAGTAGCGAGAGTAAAGGTCGATCCCACGAGGAACGGTGAACTAAAAATAGTTGTTCTATCAATTAGAATAGAATTGGGGGGTTTTGTTGTTTGGAAAGTATTTGAATGAAAATTATGCGTAAAATAAATAATTAAATATGACTAGAGAATAATATGAGAAGAAATCTTGTTCTCAGGTTCGATTGTGCTCTCAATTAATGTTATACCTTTCCTTGTAACGTGTTTCTATCCCTAATTCAATTATCAATCATAAATAATCAACAAGTTCTGATTATCTAAATTCTTCCTTATGTGTATTGATTCAAAACAAGCTCTTCGAACAAATTCTAGCCACTGACAATCCTAAACAAGCTCTTAGGATTTAATGCACAACTAGCATGAAATTTTAGAAGAATAGATAGAATTGGATTATTAATTTCGCAAGCTCGAATTAATGAATCCAAGTTGAATTATTACTAAACCTGCACGAGATTTATTTGCTACTAAAGTAAAGATTCAATAACAATTATGGATCAAGAATCTAAACATAGCATATTCATGAATCCAAAGATCAATAATCCAATTGGCCAAATTAAACTATTAATCAAATAAACTCAATGAACATTCAAAACATAATAATCCAACAACTGAAATAAAGGAATAGATACAATGTTACTTGTTTGTAGGAAAAGAGGATAACATAATTAAATTGACATAACTTCTCCTTTGAACAAGATGAGAAAACATAGCCCATCCTAATTTTTGCGAAATCTTCAATTTGCTCCATGAATTTCATTGATGCTTCTTGCTTGAATCCCAAAAATTCTCTCTTTTAATCTCTAATTTTCCTCTCAATTTTCTTGCCTCATTATGTGGTGACGCGATCCCAATCGGGGAATCTCGACAAAAACGCGGACTAACGAAAATAAAATCCTAGGAAAGATTTATGACAGATTAAACACAAGAACAAGAATAAAATAATGGAAATTAAAAGATAGATTGACGATAAAACCTTGACCCGACAACCACGACGCAATGAATGACGATGCGGATTGAAGAACCAAGATTGGTGAACACCACAAGGGATGTCAATTCCTTGATAAGTTCGTTGGGTGAACACCACAAAGATCGTATTTTTGATAAGTTCAAGAAAAGGGAAAACTCAACATTTCACAAGAGAATCCTCTCGATTTTTAATCAATAAACTCAAAAACTGTTGTTCAATAATGAAAAACAAGATAATATAATGTAAAATATGCCTAACCTAGCCATAGCCACAATTAGGGTTTAAAACATAATTAATAATTAATAAAACGGAAATTAAATTAAAATTCGCGAAAATCTGGTCTGATCATAAACGCGCAATCGGTTGGGCTTCGTGGTCACTATCGCGTGGTTGGTGATAAAACTCTCGGGTCTCTTTTTGGTGCGATGGCGCGATCGCTCCATTCGTTTCACCACGCGATCGCGTGGTTGGTCCGGCAGCACCAATCTTCGTCCCTCCGAAGCAACTTGATTCGGTTCGATCCTTGGTTCCTCCCTTGATCTCCTACCACGGATCACATCATGTGGTGATTTTCCTCTTTTTATAGCCATCAAAATGTGCCCTAGAGTTGGGCTCAAGACATACCAAAGATAGGCCATGAATCAGATTAGAAAATTTTTTTGCGTGCAAGTTACGGCCGTAACTTTGGTTTTACGCCGTAAGTTAGTTGCTGAAACTTTTTATGCTTTGGAGGTTACGGCCATAACTTTGGGGTTTACGGCCGTAAGTGAGTTTCTACCTAATTTCCGCCTACGCCCATCAAATATTTACGGCCATAAATAAATTGCATCCCAGGTCCCCAAACTTCAGTTTTAAGTGCATTTTGGTCCTTTCTTCCTCTTTTCTCTTCCTTTGTGATCCTATATAACATAAGACATAAAATACATTAACAATACTTAATTAGGATCAAGCCAATAATAAAATAGGATAACAAGTGAACCAAATAAGTGCTAATAACACACTTATCAAACCCCTCCACACTTAAACCATTGTTCATCCTCGAACAATGATGTGAAAGAAAAGAAACAAGACTCAACCAAACGATAGACCTATAGTTCGAAGAGTTAAGGTTACAGCCTACTTCTCTTTTAGCATGAAAATTCAATTGCATAACCGGAGGGTGTTAGTGTGTGCAAGAGATGCATCATCCAGTATCTTTTGAACATAATTGAAAATCAATACCCCCGGCCCAATTCATTACCCAACGTGGCTTGTATCCTCCCACCTCTCATGAGTTCTCTCTTAACATATATCAATTCACTACAAGGGTGTTAGTTTCAACCAACTCAAAAGTATAAAATATAGACCAAGTAATTCAAACCACTCATAAGCATATGTAATGGGAGTTAACACCCTCACTAGGTATTTCTCTCTTCGCATAAAGTGTATAATGGTGAGAATTTCACTCAACTCACTACATGGAGAATTCATTACCACAGACTTCTCAGATGTCATAACCGGAGCCAACAATAACACAAGTGCAAAGTAAAGGTCTTTATTTGGTTGTAACGGGATTTCAGGTCAGGTAGGATAAAATGACATATTTATGCTGAGTCGAGAAGGAATTTCGTAAACCAAGTCAATTCACAATGACATTACTTCCTTCACTCTCAATATGAACTTCATTGTTTCCCGTTACCCAACTTAGTTAACACTTGAAATTTTTCTTTTTTTCTTCACAAGTTGAGTGCTTGACTTCCTCAACTACTCATTTTCTTGACTAAACTTCCTTTTCATTGCTTTCTCTCTCTCTCTCTCTCTCTCTCTCTCTCTCTATCTCTCTCTCTCTCTCTCTCTCTCTCTCTCTCTCTTTCGAGTACAGACTGCAACTTTTTCTCCTTTGTTCAATTCATTACGCAGTCACCAATTAACTCGAGGTAGAATTACACTCCCTTGAATTCAGTTCATCACACAACCGTCACCCAACACAAAGATAATCATTGTGACTTCTTAAACTTAAACCACAGCATGATCCTCAATCAACAAAAGCTTGCGAATCCCTTCTCTATGGGTTCAAAACAGAGACAATGCGAAAGAAAGGGTATTCGTGGCTTGTATTGTGGCATCAAAAATTCAAAGAAAGGCTAAGGCTCAAAGGGGCCTCTATTGGTACATGTATCATGGTAGGCCCTTTTAGTAGGTCAAATTTGGTTTACCCTAATGCCTTTACTATATTTTGTACTTTAGACAAGAAGCTACAACGGCATGTACAGAAAAGTAAATCCAAGAACAAATCAACCATGCAGGACACACATCAACGAAATAAGAGCTTAATATAGAGAGTAAAAGCAGCTCAAAAGCTCACAGATTATGGTTTATATGTGTTCCTCCCATCCAATTATGAGTATAGGTCATTGCTCAGTCTTGGTTCTGAACTCAAAATCTAGTGGATAAGGAGAGAATGAAGTTACTCGAGATGGTATTTTATCATATTAATTTTGGTTTGACTCTATTAGGTTGCAGAAATTTTTCAATTTGTCCCCATTTTCAAATTCAGAAATTATTGGAAAACCCATCTCTATGTGCTCATTATTTGTCCGATTATGCAATTCCGGAAGTTCGTGGTTCAAAAATTGTCATAAGTGAGGCCACTTCCTATTATACCAAAATGTGAGTCTAAGCACAATTAAAGCTAACTAACAAAAAAAAACTGAATGAAAATGAATAAAACAAGGATAACAAAAGATAATAGATAATAATCCCCCCACACTTGAATTCCACATTGTCCTCAATGTGGAGCATGACAATACAAAACAAAAGAGGGGAATGTGAATGGAATCAGAAGAAGAGATGGAATTTTAAAAGTCTGTGAAACTTACGGCCAAGGCATTCACTTACGGCCTTAAGTGTCTCGCTGGATAAAAAAAAATGCTTGAGTTAGTTACGGCCGTTAGATAAGTGTTTACGGCGGTAACTTAATTTCTGTCCCAATTTTTTTTTAAAAAAAAAAAAAAAAAAAAAAAAAAAAAAAAAAAAAAAAAACTTAAACGAGAAAAGAAATAAAATGAACTAATAATAAAAAATGGGGGAGTAAAGAGACTCCCCTCTCGGATTGCCTCCTGAGCAGCGCCCTTGTTTACTGTTGTTGGCTTGTCGGGTTGCTTCCTTCTTCATCCTGGATCAACTGAACTCCCAAAGCTCAATTTCTTCTTCATGCTCTTCATTAGGGCCTGCAAAATAGGGGGTAGAAGCTCTTCATTAGAAATTGGTGGTGCGATACATGAGATGTTACCTGGTTGTGGCAACTTTGGACAGTCATTAAACATAGTAACAGCTTCATGCACTAGAGAATCACTTACAAAAGTAGAATTAACTGAGTTAGCCTCATCAAGATCGTTCATGGAATCATAAATATTAAATTGAACAATTTCATTATCAAATTCCATGGTGAGTGTGTCACTACTAAAATCTATCTTAGTCCTAGATGTTTTTAGGAATGGTCTGCCTAACAAAAAGGAGTAGAGTTGGGAGAGTGGTCATCATTCATGTCCAATACATAAAAATCTGCAGGAAATACTACACCCCCTACTTGCACTAGAACATCCTCAACTACCCCATCCGGATAAGCATTGGAACGATCGGCTAGTTGAATGATAACACCAGTTTTAGTCATTTTGGTAAGTTTTAATGTAGTGTAAGTAGATCTAGGCATTACATTTATAGATGCTCCTAAGTCTATCAATGCACGATCTACCTTAGTGTTACCTATTTGACATGGTATAGTAAACATACCCAGATCTTTACACTTGGGAGGCAGTTTTCTTTGAAAGAGTGCTGACACATTCTCTCCTATTCTTACTTTCTCGTTCCCCCATCAATTTTCGCTTGTTGGTGCACAGCTCCTTCAAAAAATTTGCATATTTGGGCACTTGCTTGATTACATCCAACAGGGGAATGTTGACTTCCACCTTTCTGAACATCTCCAGGATTTCTTTTTCCTTGCCCTCTTTGTTTGCTTTTGCTAACCTGCTAGGAAAGGGAGGTAGAGTTAGTTTAACATGTAAAGTGATGCAAACCACGTAGCAATTGTAGCTACGCAACCTACAAATTATTGGAATCGACCCAAGAACGTCAAAGAACCACGATTTAGAGATTGATTCAAATTAATTGAACTAAGCAACCAACACAATCGATTGATATGTTGACCTCTTGATCACAATAAAAATAAATCTCACCCAAGATTTGAATAAACAAGAATAACTCGCAAGTTCGGATTTTATTCAATGAAGAATAAGGTTGTGAAAGCAAAATAGCCTCTTAATAATAATATCAAAGTCGTGTGTCTAATAATGAAAATTACATCCCTATAAATAGGGTCAAAAACCTAGCTTAAGAGTTTTAATTATACTAGGAAAGAAATTGCTAAAAATAAGGAAATAAAAAAAATCCTAAAATTACGTATATGGTTATTTATGGCCATGATTCCTTCCTTTACGGCCGTAACTTGGTTTCTGTTCAACAGTTACGGCTGTGACATAATTCTTTACGGTCGTAACTCCTTTTTTCTGAAAATCATAATTTTAACCCGAGGCTTCATTACGGCCGTGACATATGTGAGTTACGGCCATAAATCCAATTCTTCAAAATTTCTGTTTTTCCGTAGTAGACTCGTTACGGCCGTAAGGGGGCCGTAATTCTTGAAATTTCACAATTTTCTTCGACGAATTGAATGAGGTTGATCCACTCATCGTTTAGGCTCGGTCTCAACATGGAACTTACTTCTTTTGATGACACGAACATTGTTTTGGCCACTGTTTCTTGTACTAGCTTGTCCATTGCTTCATTGGCCCTCTTTGCTTGCAATCGAGTCATCGGTCCTCCTTTGATCATCAACGGGTCTTTGTGCGGGCTTGTATTCGTGGTCTGGATCACATCATCCCCTCCCCCATCGAAAGGATTCGACCTCGAATCTGTACCTGCATCAAACGGAGATTGATCAGAAACATTAAATGAAGCCGAAACATTATACTCACCAAGAAGATCCAATTTATAGGCATTGTTGTTGATCCTTTCAATCACTTGGAATGGACCATCTCCTCGCAGTTGTAACTTTGATTTGCGTTGTTCTAGAAACCGCTCCTTCCTCAAGTGTACCCAAACCCAATCATCGGGTTCAAATATGACGCATTTTCTCCCTTTGTTAGCCTGCGATGCATAATGTTCATTTTTCTTTTCAATTTCCAACATCACCTTGTCGTGGAGTGATTTAACCATTTCAGCCTTTTTCTTTCCATCCAAACTACTTCGTTCATTCACAGGTAAAGGAATTAAATCTAATGGTGTTAGCGGATTAAAACCATAAACAATCTCAAATGGCGAACACGAAGTAGTAGAATGTATAGCCCTATTATATGCAAATTCAATAAATGGTAAACACTCTTCCCAATTTTTCAGATTTTTATTGATTATGGTGCGCAACAATCATTGTCCTATTTACTATCTCGGTCTGTCCATCGGTCTGTGGGTGACAAGTTGTAGAGAAAAGTAATTTTGTTCCCAGTTTTTTCCACAAGACTCTCCAAAAATGACTAAGGAACTTAACATCCCTATCCGAGACTATACTTTTAGGAACCCCATGTAAGCGCACGACTTCCCTAAAGAAAATATCAGCCATGCTGGTAGCATCGTCAGTTTTGTGGCATGGTATGAAATGTGCCATTTTGCTAAAGCGATCTACTACCACAAAAATCGAATATCTTCCCTTCTTAGTCCTAGGTAATCCCAAAACAAAATTCATAGAGATATCGACCCAAGGTTCACTATGGACAGGTAAAGGCATATATAATCCATAAGGTTTAATCCTAGATTTTGTCTTCTTAGAAATAATACATCTACTACAAACCTGAACCACATCAATCTTCATCTTAGGCCAATAGAAATGTTCACTTAAGATTTTGATGGTCTTCTTAACCCCAAAATGACCCATTAAACCTCCACTATGGGCCTCTCTCACAAGTAACTCTCTCATTGAACACCTAGGGACACACAATTTATTTTCTCGGAATAAATAATCATCATGTTTAAAGAACCTATCCACGGCCCCCTTACCAGATGAATCATAAATACTAGAAAAGTCCGGATCATTAGCATATATGTCCTTAATATATTCAAATCCAAAAAATTTAGAATTTAAAGAAGTTAAAAGAACATACCTTCGAGACAATGCATCTGCCACCACATTTTTCTTACCTTGTTTGTACCGGATGACATAGGAAAATGTTTCGATGAACTCTACCCACCTTGCATGTCTCTTACTCAGCTTAGCTTGACCCCTCAAATGCTTCAAGGACTCATGATCAGTGTGTATCACGAACTCCCGTTGCCACAAGTAATGTTTCCATGTCTCCAAAGCGCGCATAAGTGAGTATAACTCCTTATCATAAGTGGGGTAATTAAGAGCAGCCGCTTTTAGTTTTTCACTAAAATAAGTTACTGGCCTTCGATCCTGCATTAAAACAGCTCCAATACCTAACCCTGAGGCATCACATTCAATCTCAAAAGCCTTGTCAAAGTTAGGAAGTGATAAAACCGGTGCTTTACACAACATATTTTTTATTGTTTCAAATGCATGCTCCTGTTCTACTCCCCATTTAAACCATACACTCTTTTTGACAATTTCTCTGAGTGGTGCAGCAATTGTGCTAAATCCTTAACAAAATGCCTATAAAAACTAGCCAAGCCATGAAAACTTCTAACCTTAGTTATGCTTTTGGGTGTTGGCCATTATTTAATTGCTTTAACCTTTTCCTCATCTACCTCTATTCCCTTAACACTAACCACATAGCCAAGAAATACGACTTTTTCCATGCAAAAATTACACTTTTTAAAATTAGCAAAAAGTTGTTCTTGCCTCAAAACCACAAGCACACACCTAACATGCTCCACATGCTCATTCAAGGTTTTACTATATATCAAGATATCATTGAAGTAAACTACAATGAATTTACCTATAAATGCACGTAAAACATGATTCATTAAACGCATAAATGTGCTAGGTGCATTAGTAAGTCCAAAAGGCATTACTAACCATTCATACAGGTCATATTTAGTTTTAAAAGCAATTTTCCACTCATCTCCTTCCTTCATTCGAATTTGATGATATCCACTCTTAAGGTCAATTTTACTAAATATGCTAGAGCCATGCAATTCATCCAACATATCATCTAACCTAGGAATAGGATGACGATACTTTACCGTTATGTTGTTGATGGCCCTATAATCAACACACATTCTCCAAGTCCCGTCCTTTTTGGGTACAAGTAACACGGGGACGGCACATGAGCTCATACTTTCCCTTATATACCCTTTGCTCATCAAGTCCTCTACTTGTCTTCGAAGCTCCTTTGTCTCCTCGGGGTTACTTCGATAAGCAGGGCGGTTTGGAATGACTGCTCCAGGTACAAAATCAATTTGATGTTCAATACCTCGAATGGGTGGTAACCCACTAGGTATGTCATCTGGAAACACATCCTCGAATTCCTGCAATAAAGAAATAGCCAAACTAGGGAGGGATTTGTTAACTTCATCAAATGCAAGGAATGAATCCTTGTACAACAAAAGGACCATTGGTCATTCTTCCATGAATGCTTTCTTGATTTCACTCATTTTTGCGTAGAAACTCATTTTTTTTCTTTTCTGGCACTCTTCGCTCCCTCTCCTTTTTCTGAGGTATGTACCCCAACACTCCTTTTTTCTCTCGCCTCTCCTTTTTCTGGAGTCGTGGCTCCAACTCTCTTTTCCTCTCCTTTTTCTGAGGTCGTGGCCTCAACTCTCTTTCTCTCATTCTCTCACTCTTTTTTCTTCATCATTTTTCAACTTTATTTGATCTTCATACACTTATGACGGAGTCAATGGTGCAAGTGTAATGGTTTTTCCCCCTTTGGTAAAGCTATACCTATTTTTATACCCATCATGCATTACCTTACTATCATATTGCCAAGGTCTACCCAACAAAATGTGCTCGGAATGCGTAGGAACCACATCACACATAACATCATCCACATAGCTACCAATAGAAAACTCACCAACACCCTCCTATTCACCTTAATTTCTCCACTATCATTTAACCATTGAAGCCTATAAGGTTTAGGATGTTTTAACAAAGGTAATCCTAATTTTTCAACAAGTGTAGTACTAGCAACATTAGTGCAACTACCACCATCAATAATCATACTGCATACCTTGTTATTAATGCGACATCGTGTATGGAATATGTTCTCCCGTTGTTGTTCCAAATCATCCGTGTTGATTTGAGCACTAAGAGCTCGCCTTGCCACTAATAACTCACCATGCTCCCCGGATAACACATCCTCATCATCACATACTTCCTCCAACGCCGGCATATCGTTATAATCCTCTTCCTCACTATCCCTCTCCATGGTTTCATCCTTTCGCACAAGTATCACTCGCCTATTAGGACATTGAGATGCCACATGTCCTCTCCCCAAACATTTGAAGCATTGAATGTCTCTACTCCTAGATGGTTGAGGTTCCCCTTTAGGTGCGAGTTTACTAGCATGTTCCTCCTTCCCTTTTGGTTCCTCAAACTTCCCTTTTTGTGCCTCAAACTTCCCTTTAGAAATAGTCACATCTCCATTATTTTCCCACTTCGGCTTCCAAGAAGAATTAAAACCCGATTGATACCTTGTTGTTCCCTTTTTCTTCAATTGCTTCTACACCTTTATAGTCATGTGCAACATATCTTCCATCTCCAAATAATGTTGTAGTTCAACCACATTAGCTATATCCCTATTCAACCCATTCAAAAATAGAGTCATCGTAGCCTCTCTATCCTCATCTACATTAGCTACACCAAAGATTTAGATATTGATTCAAATTAATTGAACCAAGCAACCAACAAAATCGATTGATATGTTGACCTCTTGATCACAATAAAAATAAATCTCACCCAAGATTTGAATAAACAAGAATAACTCTCAGGTTCGGATTTTATTCAATGAAGAATAAGGTTGTGAAAGCAAAATAGTCTCTCAATAATAATATCAAAGTTGTGTGTCTAATAATGAAAATTACATCCCTATAAATAGGGTCAAAAACCTAGCTTAAGAGTTTTAATTATACTAGGAAAGAAATTGCTAAAAATAAGGAAATAAAAAAAATACTAAAATTACGCGTATGGCTATTTACGGCCGTGAATCCTTCATTTACGGTCGTAACTTGGTTTATGTTCAACAGTTACGACCGTGACATAATTCTTTACGTCCGTAACTCCTTTTTTCTGAAAATCATAATTTTAACCCGAGACTTCATTACGGCCGTGACATATGTGAGTTACGGCCGTAATTTTTGAAATTTCACAATTTTCTTCGACGAATTGAATGAGGTTGATCCACTCGTCATTTAGGCTCGGTCCCAACATGGAACTTACTTCTTTTCATGACATGAACATTGTTTTGGCCATTGGTTCTTGTACTAACTTGTCCATTACTTCATTGGCCCTCTTTGATTGCAATCGAGTCATCGGTCCTCCTTTGATCATCAACAGATCTTTGTGCGGGCTTGTATTCGTGGTCTGGATCACATCATAAATTGGGGTCAGTCTTTACCTGAGATTTTTGTGAGGTGTCGTCTTTCTTTCCATCTTCTGTTTCTTCAACTTCCTCTTCAATTGCAGATGGTTTCATTTGCGGCCCCTCAACCTCCTTTCCACTTTGCAGGATTATGGCACTCACGTTTCTCGGATTAACTTCAGGTTGAGATGGTAATTTGCCTCCAGATTGGGCCTCCGATCTGTTGATGGCTTTAGCCATTTGACCTATCTGGTTCTCCAGACTTTGAATGCTAGACTAGGTGTCCTATTGAAATTTAAGTGTGTTAGAAGCCAAAGTTTTAACCATGTCTTCAAGGGAGATACCTGAGTTTTGGGGTCTTTACTGATACTGCCCCTGAGATTGTAAATTCCTTTGTTGTTGAAATTTCCCTTGTGGTTTGTTAGAGACAAAACCCGAGGGCTTGTTATTTTCATAGCTCAGATTTGGGTGATCCCTCCATCCAGGGTTGTAGGTATTGGAGTATGGATTGTACTGCTGTCTCTGGAACGGGAAACCTTCTACAGCATTCACCTGGGCAGTGCTTTCCTCTTGCAATACTGGATAAGTATCTGTTGGATGTCCAAAATTCGCACAAATCCCGCATGATTTGACTTGTTGTGCATTTCCTACAGCAAGTTGTTCAACGATATTTGTTAGTTCAAACAATTGACTTTCAATATTGGAACTACTTACCTCATTCACACAGCGGACTTGCTTATCTCTATTTGAATTGAATTGTTGAGTGTTCTCAGCCATATTGGAGATTAAAGATCGTGCTTGTTCCGGTGTCTTCTCCATCAGTGCACCTCCATTTGCAACATCTATTATGCTTCTATCCATTGGGATTAGACCTTCATAGAAATACCGCACCAAGAGTTGCTCACTGATCTGATGATGGGGGAAACTCGAGATGAGCTTCTTGAAGCTCTCCCAATACTCATATAATGATTCGCCATTGTTTTAGCGCACTACGTATATTTCCTTTCGGATCGTCCCAGCTCTCGATGCAGGAAATTACTTTTCTAGGAATAGCCTCTTCATGTCATTCCAGGTGGTGACTGATCCGGATGGTAGACAATACAACCAATCAGTACCAGCATCCTTCAGCGAGAATGGGAAAGCCCTCATCTTGATTTGTTCCTCAGTAATACTCGTGGGTCTCATGCTATCACAAATCACATGGAACTCCTTCAGATGTCTGTATGGGTCCTCACCGGGGTGTCCTCTGAAAGTTGGCAGAAGATGGAGCAGACCGGATTTTAGCTTAAAAGTTCTGCTTTCTTCCATTGCCGAAAAGTGATGCATAGTGGTTGTTGAGCAACATCCGGGGTAACTAGTTGCTTGAGAGTCAGATTATTGTTAGCTACTGCCATTGGTTGTTGGGCTTCCCTTCTTTGTTGTCGAAAAGTTCTCTCAATCTCTGGATCAAAATCAAAATATTCAATATTAGTCGATCGAGTTTTACGCATACAAGCAATGAAGCAGGCAAGGAATAATTAACGAAAAATTTAGAAAATAAAATAAATGCAGGAAAATAAAATTCTAATAAATAAACAACTAAATCGGTTGACCGTTCCTCGGCAACGACGTCAAAAAGTTGATGCGTGTCGCAATGCACCAAAATAATAAATAATTTCTTACTCGCCAAATATTAATTAATAATGTAGTAGCGAGAGTAAGGGTTGATCCCACGAGGAACGGTGAACTAAAAATAGTTGTTCTATCAATTAGAATAGAATTGGGAGGTTTCGTTGTTTGGAAATTATTTGAATGAAGACTATGCATAAAATAAATAATTAAATAGGACTAGATAATAAAATGAGAAGAAATCTTGTTCTCGGGTTCGGTTGTGCCCTCGATTAATGTTATATCTTTCCTTGTAACGTGTTTCTATCCCTAATTCAATTATCAATCATAAATAATCAACAAGCTGTGATTATCTAAATTCTTCCTTATGTGTATTGATTCAAAACAAGCTCTTCGAACCAATTCTAGCCACTGACAATCCTAAACAAGCTCTTAAGATTTAATGCACAACTAGCATGAAATTTTAGAAGAATAGATTGAATTGGATTATTAATTTCACAAGCTCGAATTAATGAATTCAAGTTGAATTATTACTAAACCTGCACGAGATTTATTTGCTACTAAAGTAAAGATTCAATGACAATTACGGATTAAGAATCTAAACATAGCATATTCATGAATCTAAAGATCAATAATTCAATTGGCCAAATTAAACTATTAATCAAATAAACTCAATGAACATTCAAAACATAATAATCCAACAATTGAAATAAATGAATAGATACAATGTTACTTGTTTGTAGGAAAAGAAGATAACATAGTTAAATTGACACAACTTCCCCTTTGAACAAGATGAAGAAACTTAGCCCATCATAATTGTTGTGAAATCTTCAATTTGCTCCATCAATTCCATTGATGCTTCTTGCTTAAATCCCAAGAATTCTCTCTTTTAATCTCTAATTTTCCTCTCAATTTTCTTGCCTCATTATGTGGTGATTTTCCTCTTTTTATAGCCACCAAAAGTGCCCTAGAGTTGGGCTCAAGACATACCAAAGATAGGCCATGAATCAAATTAGGAAATTTTTTTGCATGCAAGTTACGACCGTAACTTTGGTTTTACGGCCGTAAGTTAGTTGCTAAAACTTTTTATGCTTTGGAGGTTACGATCGTAACTTTGGGGTTTACGGCCGTAAGTTAGTTTCTGCCTAATTTCCACCTACGCCCATCAAATATTTACGGCCGTAAGTTTTATGAGTTGCGGTCGTAAATAAATTGCATCCCTAGTCCCCAAACTTCAGTTTTAAGTGTATTTCGGTCATTTCTTCCTCTTTTCTCTTCCTTTGTGATCCTATATAACATAAAACATAAAATACATTAACAATACTTAATTAAGATCAAACCAATAATAAAATAGGACAACAAGTGAACCAAATAAGTGCTAATAACGTACTTATCTGTCACATAGGCACAATTCATATGTTGTAAGTCACATGTCACATGTTACATTCCACACAGCACATATCCAAAGAGAATTGGTGAAAGACACAAAGGCAATATGTAAGTTTCAGATTTTATTTTTCTTGATCTTCAGATTTTTTTTTTATTATTTATTTATAAATATAACATCAGTGATGAAGATGTGATGATGACAATACAGTGGATGTAGTGGTGTTGGGGTTGGTGGTGGTGTCGTGGTGGTGGTGGTGGTGGTGGAGTTGGTGTCGTGGTGGGGGTTGAGTTGGAGGAGGTGGTGGTGGGGGTGGTGGTGCCATCATGATGGTGGAGGAGCTGGTGAAGACAATAATTGGAGTTACTGGAGTTGAATTTCATTTGAATTGGATGGGGTGGGGTGGGGTGGGGTGGGGTGATTTTTTATAATATATTAATTAATTATTTAGCATCTAGTTGATGAAGTTTAAAAAAAAATTCTTTAAGTTTGAAATGTGGTAATAATCACCTTATTTGTGTATTTTTTCCTAAATCTAAAGACTTAAAATCCAAAACTAAAAGTGATATGATTGCACACTGAATAGTTCATAATATATCTGTGTGTGTGTGTAAAGAGCAAAGTATCCTTCAAAAAATATATATAAATAAAACTAAAAATTACCCCTTTTATGCCCAAAAAAAGGGAATATAAATTTCATTTTATTGACATTAAATTTTATGGTACAAATTGAACATAACAACAATTTTATTAGTGTTCCAATATATATAGATTTTCATTGTTCATTTTTCTTCATTTTTCCCCTCTAATTGTTTGTTTCTTATTTTGATTCACAAATTAGTTATAATAAAAATGACATTTAGTGTTTGGTTGTAGATAAAAGAAAAAAAAATTAAAAAGCAAAAAAAAAAAAAAAAGTATAGAAGTATCTATTTTTTGTAATAGAAAAAAATAGGATAAAAAATAAAAAGAACTTAAGACCTCACTTCAAACGTAAACTAGGTGTATTTGTTCCATTAAAAAATTCAATAATCAAACACGCTGTTAAACTACCACAAATGAATACTTGAAAAAGTTCCACGAACTCTTCCTTAGAGGCGATCACAAATGAACAGTAAAAAAATAAAGAAACACGCCCTTAGAGTGACCACAAATGAACAATGTTAAGATTAAATATTAAAAAAATAAAAAAAGGGTTCCTTTAAAAAAAAAAATCAAATCAAATCAAATATGCCCTTAGAGACTACCATAAATAAATAATAAACCCTAACATATTATTATTAATATTAGTGCTTGTCGTGCGTTGCATGACCTGTTAGTCTTATGTTGACTATAATACTGTAAAAGATGAGTTTAGGTAAATGTTGACAATTGTATATATTTGTCTGAGATGCATTTTAGATATAAGCTCCTAAATTATATATCGATTTAAGTAGTAATTTTAACAAAATTGGTAATGATTCCTTAATTGCATAAGAGTGAGGCATTCAAAACAATATGTGATTTAAAAATTATATTGCATCTCTATAGGACAAGAAAAAGTTCTAGTAATCTTATCTTTTATCCCGATGAGCTCAATTTGTGGAACTCCAAGGCGTAATCAATCTTTCACCCCTAATAAAAGGACATTGTAGACAAAATATTAGAAGCCAGACGGTCAAGTAGTAAACTTTCGGTAAGCTTGGAATTGCATTCTTAGAGTATACTATTGCAATTTCAGCTTCAAGTGCCATGATTACGTGAAACGACATTTAGCCTACAAGAATTTTCATTTTTAATTAGACAACCTAATATCATCAACCCTCAAAATATGGCTAAATCATCAACAGCAAAACATGGCTAAAGCAGATGATAGACAGATATAGAATATTCTCCAACTGTTATCAAGTAAATAAAAACTTACCTGGTTATAAAGCAAAATTATGGAAAATTTATGGTTAGAAAAACTATTACTATGGTTGTGATGTAACGCCCCGAATTCCGTAAAACCCGGGAACGTCACTTTTCTAAATTCTTGAATAAACTTTGTTGCGGAAAAATGATTTAAATATTAAATATCGCATTTATCGAATAAAAGTTTAGCGATAATTCAGATGGAATAAGTATTTTCGTACAAATTTGTAAAAAATGACAATTCTTGATAAAGTGAAATAATCATTTGAAAGTTCACGACTTTTAAAAAAATACCAATTTGTAATTTGCCGTCATTGCCCATCGCTCGCCACCGTCTCCGAGATCTGCAAAAATTGTTAAAACAACGGGTTGAGCATTTCAAAATGAAATACTCAGTAGACTCATCGTCAATAATTAATCTACAAGATAATTGAACAAGTAATTATGCAATTAATGTAGTGACATTCTTTTCTTATTCATAGGCATCACATAGTGAACGCAAATGAACCATTCTTTTCTTGTATCATGCTAGCAGATAAGTTATGCCCGGCATAACATAAATTCTTTATCTCAAAAGAGATATTCTTTTCTTTATCTCATACGAGATATTCTTTTCTCATGCAATTAAGCATAAAATCACACAAATCCACATAACACATGCAATTATAATATAAATCAATTAGTGGGGGCGACTCTACCTTAAATCCGACGAGTGCAAAATTGAGCGGGAAACGACTTAAATCCTTTAAATCTCCGTACGCCTCGTCTAGTCAATAAGTTACCTTAATCTTTAGAAATTTTATAGTTTAAACACGATAATTTACAATTTAAGGAATGAAATTGATGATTTGAAAGTTGAGGGACTAAAATGAGTAATTTGAGAGTTGAGGGGCTAAAATGAATACATTTCAAACTTGAGGGACTAATATGTAAATTTTCAAAAGTTGAGTTGAAACTCAAAACGAAATATTAAATTATAGAGCTTAAAATAATAGATCTTAAAAATGGAAGGGCTGATTAAAACTCATTTAAAACTTAATGGCTGAAATTAAAAGATTTAAAGCTGAAAGGACTGACATAAAACATTTTTAAAACATAGGGACTGATTTGAAAGACTTTGAAACTTGGGGCTGAAATAGATAACTTTTGAAATTTAGGGCTAAGGATATATCTTTTTAAATCAATAAGGACTAAAATAAATAACTTTTAAAAACGTGGGCTAAACTTAAAACACTTTAAAACTATAGGGACTGAAATAAAACTTTTTAAAACTTGTGGGACTAAAGTATAACTTTCAAATTAAAATATATATACAAAATATATACATATATATCATATCTCTCTCTAAATGAGAGAGAGCAGCAGCAGCAGGGGCGGTGAGAGACGGAGGGAGCTGGGCGACAGACCATCTCCGGTGCAGTGCCTCCGGCGGTTCAGGCGGCAATAGCGCCGCCGACACATGGCGGCGGTAGGAGTGGTGCGAGTGTGAGGAAAAGGGATGGTTTTGGGGCGATTTGGGGCTGGAACCGAGTCTTGGATTTGGGATTTTTCCGGCGGTAATAGCGGTCGAAAGTGGTCGCGAGTCGAGGTAAGTTTTGGGTAAAGTTTATTCTTGGTTTTGTGTTTTGATTTGGGGTGAATTTGAGGGTGATTGAGAAGTGGGCAGTGGATGTGGTTGATTCGAAAATGGGTGGTGATTGTAAATCTGCAGGCTACGGTGAATGGAGGTGGATTGGCCGATGATGTGAAATTTGGAGTGGGCAGAGGTGATTTCACGTGGTGCAGTGACTGTGTGGTGGCGATTTGGCTACGGCAGTGGTGATGATGGTTGATGATGATGATGATGATGATGATGAACGGAGGTGGTGGCTGAATTGAGGGTGGATTGATTTTGGATTTTGTATGTCTGATTGATGGCAGTGGGCAGGGGAATTGGGGGTGCGGTTGGTGTTGAATTGGTTGATTGTGGTGATGGTGAAGATGGTGCAGTGTGATCCGGTTCGATTGAGGCAGTCTGCTGATTGTGTTCTCGGGTGATGATGATGAACGGTGTTGGTTGAGTTCTGATCGAGGAGGTGGTTGCAGTGTTACCAGAATATTGCTTGGCTGCGTTCTTGGCTTCTGAGGATGAGGATGGGAGAGTGATTGAACATTACAAATTTCTAGGTTTAAATGGGTTTGGGCTGCAAGAATTTTCTAATTGGGCTGAAATAATTAAAATATGGATATCATAATTTTGGACACAAATAATAAAATTTGAGCTTAACTAAATTGGACTCAAAATTATAACAATTTTGATTTAAAACTGATAAGGAATTTGATACTTTAAAATTTTTGAATTGGATTTAAAATGGTGACATTGGGATATGTTGAATAAGATTCTTAAATTTAAATACGATGAAAATTAATTTAATTTCATTCTTAATTTGGCTAGACGAACACTCCTTTAAATTAAATGGAAAAAGTCGTAGCGACGCGCATTTAAAGTTTTAAAACATTTTATTTAGAAAGAAATGAAAATTTCTGGTCGCTACATGTGATAATGAGACGGTAGGAGTTGATGCCTTGAGACTTTGCTTGCCATGTATCATAGAGTTGAGAATGGAGCACATTGTATTGTTCATTGACAGAAGAATACATTGATTGTGTATATCCTACCTATGCTTGCGATAGCAAATAATCACAATTTACGAAGGGTGTGTTTAATTGGAAAGATGGAAAATGAATGTAAGAAAATATCTTTCAGGAATTGAATTACCTGAAAAATATTAATTGGAAGTGTTTGATTGGATTAATTTTTTAGGTGAAAAAACTGAGGAATTTTCCTTATTTTGTTGTTTGATTGATATTATTTTTCATGGCAAATAAAGCAAAATGTACCTATTTTAATAAAAAAAGTTATTTTTAAAATTTTTCACATATTTGTACTTTATAATAATAATATTAATTTCTGGGAAAAAATACATCAATTAACAATAACAACAATGATTAAAAACAATGAAAAACATTTTACATGTTACATGGAAACTATTTTCCTTCCAAAAGTTAAAGAATTCATTTGCCACAAAAAGAGGGAAAATGAAGAACTGTTCAACAAAGTTAGAAAAAAAATTTAGAAGGAAAGTTTTTGCAATCAAACATGGCAAAGTTGGAAAATGTTAGGCTGCGTTTGATAGTGAGGGTGGAATTTGGGTGGAAAGAAAATGAATTTCAGATAATTGAATTTCTGAGAATTGGAAATTTAACGTGTTTGATTGGTTTAATTTTCTAGGTGAAAAAAGTAGGGAATTTTCCAACTTTTATTGTTTGATTAACATTATTTTCTATGAAAAATAAAGTAAAATTGATCTATTTTAATTTTAAAAAAATTAATTTTTCACACATTTGTGCATGATAATAATAATGTTAATTTTTAGAAAAAATTAAATTAATTAACAATAACAAAAATGATCAAACGTAACGAAAATGATATAAGATTTTCCATGAAAAATAAAACCTTCTCCCCCCTTGGAAAATGAATTCATTCAAAACAAGGAAAATACCGAATTTCGAGACAAGTGGAAAAATGAATTCCATGGAAAATATGATTTTCCACGGAATTTGGCGCGTATCAAACGCACCCTTAAAAAAATTATCATTTTCCTTGGAAAATTTTGTGAATCATACACGGCCTAATATTATTTTCATTCAACTGTTCATGAATGTGTGATTAAAATCCAATTATGATGTCTAAAGAATGACTGATAATAAAAGTCAATCACACTAGACAAATGTAGTATAAGATCCATAACAATAAGTATACTAAATATGTACACCATCAGTTGGAAGGGAGTTTCAAATGGAGTTAGGAGATGACGTGAAAAAAAACTACCTAAATAGATTTCTACATATACAAAGAGTATAACTATTCTCACCAGGGAAGGATCCAGAAATTTTATCCAACTAGAGCGATCATTGATCGATGACCGTCAACAATCGTTCTGGTGAGATCTTTTGTATTAATTATTAAATAATATTAAAATTCTCCAATCAACATGTAAATGCACTAAGTAATTGTGCATTTATGCTTTGTTCACTTTAGAATGCTTTGGAGGGGGGAGTGCTTCTCATACAGGGAAAGCGAAATTTGACAACTAAGGGTCGGAAGATCACTTATTTAGCAAACTATGACGATTGAGTTGATTGAACACAAACACATTGAGCATGGATTAAATTAAGACAGGTATAACATTGTTTGAAAACTTTTTAAGGATTACTGCAATTTTAAATCCTAAAGCAAATCGACAAGTTATTTAACACGTGTTAGTGTCATGAATTTTATTGTACTACTATGTTTGTGTGATTGTATGCTTTATCTTGTTCGTAATTCAAAGACGAACAAGAGTTTCAGTTTGGGAGATTTCATAAGTACATTTTTCGTACTTATTTTGATTTTAAATTTAGACAAATGTGAGTATTTTAGAGTTTGATATTGCTTAATTAATTAATTGTTTTGATTATTTTAGGAAAACTTGAATTTGGAAGAGATTGAAGCAAAACAAGAAAGTCATATGCGGAGTATGTGAAGAAATCAGTGGACAACTTTTAGTACAAATATCTTTCCGAAGCCCATAATATATCATTTAAAATATAATTGAATGTTGAGTCCAACGCAATAAACAGAGCACAAATCGGAGTTGTATATCAAAAGTTATGCACGTTTGAAGTTCAGTTGACGAACCAAAAATTTCACGGTCCTGTTTACCGATGCCTGATGGGGGTTTGCAACACGCGGTCCGACCGCGTCCCGCCTGTAGGGTTTTTCGAGATTTTTTTGCTTTTTCCTTTATTTTTTCCATTTGTTTTCAAGCACAATAAGGATTAAACCACTTTCTTGACTTCTAAATTAGAAAAAGACATATTTTAACCTATAAGGAGTTCCCCAATTCATTATTCATAGACATTATACAAGAAATCAAGGGAAATTCCAAGAAGTTAAAGGAGAATTCAAGAACTTGAGATGAAAATTGGATCTTGGTGCAAGAATTCTTTCTTCTTCTCAAATTAATTCAAGAATTTGGTGATGTTGTCATTTTTTTATTCTTCTTGTTTGTTGGTCCTAGTGTAGTAATATAAACAAGAAATATTAACAAGAATCTAAACAAAAATTAAAGAACACAAAATTTTTCGGCCTAAGCCCCTGAGGTTCGGTGTGAAACACCTACATCTCCCGTTGAGCATCCACAAAAGGATATCACTCAAATCCACTAAAAGCCCCCCAAATCAGAGGCACAATGTTAAAAATCCGCCTGAACACCAACATTTCATATTACATGCCCTAACTACATGTTTCCAACGAAACAACTAGCAAAATAGAGATATCACTATCAATTAGTGATCCTCTATAAGTTTCACACAAGAAACTATACAAATTTCTCTCTAATCTGAACAATATCAGAAAACCAATAAAGAAGAAGAAGAAACGGCGTAAATCGCCTTTTGAGAGAGAGAGAGAGAGTAGGGCAGAGTGAAAAAGTAAAAGGATCTAAATCCCCAGACGTGTTCCTCTTCAGATAAGGCAGCAAAAAGATCAACAGATCCAACGGTCCAGATGCGTCCAAATTAAAACGCGTTATCACCAAACACGCCTTTTTAACTTCCAGAGAATTCGATCAGCTGGACCAAGTGTAGGCCGGGTAAGGCCCAATTTATATTGGGCAGCAACATTTCCAATTTCAACACACTAATACGACCCAATTCCAACAATCTTCACCTTGCTGGAATTGGAAGTAGTGGATTTGAACTATATTTATGTTTCATTTGCTCAATGTACCTGCAAAACAAATCAAAAGTTAGAACTGTTCAAGATTAAATAATCTCAAAGAGTCTTGAAATTTTGAAAAAGGAATACCTTTGTTCCTGCATCAGCAGGATTTATTTTGTTAGGAATTTTAATGAGTTTAATATCACCATTATCTACCACATTTCTAATAAAATGGAACTTAACATCTATATGTTTGGTTCTATCATTAAAAATGATATTTTTTCTTAAAAATATAGCACTTTGATTATCAGAACAGAGCTCCACCTGATTTTCTATAAAACCCAATTCAGTCAAAATACCTTTCAACCAGAGACCTTCTTTCACTGATTCAGTAGCAGCAATGTATTCTGCTTCAGTAGAGGATAGTGCAACAAGTTTTTGAAGTTGAGACTTCCAACTAATGTAAGTAGAATTAATCACATAAAAATATGCAGTAGTTGACTTTCTATTATCACAGTTTCCAGCAAAATCAGAGTCTACATAGCCCTTTAAAGAAATACCATTTTTAGTAGATTTAAACATTAGGCCAAATTGTTTAGTACCCTTAAGATACTTGAGTAGATTTTTCATGGCTTCCCAATGCAGTTCTCCTAGGTTGCTCATAAATCTGCTGAGAACACTTATTGCATATGCTATGTCAGGTCTAGTACAGACCATAATGTACATTATAGAACCTACAACATTGCAATAAGGCACATTTTGCATTCTAATAATTTCAGAATCAGTTTTAGGAGAATGTTCTGCAGATAATTTCACATAGCTAGATAGAGGTAAACTAACAAATTTAGCATCATGCAGAGAAATTTTTTTCAAAACTTTTGAAATATAAGATTCTTGTGTTAAAAATAATTTTCCACTTTGTCTGTCCCTTTTAATCTTCATTCCCAAAAATTTCTGAACTAGTCCTAAGTCTTTCATTTCAAACTCAGATTTCAATTTTAATTTTATATCATTTAAGACAATAGAGTCATGGCCAGCTAAAAGCATATCATCAACATATAAAAACAAGAAAAACATTTCTGAATTGTTATTTTTAAAATAAAAACAGGAATCATATTCAGATTTTTAAAACTTAAACCTTGAATAAAGGAATCAAATCTTTTATACCATTACCTAGGTGCCTGTTTTAATCCATACAAAGATTTGTTTAATAAGAAAACATGTTCCTTTTTATTTTGATTTACAAAACCTTCAGGCTGAGACATATGATAAGTGTTATATTAACGTTTATTTTATACACTTATATCCTTGAATATGCCATAATGTGATTCTATCTAAGTATTATTAATGCATTTTATGTTTTATATTGTATAGGATCACAAAGGAAGAGAAAAGAAGGAAAAAAGGACCAAAATGCGATCAAAATGAAGTTTGGGGACTTAGGTGCAAATATATTTACGGCCGCAAGAAAAGGTGTTACGGTCGTAAGAAAATAAGGTTACGGCCGTGAAAGTGTCGTGGAGCAAGTTGAAAATAAGCAGAAACCACTTTACGGCCGTAAAGGAAAAGTTACGGCCGTAAATCAAAATGTTACGGCCGTAACTCCAATTTAAGGAAATATGCAGAAACTCAATTACGGCCGTAAAAGGAATGTTACGGCCGTAAATCTTCAAGTCAAAAATTTCCTTATTTCAATTCTTTCCATAATTTTGGATTTCTTGCTCCCAAAGCTAGGGCACGAAATTGAGGCTATAAAAAGGGAGTTTCATGACAAGAAAAAGAGACTTTTATTATGGTAAAAGAGGCAAAACATTGAGGAAAATTGAGAGCAAAATATAGAGCATTCTTGGGAGATTTTCAAGCGCAAGAACACAACAACAATGGAATTCATGAAGCAATTTGAAGAATCTACCACAACCATGCTAGACTAAATTTCATATCTTGTTCAAAGGGGAAGTTGTGTCAATTTAATTATGTTATTTTCTTTTCCTACAAATTAGTAGCGTGAATTTATTCCTTTATTTCAATTGTTGGATTATTATGTTTTGAATGTTCAATTGAGTTTATTTGATTAATAGTTTAATTTGGCCAATTGGATTATTGATCTTTGGATTCATGAATATGCTATGTTTAGATTCTTGATCCGTAATTGTCATTGAATCTTTACTTTAGTAGCAAATAAATCTCGTGCAGGTTTAGTAATAATTCAACTTGGATTGATTAATTCGAGCTTGTGTAATTAACGATCCAATTCAATATATTCTTCTAATTTTTCATACTAGTCGTGCATTAAATCCTAAGAGCTTGTTTAGGAGTGTTGACTATTTCATTCTGATTTCTTTTAATATTGGTATATCCTTTTGATATTTGAATATCAAAATGTTCATCATCTAGGACTCCCAAATAAATCAGGTTTCTTCTCAAGTTAGGGACATATCTGATATGTTTTAAAATCAAAAATTTATTGTCGTTTAATTTCAAAACAACATTACCAATTCCCTTAATTTCATAGCAATTATTATTCCTCAGTATCACAGATCCTCCATCTATTTTAGTAAAATTGGAGAACCATTCTTTATTGGGACACATGTGAAAAGAGCAGCCAGAGTCAAGAACCCAATCTTGACTTTGTAATGCTGCAGTGGACACATAGGCCACACCCAAATTTTCCCCAGCTTCTCTATGAGCTGTAGCAATATTATTTTTATTATCAGAATATCTTCCATTCTTGTGATCTTTAATTTTCTTAAAACAATCTTTGATAAAATGTCACATTTTCCCACAATAAAAACATTTCTTTTTCTGATTGATCATGTCAAAACCTTTATCAATACCCTTGTAAAAGTGTTGTTGTAGTTATTGGAATTGGTCCATTTATTCCTGATTATTTGTCTGTTATGGTTCTGAAAATTGTTGTTAGAAGATCTTTTATTATAGTTATGATTATACTTGATTCTCAACATGAAGAACTTCTTTCTGTTCAAATTTTAATTCAAGTTCTCTATTCAGTAGGGATTCCTGAATGATATCAATGATCAGATCATCTCTGCCATATTCAAGAGCATTTTTAATATATTTATGTTTTTCACCTAAGGCATTAAGGAGGCAAACAACTCTCTGATCACATGATACCTTCTCTCCACAACTGAGAAGTTTTTGAAGTGCAATATTAAATATGTCCATATTAGACTCTATGTCTAAAGTAGGATCAAATATAAAATTGAAAAATTGTCTCCAAAGGAAACATTTATTAGGCGTGGTTTTAGTGAGATAGTGAGTTTCAAGTATTTTCCAAAGTTCCATAGCAGTATCAGAATCACCAACCTTTCTGATTGCAGAATTAGAAAGGTGGAGAAATAAGGTACTCCAGGCAAGCTCATTCTGCTCAGTTCTCCTAGCAGCAGGAAGGTCACCAAGCCATGTTTCATCAATGACCTTGACACATTTTAATTGCATTAAAAGGGCTTTCATTTTCTTTCTCCAAAGATTACAATCACTTTTACCATCCCAGACTTCTACATCTATTTCAGCAGACATTATATATATAGCAATTTCAGAACAAAAGCAGTGACAAGAATACAACAAGATTACAGTAGATAAGCAAAAGTGAACAGAATCACAATGTGAACATGTAATATCACTTTTCGTTTTGCGTGCTTTCTTGAATACCACCTAAATTTTTATGATGAATAATTTATTTGACAATTATTATTGATAATAAGTTGAATTATTTTGCAGTGGAAGGACTTGGACGCCGTCTTGATCAATGTACCAACTAGAAAGTTATTAAATCTTTTCATACAATTTTATGCTTAATTGTTTATTCGAATTGTTACTTACCAAATTTCTATTTTTATCAATTTGTAATTTGCCTAGATTGCATTATTTCGTAAATAGGGCACTTTGTTAAACTTGTGAAAGATTTACACTTAAATTACCCGTTTTGAGAGTAGAGGGACCAAATTGCAAAGTGACAAAATTTAAACCTAGACCTAATTTTATAAACCGCACAACTCGGCCTCTCTCTCTCTCTCTCTCTCTCTCTCTCTCTCTCTCTCTCTCTCTCTCTCTCTCTCTCTCTCTCTCTCTCTCCGCACACCTCACGCCCGCGCTCTCTCTCTCTCTCTACAGCTCCTCTCTCTCGGTCACTCTCACTGCGCTCCCTCATCTCTCCGTCTCTCTCCTCGGCTTCTCCCTTCGCGCCGCCGGTCACCACCACCACCGGTAGTAAGCCTCCGCCCTCTTCCCCTTTCTCTTCACGATACACACACACACACACACACACACACACACACACACACACACACACGGTTTCACACAATTCCACTCACACACACATCCATAATTCGATATACACATGTATATATATATATATATATATATATATATATATATATATATATATATATATATATATATATATATATAAATTCTATGTAAATAACGTATGTATGCACCATATATGTATAAATTCAGATTTATGGGTTAATTGCAGATTTTAAGTTTTGTTAATTTTCGAATTTTACCTTAAATTAAGGATTTAATGATGTTATGTGTGTGAGTATTGATGTATGGGAATGTGTATATTGTTATGTATGTATAAGTATATGTAAATATATAAATTTTGAATTTTTGGTATGAGCATATGTATATATTCAAATTTTTGGTGATAAAAATAAAATTTTCAGACTTGGGACTCATGAAATTTTGATTTAATTGATGTGATATAATATCAAATTTGAGGCTGAATGTATGTATATATGATCATGTATATGTATATGAATATTTAAACGACATGTGTAATTTTGAAACTTTGAGATAATAGTATAAAAGAGTAAACTTTAACATTTAAGGAACAAGTTAGTTTAAGTTGAAGTTATGTTCAAAGTTATAAATTTTTAGTTCAAGATCATTTTTGAATAAGTAATGCTTGGCTTTGATTTGTGAAATTGATAAGTAAGATTTCAAAATTGTCCTTGAACTTAATGTATTACTTCGAATATGATATTATATGTGGTGTTAAATGTGTTTGTTATATTATGAGTCACATGAAAGTCTCGACCTCATTTAAGAGTGTTAAATGTGGTTTTTCACTGAAAATCATATTTTGTTAATGAATGGAAATTAATTAGGAGAAACGGTACATTGACGTCGCGGGCAACCAAGACTTCCACCTGCAAATTAAGCAAAGTAACTACCGAGGACTACAGGTAAGTAAACTTCCCCTATTTTTATCAAAGTTGAATGTAAATGTGAAATTAATGTGTAAACGACTGTCTTGCAACTTAATTGCTTTGATGAATTTCGTTTACCTTTATGAAAGTATATGTTAATAAGAAAAAATGTTCAAGCATGCACGTTCCATGTCATTGCATCATCAAGCATGCATTGGCATCGAAATGGGAAAGTCAAATGATTTTAAATGAAGAATGTGGTAAGTTTGAGTTTCTCAAAATGCATGTATCCCAAGTTTAAGAAAGAATGGGTGTACTTCTATGCCATGAAAGGTGTGAGTGAGAAATGGGGCGCGGGAGACCGGCGTACCCGAATTAAACCGCTGTTGCGGTGGTGAATATTAAACCGCTTTGCGGTGACGATTGCCAAACCGCTTGGCGGTGGCAAATATTAAACCGCTTTGCGGTGACGATTGTTAAACCGCTTGGCGGTGGCAAATATTAAACCGCTTTGCGGTGACGATTTCTAAACCGGTTGACGGTGGCAAATATTAAACCGCTTTACGGTGACGATTGCTAAACCACTTGGCGGTGGCAAATATTAAACCGCTTTGCGGTGACGATTGCTAAACCGCTTGGCGGTGGCAAATATTAAACCGCTTTGCGGTGACGATTGCTAAACCGCTTAGTGGTGGCAAATATTAAACCGCTTTGTGGTGACGATTGCTAAACCGCTTGACGGTGGCAAATATTAAACCGCTGTGCGGTGACGATTGCTAAACCTCTTGGCGGTGGCAAATCTTAAACCGCTATGCGGTGGAAAAGTGATAACTTGGTTCTAAACAAGGAAAATTGCCCACTGCATTGTGATTGGCTAGAAGATACACTAAGTGAGTTCACGATAGGAATGAAGTTAAAGTTTTGGAAATGTTTAAGTGATAGTTGGAAAGTATGAATGTCTTGAAAAGTAAAGTAAATGGGGGTAATTACTTTGAATGGTCTAATGAATTTCATGTAATGAGCATGCATCACGTGCATAAGGTTTACTTACTGAGCTTTAGCTCACCCCAATCCCTCCCCAACATTTCAGGTGATGAAAGTTAGGTGATCCGAGGAGAGCACTGGGCGGCTGACTCAGACAGTACCACGATTTATCATTTTAAATAGGGTTTGAAGTGGAATTGCATAAATGTTTTAGTTATTTTATTAGTTCATTCTTTTAATTGTTTATTGAATTTAGTTTTTGATAAGTCATTTATCTCTTTAGTAGTTTATCCATCCTCCACCATTTAGTTAAATGGAGCTCATGGTTTAAATTTATTTATGTTGAGGAGTTTGGGAATTGATGTTGAAGTTAAATTTTGGAATTGTGGTTGGATGTTGAATGTTGGATGTTGAATGAGTTGAGAATTGCATTTGTATTGTAGGATGATGTCCCTCTACAGGTTGGCTATGTCCAAGTTATAGAGGAGACTCTGTCGAAATTTTTGTAACAATTTTATAATAGAAATTGAAAAGATTAAATGTTTTAAACGATTATTTCCGCATTTAATGTGAATGGAAGTTAACACGCCTAGGTTTTAGATTTTAAACTTGGAGTGTTACAGAACACTTATTATCAGAATAAGATATGCAGTATTCAAAATACCAAAAGAAAAACATACACAAGAATATACACAAATAAACTCAATATATGTTCAAGAAGCCTATCAACTAGAATAGCAAAATATGAGAAATGTTAAACATGTGCCAGGTAAATTTTAATATGAACAAAAAAGAAAATATAAAGAAAGGAAACCCTTAGACCGTAGTCCTAATTTCCTCAGATTCTAGGGTTTTCAGGAAACCCTAGATAAAGGTGAATTTAGGGGAGGCTTTTAGGGATCTAAGCCTACGAGTAAAAAGGATCCAGAAATTGTTACCCAGATTATGTTTTACAAACCAGCAGTTTATGAATATACTGTAACAACCAAAAAATTCCTTCAAGAACTGATCAATCACCACCGGACTTGAAACAGTACAAATCTTTATATAAGATTTGTAATAAATCTCCAATTCTGCCAACAAAGACTCAAAAGAATTAGATCCAAAAAACTTGTGACTATACAAAATTTAAAAAAAAAAAAAAAGATCTAATCGGATCCGACGTTTTAACCAAAGAATCTTTCACAAAAATAAAGATCTATAAGATTTTGAAAAATATACAGTTTTAAAAATAGATCTGAAAATTTTGAAAACGTTTAACAAAAATTTAGGAGACTCTAATACCACTGTTGGTCCCAAAGTAATAATATAAACAATAAATATTCACAAGAATCTAAACAAAAATTAAAGAAAACAAGATTTTTCGGCCTAAGTCCCAGAGGTTCGGTGTGAAATACCTACGTCCCCATTTGAGCTTCCATAAAAGGATATCGCTCAAATCCACTAAAAACGCCCCCAAATCAGAGGCACAATGTTACAAATCCACCTGAACACCAACAGTTCAGGTTACATGCCCTATCTACAAATTTCCAACGAAAAAAGTATCAAAATAGAGATATCACTATCAATTAGTGGTCCTCTATAAGTTTCACACAAGAAACTATACAGATTTCTCTCTAATCTGAACAAAATCAGAAAACCAACGAAGAAGAAGAAGAAATCGCGTAAATCGCCTTTTTTGAAAGAGAGAGTAGGGCAGAGTGAAAAAGTAAAAGGATCTAAATCCCCATATGCGTTCCCCTTCAGATAAGGCAGCAAAAAGATCAACAGATCCAACGGTCCAGATGCGTCCAAATTAAAACGCGTTATCACCAAACACGGCTTTTTAACTTCTAGAGAATTCGATCAGCTGGACCAAGTGTAGGCCGGGTAATGCCCAGTTCATATTGGGCAGCAACATTTCCAATTTTAGAACACTAATACGGCCCAACTCCAACATTGTTTTATTTTATCGTGTATAACTAATTCTATTGTTGAGACAAACGATGTGATTTTAATTAAATATATATAATTTCAATTCTCTAGTTTTGGGTAAATTGTTTTATGTGTTGATTTTTTTATTGTGTTTTAATGCATGAATTGTTTGATCACGGATTTGATGAATTGTGGGTTGTTTTTATAATCTGAAGGGTGAGTTAACGCCTGGACTAAGTAATAAAATTTGGCAATTGACAAAAATGTAGAGATGCATAGTTATGGTTGTTGTGGTCATTTTGAATTATTGTTGTCGAATACATCTAGTTAGGGCTTATTCTGACCAATCATGGAGATATGTTGTTGATCTATCTTGATAGAACCAATTTAACTCGAGAGGGGAATTTGGGATAAAATTGTGAATTCGATTAAACACTACTTTAGAAAAAAATTGAAATGAGAAATTGAAATGGATAACAAAGTCACTATCGTGAATCCTAACACTTTCCATTCATAAGAAAAACAAAAATCAAATCATTTCAATTTTTTTATTTGTTTTATTTTCACATTTTATTTTTTTTACTATTTTAATAATTCAAAAATCACAATCTTGACATTTATTTGTAGTTTATGAATTGATTAATCAAAGTTAGTAATAAGTAGATTAGTTCTCGTGTGATCGACATTCCGGACTCAAAAAGTCCACTTTTACTACTTATTCACAATATTGTGCACTTGCGATATTTTCAACAACAGAAGTGAAACATTCTTCTGCCTCGTTCTTCTGCTTGGGGGATTAGGCAAAGAACAAGAATAATTTGATGAATAAATATCAAACTTTTCAGATGATGGTAGTTCGGGCTCCTGAAAACACATCAACAAATCAAAAGATTACAATTGACATGAATTTGAACTACATCAAGATGGTGATAAGGTAAACAAATTTTTAATGCAATATTGCAATTCTCTGACTACGTATATTAATTACAGAAAAAATTTAAGAAGATTAAGGTAGAATACGTGGAGGAGAACAAGATTCCAACACCCAAATGTAGTTTTAGCCATCAATTTGAAAGACCCAGTCTTCCTTCAAAACCAAAGACCAGTAGATCTGCAAAAAAATCGAAAAAGAAAAAAAAATTCAAAACTTGGGATACAGTTGGGGGATCTCCCGCGGCCAACTAGCACAGCCTCGTTAGCTCGCTACACGGTGGATCCGTCCCTGATTCTCACCCATTTCTTTCTTCAACTGTTTCTCAAGTTTTGACAACCATTAGGATTAACGTTAACATAAAATTGATAGAGCAGCATTTTTTTTTTTCCAAGTTTATAACACCATATAAGTATTCTAGTAAACTGGCAATTAAGATCCTCATCACTTAAAATGACCAAAAGACCAAACATATATTTGAGTTTGTGTATATATAAGGTGAGCATAAAACTCATAAGATCGCTTCCAATAATAACCATGTGAATATAGACATCTCATGGAACAATAAGATGTTTTAAACAGTTAGTGTATTTCAAGATTTACCACTGTCATTGTACTACCAATACAACAAAGTTTACCTTTTACGATGTACATTGCAAGCTGTAAAAGGTTACATCGTAAATACTCACGGTCATTTACGGCATGCATCCCGCACGCCATAAATGGGTTTTTATTTATAAATTTTTTTAAAAAAATTATATGATTACCAACAAATATATTAATTACGGAGCAAAATTATACACATTAATTCATATAAAATCATGTTCATTAATTCATATAAAATCATGTTTTACACGTTTTCAATAACCAAAATGTAGATTTCATCTAATTTCTTTTTCTTCTGTCGACTAAGAACTTGACTATAACGACCCGGGTCCCACTTAACGGGCTGTCCCGACCATTAGATGACGGCGTACTGTCCCCACTGTACCAACATGAGTCTTTTCAGCTTGCTTTGTCTTTACTCGCACACTCCCCAAGAAAACTTCCCAGGAGGTCACCCATCCTAGAATTTATCCAAGCCAAGCACGCTTAATTGTGAAATTTCTAATGATAGACTTCATGAAAAGAATGTACACCTTATTGGTATGAATAGTATCTATCATTTCTTTTAAGCTTTCTTACTCGAGGTATTACAATCACCCCCTGTTAGACTCGCGACGTCATTGTCGCGCTTAACACATCTGAGGATCTATTGCCAGGCGTGGGATTCTAGAGGTGGCTCCCGCCCTATGGCGTAGCACTTAGTTCCCGATTTTTGGCTGCGCGGCTGTCTATGATACCATTTATAATGACCCGGGTCCCACTTAACCGGGCTGTCCTAACCGTTGGATGACGACGTACTATCCCACTGTACTAATACAAGCCTTTTCAGCATGCTTTGTCCTCACCGCACGCTCCCCGAAAAAACTTCTCAGGAGGTCACCCATCCTAGAATTTCTCCAAGCCAAGCACGCTTAACTGTGGAGTTTTTAATGATGGACTTCATAAAAAGAAGGTGCATCTTGTTGGTATGAGTAGTACCTATCATTTCTTTTAAGCTTTCTTACTCGGGGTATTACATTGACTACTTCACCGAGTTTACCCCAACTGAAGAGTTGTGTTTATTAGGACCAGTCAGCTAATTTGCACATTCCTTCCTTATGTAATTTCTTCTTTTTGTCCACATATTTCCATCTCCAAGCAGAAAGTCTTACAACTGGAGAATAAAGAAAAGAGCATTTTAGGCGCTGATACTTCTCCTAAGCACTAAGAAGTAAGAACATGGAGCAACTGTTTTGAACAAAAAATATCAGTCTCGATCACCTATTTACGGTAGGCAAGTGTTAATGTACCCACCGTAAGTGTGATACTGACAAGTGTCCAAAAATTTTAAAACATTTAACACGTGTCAACATCACATCTACGGCAGGCATATTAATACCTGCCTACCGTGGATAAGTGATCGTTTCCCAAAAATATACCTTGCTGATTGGATATATAACTTGTTTCATTGTTAATTTTCTTCAAATGAAAATAGATAGAAAGAACAACTATACAAGGAGCAAGAATTTGACGAATTAAGTTAGCCTCTGTTTGGAGGCAGCGAAAGAGATTATAATCACTATTTGGCGCAAATCTCAAGGTGAATGTACGGTTAAAAATTGGAGAGAGAAAAAATGTGTGGTTAAAAAGTTGTATAAGAAATTGGACCGATTATAAACCGAATTATAATCTATTTACCGAACAGTGGCTTAGTCTTTGTGAATTACAAACAAAGGGAAACATTGATACAACAGAAGTGCATCTTCCAACTTAAACGTTAGTGTCACTTTCAATAGATGAGTGACCTTTGAGATACATTTGAGAGTTCAGTGACCAATTAAAAACGTAGTATTAAGTTCAGTGACTGTAGAAATATTTACCCAAATTTTTTAGACGTCCGGAAAAAAAAAAAATTCCTTGCCCTGAAACACTCTCCACTGCAGAGTACAGACAGTAACGCCTCTATTCACCCCTAATTCTTTCCTATCTCCAAATTCCAAACCCTAGATTAACCCGTTACGTTATGGACCCTCGCCGAGTGCCTCGCACCGTCAGCGACCCGAAGGTCCGGCAAGTTGGGTTCTTCGCCCCACTTGACCGCTCCCAGTCGGTTCCACCGGCTCCCACCTCCCCTTCCCCACCGGTACCTGAAATCTCCCCCTCTGGGAATTCCCTATCCCCTGTGATGATTCCGCCGCCGCGTAACCATTCGTCGGATATGTCACGCCACTTCCCACCGGCACCTATCTCACCTCTCCGCGGCGGCCGCGGAGCCGCAGATTCGTCTATTCCTGTTGGTAGTTACAATCCTTCAGAGTTCATTTCGCCTACTGCGACGGCTGACTTCTCTGAGGATGCTCAATCGCCCGGGTGGAGCCGAAAGGGAAAGTCGGCTAAATTTGCCAGTTCTCTACCTACTGGGGGAATTGGCATGGTGAAGCAGAATAATGTTCCCGCCAGTGGTTTGACTATGGTTTCGACTATTAGAATGCCTAAAGCTGTTAGAGGTTAGTTTTCTTTTCTTCCCCTTTATTTGATTTTAATTTGGGGGGTTTTGTTTAGGAAAATGCTTGGTTTCAGAAAAAGAAATAGTGGCAACGGGAGAAGTGCAGATGGAGCAGCAGCCAGGCGATTCGAAGCCTTTGAAGGAGAAGACGACTAAAGCTGAGAGGCGGGCTCTTCAAGAGGCTCAGCGAGCTGCAAAAGGTGCAGCTAAACGTGAATTCCTTTTACTTGATTTTCCATTTTTGGATTTTTTACAAGTGTTAATTTGTTTTTTGTTGGGACTTGATTTATTTTTATTTTTTTTCAATCTTATAGTTAGTTGTCCAGGACTCCAGAGTCACCAGTCTTAATTTTGTCGTGGTCGGTTTTTTGTTGTTAATGTACTAGTTTACATTTTGAAGACCACAATTTCTATAAAAAATAGTCATGACGGAAAAAGGGTTGAGTTTTTGATCAATGTGATGGGAAAAGGGAGATATTCACTATGGGAGATTATTTACATTTTAGATTTAATTTTCACTCAAGGGTCTTCTATATGCTAATTTCTACTGAAGAGCTATTCATTCTTGGAATCTATGTTTTCAATCATTGTTCTGCAATGATCTAAGTCACAAAGTAATTCTGATTAAAATCTGAATATTTTTTTATTAATCCTTTACCTTTAGCCACCTGAAATGTACTTGTACCATTCTCTCTCACTTTATTTTGTGCTGCCTGGTATCAAGCCGTCAATTAGTAGCAGATCCTCGTGGATTTAAGTAAATTTGAGCATTCCTTTTGAGTATTAGAAATATTATCTGGCATTAAATATTTACTCTACCTATTTTGTGCATAATGATATGCCCCTATTTGGGACAAATTAAAATCAGATTTTAACCTAATTCAAAAGTCAACAATCAATCTCAACTACATATTTTATGGAATCCACAACTTTTCAACCACACATCTTATAAACTTTTATCAAAATCTACTAAAAATCTGATTTTAATCTCCACCAAACAATTAGTACATTAAAGTGAAAAAATGATGCTGATTAGTGAACCTTAAATGGTTTCACTGTTCATGAATCCTTGTGATAATTTAGCAGCTAATGATGAGATTTTACTATTGCTCATCTGTCTGGACTAAGAGCCATTGCTGTTCAGAATGATCAAGTTCTAGTGTAATACTAGTTCTTCATATAGCAAATTGCTTTGTAGTTTTTGGGATTTTTGCTGTTGCTGGAAAATTTCTTTCTTTTTTGGCAGCAATGATATAGACCAATTTTGACCTCTTTTGCGGGTTTAAATATTTTATGATCCCTTCATACATTTGCAAAACATTGTTCTACTTCTCTTCTGCCATGTACATATTCTCTAACTCTGCAAGTCTTTTGTGTTCTTCAAACATGATTTGAATAAAAACTGCAAGTCACTTTTATTGCTTAGATAAATTTATGAAATTTATTTATGATTTGCTCTGCAATTCGGGGATTTTAGATGCAAAGTTATCTCCATCATTTTTCTTTCTTCTTGTTCTGCGATAAATAATTGCAAAATGTTATTGCTACTCGGCCCTTAACCTCACTCACTGTGCGTGCAAAACTCCTTCTTTGTCTTGTTTTATTTTTCATGATAAGTAATTTTAAAATGTTGTGTCAAGGCATCTATTGTAATATCTAGGCGAGTTTTCATTTTCTTAGAATTGCATATTTATTCCACATTTTGTAAAATGACCATGTTTTATGGTATATTTCTCTCCTGAATAATGCATTTATCCAGCTGAAGGAAGTAAGACACAGGCTGCTGCTTCTGGGGTCAATGCAGTAAATGCCAATCCAGGAAAGGTTCCAAAGGCGACTTCGACAAAGAAAGACAGCTCTTCTGTCGTAGCATCTGAGAAAAGAGGAGGCGATCGTCAGCCAGATAAAGATAGGAAGAAAGATGTCCCTCATCCACGGATGCAGTTTGACGACGAGAACCGAGTTGAGAAGGCAAAAAAAAGATCGGTTGTGAGGCAAACTGAAGCCAGGAGCAGGGTTGAACTATTTAGGCATCTACCTCAGTATGAACATGGAACAAGGCTTCCTGACCTTGAATCGAGGTTCTTCCAACTAGATCCTATTCATCCAGCTGTTTACAAGGTAGCTCCTGAGACGCAAATTTTTCAATTTTTTCTTCTTTCTTAATATTTTATCTTAATTTTGAATCTGTAAAATAATAATCATCAATATTAGTCCTTTATTCTGACAATTTTTACTGGTACTCGTGCTGTCTGGTTTTGTATGGGGATTAATTTTTTTGAAGTTTCGCGGGGTTGAAAGCTTCTTAACAACGTTATTTTTTATACCTTCTATTATTTGATTTATCCTTATTGTGAATTCATATTTGTTGTCAGGTTGGGGTAAGATATCTATCTGGGGACATCTCTGGTGGCAATGCACGCTGTATTGCGATGCTTCAAGCATTCCAAGAGTCAATTAGAGACTACTCAACACCACCAGAGAAATCCCTTATCAGGGACTTGACAACAAAAATAAATGTTTATGTCTCATTTTTGATTGAATGCAGACCCCTTTCTATCAGCATGGGGAATGCAATTAGGTTTCTTAAAACTCGGATTAACAAATTAGCTTTAAACCTATCTGAATCAGAGGCAAAAGCCAGTATTCTCTTGGATATCGATCGTTTTATAAATGAGAAGATAATACTAGCGGATAAGGTAATAGTAAAGCATGCTGTCACAAAAATTAGGGATGGTGATGTTCTTCTAACTTATGGATCTTCATCTGCTGTTGAAATGATATTTTTGCATGCCCACGAGCTTGGCAAACAATTTCGAGTTGTGATAGTGGATTCACGCCCAAAGCTTGAAGGACAGATGTTGCTTCGTAGGCTGGTGAGGCAGGGTATAAGTTGTACATATACCCATATTAATGCTGTTTCTTATGTAATGCTTGAAGTGACTAGAGTATTGTTGGGTGCTTCATCGGTGTTGTCCAATGGCACTGTTTACTCAAGAGTTGGAACTGCAAGTGTTGCTATGGTTGCCCATCAATTCCACATTCCTGTTTTGATTTGTTGTGAAGCATACAAGTTTCACGAGAGGGTTCAACTTGATTCAATTTGCTCTAATGAACTCGGTATGAATTTCCAGTTAGATTCTTCGATTTTCTGCATTGTATATTAGTTTATGACTTCTGAGGTTGCAATGTGCAGGTGACCCTGGTGCTATTGCAAGGGTTTCTGGGAGAACGGAGATCAATCATTTGGAGGGTTGGACCAATAGTGAGAACCTCCAACTCTTGAACCTGATGTAAGTGTGATCCTGTTATTGACATGTGATATTTAGATTACACCTGATTCTGTCTTATTCCGGCTCACTTTCTTGAAATTTCATGGTGCCAGTTATGATGCAACTCCTTCAGATTATGTTTCTATGATCATAACAGACTATGGCATGGTAAGTCGGAACATTGTTTATTGATAGATAAGTTTACCTCGGAGAAACTGTTGCGTGCACCTGAAGGTTGTTGAGTAAATAATGATGTTGATAATCATGGCAATTTCATGATTTTGTGCATTTTTGGCTTAGTAAGTTTAAAAGTTAAGGTGGCGTTCTGTTTGTATTTTATTTTGTATTTTCATTTTGGAAAATGTTTTGTATTTCCTGTTTTTATTTTTATTTTCAGTGTTGCTGAAAACATGTTCTGTTTGTCATTTCTGAAAACTGTTTTTGAAAATGAAAAACTGGAAAACACGTTCTGTTTGAAATTTTGCAGAATACTACTTATACTATTTTTAATGAATTTGCTTCTGAATTATATTAAACAATCTATATTGTTTAACTATTTTTTGGACCAAATAATAATGTCATTAATGTTCAACTCCAAAAAAATATTATAAGAAATTAATAACATAATATTCAACTCCATATATTGTATGGGTTCTCAAGCATCACTTGATTGAGGAACATTTCTAGGATTAATCATAGGTCTTGCCTGCTACAATTCTCATGTGGTACATTTCTAGGATTTTAGTAGATTTTTGTGCATTTTGATACATTTCATTTAACTTGGTTTATTTTCTTGTATTTTGGTACATTCGCACTGGTACGATTTGCGCATTTTGGTCGATATCATGCATTTTGTATATTTTGGTGAATTCTGGTATATATAGTGTGTTTTAGTACATTTTGAAGCATTTTTTAACATTTCACACATCTTGGTTAGCACAGTACAATTGACATTATTTTCGTAAATTTTAGAGCTATTTGCGCATTTTGGTAAATTTCTTGGGCACAATTTGAAACATCTCACAATTTGGTACATATCACGCTTTTGGTATTAGATTAGGCATCTTGGTGAAATTTTGCTATTTTTTGGTACATTTAGCTTTGTTTAGTAGAGTTTTGCGTGTTTTGTACATTTCAATTCCATGCAGTTTGGTGCATTTTTTGAAATATAACAATAAGAATTCTCACTTAATTTTTTTTTGTAATGTTGATATTGAATTCAATAAAACTTTATTTAAGCTTAGTTCCAAGTTAGGATGATTCTAAAAAAAAAAAAAAAAATTCTTTATTTAGGCTTAGTTCCAAGATAGGATAATTCTAAAAAAAATAAAAAATAAAAAATAAAATCTTTATATTAAACTTAGTTCTAAGTTAAAAAAAAAAAAAAAAAAAAAAAAAAAAAAAAATCTCAAAACGCGTTTTCCACGTTTTGGACATTTTTTGTCGAAATACACACAAAACGCCCAAAACGAGGTTTTGGGCATTTTGCGTTTTGTGTACAAATTTTTTTTTTGTTTTCCAAAATGCGTTTTCGAAAATGGTAAACAGAACGCGTTTTTAGCGTTTTCGAAAATAAAAACAGAAAACGACCTCAAAACAGCAAACAGAACAGGGGCTAACTTTTTTGCCTTGCACGTTTGAGTTTTTTAACTAGTTTCTATCATTTGGGATTTTTAATTCAAAAACAAACTTTTTGAAAAACATTGCTTTCCAAACTTGTGCTTTTAACATTTAGGTTGTGTTTAGAGTCTCTTTTTTCTATTTATATAAATATACTATCTTATTGTTTTTCGATGTAAAATATGTGATTAAAAAATGATTTGAAAAATGTGTGGTTAAAAAGTGGCATAGGAAATAGTGAAATTTATAAAATAGATTATAAACCATTTACCGAAAACAGTGTTAACTTAAAATGCATGCATGCATGCGTGACTTGAGCTGTTTATCTATACTTTATAGGGGCAGTGACTGCCAATTCTCTCAAATGCAGATATTTGGCCGCCTGTGTGAATCTAAAATAATAATGATAGTTTTGGTCTCCTATCTTTCTACCTGTATTTGCTAGTTAGCTCATCATCACTATTTCCATTTTTATGTTCATTTATTACGTGTTTTTTGTGACGTGTCAAGATCCCACCAACAAGTGTTCCAGTTATTGTTCGAGAATACCAGAGAGAGCATTTATGGATATAGAGACGTGAAATGCAAAAATCGTGCTTCTTCCATAAGTGGAAGCAATTTTGTGGCCCTTGAAGGAACATAATATCATTGGGAATAAGGTTTTGTGCCTCATTAATGGACTTTCTGTTTTGGTTTACAATTTTTCACCTGAATCTGAAGAGAGCGAATATTCCGCCTCTCGGAGCAGTTTCTAAGATGTATTTTTGGTTGTGACTAGCTATTTTTACCCTCTTGTGGAGATTGTTGTCATCAGCAGAAGTACTGTTTTTTTCTTTTAAGGAAGTTTTGAATGTTAGGCAGCCTCTGTGACCGGGTATGAAATTTGACAAATTTGGTGTTTTATGATATAAATTTGGCATATAGATATAGTTGGTAGGACCCATTAGAAAATTAATAATTCTTATAATAATAAGTTATCAACTGCTATATCCTCGAGTCTTGATTGCGATTGTAGACTGGAATTCTTATGCGAGAAAATGAAAGAATTTATTTTTCAGTATTGCTTGCATCATTAGGATAAGACATTAAAATTTTTAATTCATTGAACTAGTAAGTGATTATAGGACAAAAAGGTGATCCATGCCTATGGCCCTACGGTTAAAGAAATTATATTTATATAATATTTTTATTTTAATATGACTGAGATGTAAGAGCATCTCCATTGCTTTATTGCTAAGTAAATTCTACTTAAAGACTAAAAATAAAAAAAATCTCTCCAATTGGGACAACTTTGTAAAGTTGATGTGACACAGACAAAAAGCTTTCCGATTCAAAAACAAAAATTCTATTAATTTGAGTAATTAAATAAGATAAAAATTTTAAATTTAAAGAGTAAAATTTTTTACAAGCTCCAATAAATTCTTTATTTTTTATTTTTTATTTCACTTTTCATAAAAATATTTATTGCATTTTTTTATTTTTAGTTAATATTTTTTTAAAAGTGAATGATCAACATATATAAAAAAAAAAAAAAAAAAGTACATGCCAAAAATAATACACATATAGTTTTCCTTTAAAAAATAAAATACGAGTGTTTATCGATCTTTCTTTTCTTTTCATTTCATTTTAATAAAATTCTGAACGTATATCAAAGATATATCTATTTTTTTATTTATTACAAATTTTATTTAAATGTAATTTAGTTTTCTAACTTTAAGCTTTTAGTCAATTTAAATTGCGATGTTTAAAGAAATATTTCCTGGAATGGTAAACATACAAATCGTAAAAAAATTTAGGTATACGTAATTGTACATTTTTTTTAATTAATTGTATTCATTTGTTTCTCATTCTTAATTAATATTCACTTCAAATGTTAACATATGAAAATCAATTATAATTTTTTAAAATTCGTAAAAAAATAAAAACAAATTGTCAATATCACATAAATATTTTTCTTTGAAAATATAAAATGTAAAAGAATAAAATTGGAGCGTTTATCGATCTATTTTTTTCCTTTTCATTTTAATAAAATTCTAAGCGTAAATTTCTTAGAACAGTAAATATACGAAACATAAAAAAAAATGGAAAGAGTACATAAATAAGGTGGTTATTATATCACATTTCATGATTAAGAAAAAAAGTTTAAAATTTCATAAATCAGGTGACATTAAAAATTTATGTTTATTATATAAATTAAACCAACCAATCCATCTGACCATCCACCTCACTATTACCAAAATCTTATGTAACTTTTGTATCAAAGATTCACAATCATCTCCCCCAATCACCACCACCAATCACCAGATTCACCACTACCACCACCAACTCCTTCGACACAACACCGTCACAACCACCACCATCTTCGACATAACGCCACTGTTGCCGCCACCACCAGAATCTCCTATGTGTCGTCATCACCACCACCACCATTAGAATCTCCGATGTACCATCACCACTGCACTCCGATGGGTCATCACCACCACAACCATCGCCAACCACCACCATCACATAAAAAAAAAATTACAACTTACGTACCAGTTCTCTTGAATGTGACCTTGAGATTGATCTGTGATTTTGGACGATAACTTGTAATCTGTGAATTGTGACATTTGAACTTAAATATGTTACTTGTAATCTATGCACAAAGAAGATGTGACCATGGACAAGTTACATGTAACCTGAATATTTTTGAAGTGTGACTTAATGCTTTATATGTGACTTAACCATCTGAAGTCTATTTGACGTATAAAATGTGATATGTGATGTGAACGAGTTATCTGTGACCTAAACATTTTTTAAATGTGACACGTGACTGAACGCAACAAATGTGACCCATGATATGAACATTTGAAGTGTGGCCTGTTACCTAATTCATCCAATGTAACTTGTGACCTAATACATCAAATGTGACTTGAACATTTGAAGTATGAGCTGTAACCTAATGCATCAAATTTAACTTGTGACCTAATACATCAAATGTGATATTAATATTTGAAGTGTGATCGTAACTTAATTAATGTGACCTACAATATATGAAGTGTGTAACTTGTGACTTTTGCATGTGACCTGCAACGTATAACTTGTGACTTGAATTTTAACTTATGACCTGCGAATGCGGTTTTAACATGTCACATAACATCTAAAGTGTGACATGTGACCTACGATATATGAAGTGTGTGACTTGTGACTTTAACATGTGACCTATAACAAAAAACTTGTGACTTGAATTTTAACTTGTGATCTGTGACTCTAGTTTTAACATGTGACATGTTACTTCAAACACATGTGACCGATGTAGCATTTCACACCATATTCGTACAGAGTCACCAATACCTCTAGCACACATCGCCATCGCAACCAAGCTAATGTCGTACAGCCCAACAGCATAATCATCTAGGCTCACATTTATTTCACTCGTTCTGGACATAAACCACGTTTTGGAGATTTTCTACTAATGTTCATCATCAGCTTCATTTGGCATACTGGAGATGGATTTCTGCGATTTTTTGGAATCTGGAATCTGGGCTTTGTTCCCACGGCCTAGATTCTACGATTTATTTGGTTTTTAGGCTCTTTGGAGCTTATTCTTGAAGAGGCAGCTTTGGAGATACTGTTCTTACGAGTTTTCTGTTCGATCTTCTTCTTTGCTGGGTCTTCAACTTTGGGATTTCTCCTGGGTCATTTCTAGTGTTCCTCGCATCAAGTTTGGCATCCCCCAGAGTTAGGTGTTGTTTCTTTTGGTCTGCATCTACTCGGTTAATGGGTTCTGCTTTTCCTGCCATTTTTGATACTCTTGCCCTTGCCTTCAATACCAACTTGTTACCTGCTTCGTTCTTTACCTAGTGTTCACGCCCCTCACCTAGCTGGAAACAGAGCTTTGAAACCAATAACCTGGCGTTGATGGCAGTCGGTGGAGGAGAAAGGGGATTTGCAAATAGAGAGGTGCTTTTGCGATGCTCGTTGCCTGGGTATACTGATTAATATAATTAATTATTATTTTAATTATGAATTAGCACCTGATACATGAATGAATTACTAATTTTCCGTAATTGTGAATTATGGGAAACATAAACCTGGTGCTGTGTAATTTAAAAAATAAATAAAAAATTAAGGTATGTGCAATTGTACCTTTTTTTTAATAAGCTTCCATCGTTCCCCGTTTTAAATATTCGTTTCATATGTTAATATATAAATTCAATATATGGCCTTAAATTTTTCTCTTTTTTTCTCCCTTACTTAATTTCAATCATCCGTTATCCTAAAAAATACTATTCATTTTAAAAAAGTTATTTTTAAACAATACTAAACACACTCTATGTGAGTAACAAATGACCGTGAATCACACGGGCGTAACACTAGCATGTAATAAAAAAAGATAATGTAAGAACATTGAAAATTGGAACTTTTTGGATGCATTTAATAATAGAGAAAGTGGCTTTAACTTTCCAAATTGAAATATTAAATTAAAGAGTCTGTTGGATTGAAATTTTTAAGGATTGATTCTCAAAAATAAAGAGCATCCCAATTTTAGAGAGCCTATTAGATATGCTCTTATTAGAGGAAAATGTGGAAATGTTGAATCTTATAAAAACTTGTCATTAAAAATGAGTTTTTTGGAGAAATTTTCAAGACCAAAAAGGGGCTTAATACTTCCTAAGCGACATTCACAGAATATATTGAAAAAAGTTTTAAAAAGGGTTCCTCGATTTGTAAAACTCCTTATAAACAAATTTATAAATAATAAATTTTTTATATCACTTTTTAATCATACAGATTTCTTTAAATTACTTGTCAACTAAAATTTTTTCTTGAAAATATCATATTTTTTTTAAATTTTTTTTTACCAAATAGACACTACTTTGCAATTAAGAGCCCCTTTAACTGAAAAAAATTTCACCTGAATTTTTCAAACTCAATCTCAACTATCTATTCTTATTCAAGCCCATAATTTATAACTTTTGAAATATTTTTAAACCACACATTCATAAAAAAAAAAAAAAAGGTAACACAAAAATCAAAATTTTTAACATTATCAAACAAACTCTAAAGGTCAATAGAAATGAACACGATAAGCTTCTCAAGCCATACACATGCACCATGTATATTATCATAAATAAATTTTGGTGTTTTATTTATATTTATTTATTTATCTATACTTACTCCTTTTAAAAATCTTTTAAAGGAAAAAACTTTTTTAGACTATTTTACCTTCACATCATTTTAATAATTTTATATTCACCCTTATTATGAATTAATATATATTTTTTAATATTTTATTTCTTTTTATTTTCGTATTGTCAATAAAAATATTTTTCATACATTTACAATCTAAACTCTTCACATTTTCACTAAATTTTTTTTAAATAAACCAACAACTCTCATATAATTTATAGTCTCTGATAAGTCATTCAATTAATATAAGAAAAAGAAAAAATTAAATTAAATTTTCTTAGATGCATATAATAATTTTTTTTTTTTTTTTTTAAACTACTTCTAAAGGACCTTAATTGGAGAAACTTTTTTTATTATTTTATCCTCAAAATTTTTAATAATATCATATTTACCGTTAATTTTAATTAATGTACAATTTTTTTTTAACTTCTTATTTTATTTTCTTACTGTTGATAAAAAATATTTTTCATATTTTTACAATTCAAATTCTTCACTTTTCCACTAAAAACATTTTAAATAAAACTAATAGCACTCAGATAATTTAAAGTTCATAAACATCTTTAAACTAACATGAGAAAAAGTGTACTCCTTGAATTATTATTTTTACTTGTATACAAAAATAAATAAATAAATAAAATTAAAAATCATTTTCATCTTCTACATTAAACAATTTATTCTCTATCAGTCGTATTCAATTTTAAGTTTATTTGCCAAATATTAATTTGACGCTGATTATATTCTCACCATACTTATAAAATAGAGGGTTATGAAGATTCACTTCTTTATTAAGAAAATCAATTTTTGAAGTATGATGCATGTAAATTTGCATTTTCTAAATTATTAATTGTATAAAAATGAATCAATTTTTTTTTTCAATCAATTTAAATTCTTATTGTATTCACTTTTGACGTTGAAATTTCGAAATGCAAATTTCTTCAGAACATCATTTGTTTATGTTTTAAGTTGGTTTATATGTATATATTTAAAGTGAAATTTTAGTTTTTACAGTTTATAAAAATGTCATAAGGTATGCACAATCATAAGTTAATATTCTGTAAATATGTATTGTATTTTGTTTACCTCGACTTTTTTTACTTTGTTTCTGAATTCATTTTATTATCACGTGTTTACTATATCGAACAATGAAAAGAAATCATGAGGGCATGTTGTTATTATTTTTGTTCCATCAATTCGATGAACACGTCTCATTAGGTTGTAGCAAAATTTAAGAGGACGGTTTGTCATGGTTCTATCAATTTAAAGAAATGTCCGTGCTACTTCTGGATTCACGGTACTATGAATCAATTTGTTGTGCCAGAAATTTGAAGGTACCGATTTCAAAACAAATTTTCTGATCAAACATTACTCTAATTAAATATGATCTCCTGTGTCTCGAATAATCATACTTTAATAGGGAATCCAGAATAGATACATCTCAATTTTTCTCGGACATTTATGATCAAATGTTGTTTTGAGTTCTAATTTCACGTGCATGATTAGCATTCTTGTTACGCCATATTGCAATTGAATTTTTTTCATCTTAATTCTAAAATTTGGATAAATTGTCAAATAATGTTTAACAATCTTTTTCCATTGTAGCTATGAATTGATTATGAACTATATACAAACATAGAAGGAGAAATCCTCCCAACTCTAGATTCTTCAAATTAGGTAGCTTAAGTATACATTTCAGGAGATACAAAATTTAAAGTCAGAAATATGTAATCAGAAGAAAGATGATGATATTATTGAGAAGAGTATTGTGTACTTGGAAATCTGAATAATATTTAAGGTAAATTGATTTTGATTTTGAGATTATTTAAATCAACACTTTGAATATTTTTTAGGTAAAACATGTAGGAAATTTTGAAAATTTTTTATTCAATATAAAAACATATATAGACTTGAACAAAAATATCATAATTTCATGTACAATATCACTTGCATCGCACGTGTTATATACTAGTACATATTAAAAATCATAAACAATAATTTTGATTGTAAAGATATCTCATTTGCTAGTCAAAATCAATTGATTAAGATCATGTGTATAAGGTGAAATTATGTCACATTTCCACTTCTAATTTATGCTAATAATTAACTCAGAAAAACTGTAATTTGTGTTCAGCTACATATTAAAAAAAATTCTAGTGATATTGAGTATAATTTTTCATACCACTTTTTAATCATACAATTTTTTTTCTTCAATTATTAACCACACATATTATCTAAAAAATTTAAATAATACACATTATAATTTAAATTCTATTTATTTGAACCGTCAAGTGTAATTTTTACAAAAGGTACAAATAAATCTCAAACTTAAAAAATTCAATATTACCGTTCATAATCATTATCATCAACATTCAGAAGAACGGGATATAAAGATTGGGACGGGACGGGAACCGGGACCGTGATTGGGATTGGGACTGGTGGGGCTAAGACTGAAACACGTATTAAGCACACAAAAAGAATGCGTTAACACAATAAGATGCCTTACCTTGAATCCAATCCAAGTCACAACTCCAGTTTCGTCGTTCCTTCCCAATGCTTATAACCCACCTAAACACCGTGGCATTTCAATTCAGTATATTCTCTCACTTGAATTTACCTGAGCACCCCTACATTTTCTATAATTTAACACTTCCACCTCCCAAAACACAAGGGTAAACTCGTCAAATAAAAAGACACTCCACGTTTTCTACATAAAGGCGGCCGAACGCAATCCCCCAAACTACCCCTTTTAACGGCTAAAAATAAAATTTTAATATGGGTAATGAAGTAACTTCGCGCAGTCGAATTGCTTTCGGGGGATTAAAATTATATTAAAATAAAAATAAAAGAACGTGAGCGATCCGCGCACACCACAAAATGGGTTGGCTCTAGAGAGAGAACCTAAAACAAGTAAGAGAGAGAAAGAGTTGGTTTCGAGACGTTACCGGATTTCACAACTGTTTCTGTTCCAGAATTTGGGAATTCCGTTCAAATCCGCTCGAGGTTCTTCAAATTTTTTGGGTTTTCTTTTTCACAAATTTTACTGATTTATCCTCTATCGTTTCTGGTTTCTTTCTTCTTATGAGGTTGGGTCTGCGATCTGGGTGTTCACAGTTTTTGGGATTTTTCTAGGGAAACTTTGTTCGCTGTAATGTTTACACCGCAGAAGTTGTGGTCGCTGACGCCGAGAAGTGAACCGGCTCAGAAGAACGGATCAGTTTCAGTACCCTTGTTGGGCCCGAACCCTAATCCTAGAAGCCCGAGGAGTGGTGAAAATAAGGGAAAAGCCGTAGCTTTCGTTGAGAATAATAGTGGGGCCATGGACCAGGATACTCTTACAGATAAGCTTTTGAAGCTTGAAAACGAGGTAAGTATTGGTTTACTTTGTTGTATATTGATTGTTCCGATTTTTTATGATTATATTTTTCAGTTTTTGTTGTCTCCTTGTTCTATTCTTGTTGTATTTTGAATGGTGTAATTACATTTTTCCTACTTTGAGACCATTTCACCTGACTATGTAGGGAGTGTAAATGCGGATTTGATGAAGTTTTGAATTGATTATATATTTCATGTCTTTGGATTAGACGAGGATTTGACTTGAGTGGCGAAGCTGTTAGAGAATAAGCATTACCAGTAAAACTACTAGACTCGAGTGTGAGTCAGAGTACCTCGGAATACTTGCCCTTTGAATTGGAACTGAGAGGCCATGGAACTATTTAGTGATGCCCACTTATGCATGGGTTTAATTTTGTCTTAGGCAATAAGGCTGAGGAGCAAATTTGGCAGATTCTAGGATAATTCTAAATTCTATTTCACCATATTTAGTATGAAGGTGAATGACTGATGATCTCATGTAAACTTCTTTTGAATGTAATCTTGAAACATCTTTATCTAATTGCCTCTGTGTTTTTTTCTTTGAAGTAAGCAATGACTTCCTGAATCAAATTGAGCCTGTTGATGATTTTGTTAAATCAAAGTACATTATTCAAGCAATGTTGTCAGTAACATGAATCTTATTACATGAGTTATTTCCATGCGATGCATGTTTTCACAATTTATACGTACTTTTTGCCTCCAGAACTAAGTTAACAAAAGTTTGGCTTGTGTTGTTTCAGTTCGTGTTTTTTAATAATAATCTCCGTTCCTAACATGCTATATCATGATGGATATGTATGTGGGGTCTTTTTTCACTGGCGTGAAGTGATGCAATTTGGAGCATGGATGAACTGAAATTATGGAGCTCCTAATCTTTATGTCTTTAGTTCCTACTTAACTAGAAATTGGATATGAACTAGCATAAGAAGTCCTAAACTGACAAAGTTTAGCATCTCAGATATGTAGGTTTTGGTATTCTCCTATTACTTCCCGGATTGTTGTTTTAGAACCGTTGACAATTCAGTTTACCCTCGAATGATCCATAACATGAATGGCTCCCCAATAATTAATTGTTATACTTATGCAATGAAATTTCATGAATTTTTTTTTTTTCAACTCCATGAATATTTGGCTGCACTGAAGGAAAACTTACCACTCTTTTATATTATTCTTTTTAAATTAGTTTCAGCTTTAGACCTCAACCCAGCAATGAACTTATTGATTAGTCAATTTAGATAGGCCTTTTCTTAATATTGGATTTGTAGATTCTCTTTGAGGGATTAAGTGGGATCATTACCTAGTTTTGAAAAGTTGCAAATCAGCTTCACTTGCTATCCCATCATGGAATCCATTCTTGCTTGAAGCTACGCAGTTTTGTGCTTTCTTTGCATTCCTTATGTATTTTTTGTTTGGTAGATTCATGGTCGTGGAACATTTGGTACAATTAATTTGATTTTGGCTTATTTTTACCTTATTCCCCCTCCCCTCCCCTTTTTCTGTTTGTATTCATGTTTACCTTTTCTGAATGGTGTTATTTTTTTCCTCGAATCTCTTTTAAATGTTTATCTTTTGGTTTGATATTTAGTTTTTTCTAATAGTACATTTTGATTTTACAAGTAATTGCCAGGTCAATATATTTTGTGAGGTTAATAAACATGCACACTGAATAATGTATTTTCATGCAGCTCTTTGACTATCAATACAATATGGGTCTTCTTTTGATTGAGAAAAAGGATTGGACTTCTAAGTATGAAGAACTTAGGAAAGCTTTAGCAGAGGTGAATGATGTGCTAAAAAGAGAACAACTGGCCAATTCAATTGCAATGTCTGAAGTGGAGAAGCGGGAAGAGAATTTAAAGAAAGCATTAGGTGTTGAAAGGCAATGTGTGCTTGATGTAAGATATGCTCTCCTCAAATTACCTCATGCACGAGTCTTAGGATTCGAGCCTTGTTGAGGGTAATGGATGTGAAAGATGTTACTCATACTGGTTTTATAAAAATGATCAATAATTAAAGACACGGTGAACTACAATCAGATTATGTTTTGTTCAATCAATGCCTAATTGCATACAGATAATACGTAAATACATATATGCATATATATAAGGATGCATCCATGCTCTTATTTACTTGCAAATGATATAGTTATGCTTAGCTATTGCAAGTGATTTCTCGTGTAACATTTATTTTGTGATAGATAGATAGACCAATTAGCTATGGAAAGTGAGTTACAAGTTTTGTTATTTGGAAGAGGGAAAAAATTAGGATGCTATTCTGTTGTTATTTTAGCAGGTGGGAATTAATTCTGTTTTGATACGACAGTGAATATTTAAAAATTTTGGTGTGGTTGGTTGGTGCAGCTAGAGAAGGCTTTGCGTGAGATGCGCTCAGACAATGCTGCAATGAAGTTCACAGCTGATTCAAAACTGGCTGAGGCAAATGCCTTAGTCACTAGTGTTGAGGAGAAATCATTGGAGGTCGAAGCAAAAATTCATGCAGCTGATGCTAAGCTTGCTGAGGTGAGTAGGAAGAGTTCCGAAATCGAGAGGAAATCACATGAGGTGGATGCTCAAGAAAATTTAATTAGAAGGGAGCGGGCCTTCTTCATCTCCGAGTATGCTTGAGACTCATAACTTTCTTACTATCACTTTCTCCTTTCTTGCACATTCAACTTCTCTGGATACCCGTGTCTGACTTGACTGTTTATTTTGGTAGACGTGATGCACATGAAACTGCTTTATCTAAACAAAAGGATGACTTGCGTGAATGGGAACAAAAATTAAAGGAGGGAGAAGATAGGCTGGCTGATGCCAGAAGATTACTTAACCAAAGAGAGGAGAGGGCAAATGAGAACGATAAGGTTTTAAAGAAAAAGCAGAGTGACCTTGAAGAACTACAGAAGAAGATTGAGATGGCTAATTCAGTTTTGAAGAGTAAAGAAGATGATATAAGCAGCAGACTAGCAAATCTTGTGCTCAAGGAGAAGGCAATTTTTTGTCTGGAATTCGATAATGTAGTTGTAAGTTATTATTATTATTTTTTTCTTACTGACTTGGTATTTTTATTGATGCAGGAAGCTGATGATATTAAGAAGAGCTTAGAGATGAAAGAGAAACAATTACTAGAATTAGAAGAGAAGTTAAACACCAGAGAGAAAGTGAGCACTCTTGCATTCGTTATTCAGTTTTTCCTAATATTCAATTTGATAGGTTTTATATACGTTAGTTGAATTTTGAATTTGGTTTTATATACGTTAGTTGAATTTAGTTAGTTATCTATTTAACAAGTAATTTTTTTCAGCGGCTTCTCCTTCCCCTGGTAATTGTGATTGTTATATAACTATTTCCAATAAAACTTGTGTAGGTGGAGATTCAGAAACTTTTGGATGAACATAAAACCATCTTGGATGCAAAGGAGGAGGCATTTGACTTGGAAATGGATCAAAAGAGGAAATCTTTTGATGAGGAGTTGAAAGCCAAGGTTGCTGAAGTAGAGAAGAAGGAAGCTGAAATGACTCATATGGAAGAGAAAGTAAGAAAAAGAGAACAGGCACTTGAAAAGAAATCAGAGAAAATAAGGGAGAAAGAAACGGATTTTGACTCAAAATCAAAAGCTTTGAAAGAAAGGGAGAAGTGTCTCAAAACTGAAGAGGGAAACTTGGAAAAGGAGGGTAAACATATTATGGCTGAAAAGGAGAACTTGCTTAATCTTAAGGCTGAGCTTGAGAAAGTTAGGGTCGACGTTGAAAAAGAGCAAATAAAGTTGCAGGAAGCGAGTGAACAGCTGAAAGTAACTGAAGACGATAGATTAGAACACACGCGCCTGCAGTCTGAATTGAAACAGGAGATAGACAAGTGCAGGCTCCAAAATGAACAGCTTTTAAAGGAAGCTGAGGATCTGAAGCATGAAAGGGAGAGATTTGAGAAAGAATGGGAAGAGCTCGATAACAAAAGAGCCGAGATTGGAAAAGAAATGGAGGATGTAATTGAACAGAAAAAATATGTAGAAAAATTGAAACACACTGAAGAGGAAAGGTTGAACAATGAGAAGTTAGAAACACAAAAATATGTTCAAAGGGAGTTAGAAGCTCTTAAAGTGGCAAAAGATTCTTTCAATGCTAGCATGGAGCATGAAAAGTTGATATTGACTGAAAAAACTGAGAGTGAAAGAAGACAGCTTCTTCATGATTTTGAACTGCAGAAACGAGAGCTTGAGTCTGAAATTCAGAGGAAGCAGGAGGAGATAGAAAATCGTTTCCGTGAGAGAGAGATATCATTTGAGGAAGAGAAGGAAAGGGAACTTAATAATATTAATTACTTGAGAGAAGTGGCCAGAAGAGAAATGGAAGAGATGAAGTTGGAAAGAAATAAGCTAGAGAAAGAGAAACTGGAAATTTCACAGAACAAGAAGCACATGGAATCACAACAGTGTGAGATGAAGAAAGACATCGAAGAGTTGGTTGACCTAAGTCAGAAGTTAAAGGATCAAAGGGAGCAGTTTATCAAAGAAAGAGAACGCTTCATTAGGTTTGCTGAGAAATTGAAGGGCTGCAACAATTGTGGAGAAACAATTCGTGAGTTTATGCTTTCCGATCTTCATTCTTTAGAGGAGCTGGAAAATGCAGAGGTCCCCCCTCCATTGCCACAAGCTGCTCAGAATTATTTGGAGGCAATTGGAGGCCCTTCTCAGTCATCTCCTGTTGTAGTTAATTCAGCATCTCCACCTTCTGGAGGAACGATGTCTTGGTTCCGGAAATGTACTACAAAAATTTTTAAAATATCACCGGTAAAGAAACTTGAGCTTGCTTCTTCCGAAGATCCAGCTGATCTAACCACCCTTCCTGGGGAACATGTTGATCAGTCACCAAAAACATCTCTGAACACTGAAAATGAGCCAGAACCATCCCTACAGGTTGCAGATGATTCTTTTGATGTCCAAAGATCGCAATACGATGGAAACATTAGATTAGTTGATCAGAAGAATGTTGACAGAGAGCAAGCTATCCCAGAAAGTTCTCAGAATTCTGATGCAAAGACACGCCGTCGAGGACCTGGCAAGGGAGGCAAGCCCAGGGCAAGTAGAACACGATCTGCGAAAGCTGCCAGTGCCGGAGCAAATGAGGCTATCTTAGGGGAAACAACTCCGCAAGAGAATAGTCAGCATCCTAATGGTAATGCAGATAATCCTATTCTTTTGGACGAAGATGGTCTGGCAGAATCTGATCTTTTGGGTGCTGAAAAACCAAGAAATGGTAGAAAGCGAAACCGTGCGAATGTATCACAAGCAACAGTTAGTGAAGGTGGTCCCAGTGAAGGGCATTCAGATAGCGTTGGGGATGGGGTTCGCAAGAAGAGACGACAAAAAATTGCTGCAGCTGGACAAAGCCTTGGTGAGAAACGATACAATCTCCGGCGGTCCAAAATGTAAGTCACTCAAAATGTCTCTGTTATTTGACCCTGTTAGTATTACCTGACTTGTCCTTTTGATTCCAGAAGGTTAAAATTTGTTAAAATGCTTTAATACCAGTTGATAGATGCATACTTGCATAGAACCTTATTTCTGCCTGTACGTGTTTGTTGGCTAATATTATACATCTTGTCTTTCTTCTTTGTTACTTATTTGTGGGGAAAATAATACTAATTCTCCAGTGCTTACATTTATGGCCCTCAGTTCAGTGGCAACAGAATCTAATGGATCCTTGCCTGAACCAAGCAAAAAACCGATAAAGTTGGTTGCTGGTGCCATAAGTCAAAGGAAGGAACTACCCAGCTCAAAAGTTGGGGAAGAACTCCGTGATCCTGAAGCTGCTGCATCGACCCTTCCTACGGGGTTTGGTGGTGGAGATGATAGTGTGCTGGTAAGAAGCGCAGAGGCTGCCAGCGAGTTTTCAGCAGACAGCCCCATTAGGGTATCCTTTCTCGCATTTTCTCCATTTGGTTATTCTACTGTTGACTGAGCTTCCTATCAAGCTCTGAAACATCAAAACTATGGAAGTTGCTTTTATTCTACTGGTTTATTTATTTATTTATTGTTAATTGGGCAGTTCGAGAATGCTGTGGGTGGTCATGGTCATCCCATAAAATACACAGCAAATACGTCTTTGGATGACGTGGTAATGAGCGAAGAGGTGAATGGGACTGCAGGAGCCAGGGACTACAACGATGAGGATCTCCAAACTGAAATTCGTGAGGAAGATGATGACGACGATAATGACGATGGCGATGATGATGAGGTCAACCATCCCGGTGAAGCTTCCATTGGTAAAAAGCTTTGGACTTTCCTCACTACGTAATGAGATGCCGGGTCATGTGCTCTAAAATTTAAGTCTTAGAACATATGCTGGTTAGTAGTTTTCTTTTGGACGATTTCTCTTCTGCTCTTTAGGTGTGTGAATTAGTTTGGAAATATTAATGTATGTACCACTAAAGTCAGATTAAGGTTCTCTGAGTTGCATTTTGCTCTCTTCTGTCTTTATTCCATAAGTTGGAGGCTAGTGTTTTACTGTTTTTTATGTAGACTATTCTATGTAGTATTCTTGGACAGTGCACGTATTGACACTGGGCTTGGTTTCATAATTTACGAGTTGAAGTTGTGCATTTTCTTCCATTCTTAAAATAATTCTCAATTCTTGAAATTTTCTATTCCGGATTATAGAATAATATAGAGAAATGAATGCTCAGTCCACATTTCTTAACCCAAAACATAAGAATGGATCTCAAAATGAAAAGATCTATAAAAATGGTTTTAACGTTCCTTGTGTTATTTTCTTCCTCACCTCAATCCTGCTTAGCTCCTCTCTCCGTGTCCCTCCTGTGGGTTGGAGAGTCTCGGGCTTCTTGCAGACTGCGGGGTGGGTTTGGCCGTGCAGGAAGGAGAGGGATTACTGAGTGGGGTAATGCAACCGTAGGACTTGAGAGTTTTGTGTAGGTGTTGGACACTTGGAAACATGATTTTATCAGTTATCACGCGGAAAAACTTCTAAGATACATTTGATCTTAGACACTTTTTATCGTAACCTGTTTGATATAGATTACAATCTGATTTTTAGTAGATTTTGATAGAAATTGATGAGATTTTGGTTGAAAAGTTGTGAGTTCCATAAAATGTGGTTAAAATTAGTTGTTACTTTAACTTAAGATTAAAATCAAAACCAAATTGGGACATTGTTTTTTCACACACAAGGGGCGTGATGCAGGTTGGCACCAGTTTCATGCTATTGTGTAATATATGTTCATCATGACCTTTGTATGATCAAAGTTGTACATAGTTGCCACTCCTGACCCTCTAACATAGATAATTTGACATTCTCGCAAACTACCTTTTGCTCCACTCGTCACCATTCTCTGCTATCTACACCCAATATCAGAAACACCAAAATTTGTTCCAGGTAGATGCTTTAGGAATTAAGCCCTATTGTTTATCTTGAGGGCAGAAGAATTACTTAGAGCATCTCCAATGGGACATTATCCAAGTTTAAAAAGTGTGTCACATCATTAAAATAGATAATGTTTACTTATTTTTTTCCTCCGATGTATCCCATGTTGAATTGACAAAAAAAAAAGTTAGACATTATCCAACTCCATGTCCAATTCTAGAAGGCATGTTAGACATGCTGACTGTACATATCCTTAAGAAATTCAAGTGAATTTTGACTGCTATTTGAGTATTCCACCGCCATGACCGTCATTAATGCTTACTACCTTCTGACGAAGAAAATTGTTTGTCATTCAACCTATCGACTTCAACGTTAAACATACTCCTTTATTTGATGCTGAAAAACAAGAAAATCAACAAAAATAATTGCAGGAAGCAAAGGAAACGTGTTAAAGGAGGATTTGATGATGCAGTAAAAAAAAAATAGAGAATAAAAAAAAACGAAGAAGACCCGAGATGTCAAAGAAAATGATTGAGTTTTATTTTAAACAATATAAATGCCACATAAACATAATAATTGGGTTGTAGACATGATGTATTGGAGATCAATTTTTTGTCTTAATGTCTATTTATTAGACATTCATAAAACATCCAATTAATTTATGTCAAATGACACCTATTTTTCAGCTTAGACAATATCTCATTAGAGATGCTCTTATAAGCAAAACACGAATTGCAATGGAGATCTCGTACTAAAATCTTCTCACTCCAGTTTAACTTTTTCCTCAAATTCATTTTCAACTACACATTTTATGGGCCCACCATTTTTCACATTTTCAAACACAAATTCTCCAAAATCTAAAAATTTCAAAAATTCCCTAAAATCTACCTATATCAAACACACACACAGTTTGAAAAACCCAAAACCTATTCATGTTGGTTCAAGAAATATATCTGATTAACCTTCTCAACAGACAATTGTAAAGAAGTTTGTTCCTATGAAATGTGTTTCATGTACCACGATATATTAACAAGCATCGTATGATTTCAGAATTCAATTTGGATCATAACAAACAATGAGGAAGAAATGCCTCTTATTCACTCCATTTGAGAGACAACACAAATTTAATGACAATAGTGATGAAACCAACAAAGTTCCCCTTGTCTCTCTTCTTCATCATCTCGACTCTGAATCCACCACAAAAGATTTGTGAGGGAGTTTCCATCATCATATCCATTCAACTTCCTGATATTATTTAAAGCGTCTTCTTTATCGTAAATCCCTTGCAATGCATATACGAAACCTTTCCAACCTTCCCCAACTCCTTCACGAGCCAGTGCCGGCAAGGTCCACAACACCAGCTGTCTCACAAAATGCACATCAGAGAACAGAATCTCACTTATGGGTAGTATAGGCAGCAATTGAATTCCCAGCCTACACTCCCTCCAGTCGGCCGGAGCAAACCAGAGGCCACTGTCCCTTTTGTTAGCCCATAAAACACCCACAACCCTGTTCTCTTTGGTAAACTCTTCTCCATATACATTGTCTTCCTCTCTCACATGCCACCAAGTTTTTGCTGCTTGAATTTCCAAAGCAGATAAGGCAGATCCAAGAGAAACAAGGTGGCTGTCCCCATAGGCCAGTCCCATAAGAGCAGCTGAATAATATCCATTCACGGCCTCGCTTGTGCTCTCCTGATTTCGACCATCTGCAAACTCCGTCAGCCCTCCTGCCCAAGAATGCAGTTTCCACAAGTCAAAACACCTCAATCGTGGATACTTGGAGTTTTCTCGCCTGCTCAAGTTCATAAAGTCGGCCAGGAGCGAATAAGCTTGTGGCTTGTACTTCCTTCCCCACGCGGCATCAATCTTGGCAAGCACTGCAATCCCATAGACAAAATAGCCAAGGTGATAGTGGTGATCATTATAGATTCCAAATCCAAAATCAGCCCCTGTATCCACAGATCCTTGTTTAGTCACAATTCCACCCCATTTTGAGTCATACAAGAAACCATTGGCACCAAAAGTTCCATCCATCCAAGGCTCAATCATATCCTTCAAGAACTTCCTAATTGCAGGGATCACTTCAAGATAACACACCTCTTCGGAAATCAACGCGAACCGTGCAGCTCTTGCAATCAATTTCCCATAGAAGTACGATGATGTTGTTGATACTGTACTCGAATTCAAGGCCCCAACATCCTCAATGAGTGCTTCGATTATCTGAGAATATGATTCCTCCTTGATCCCTCTAATTGAATGCCAAGTAACACCAATAGGGTCACTTTTCAAAAGCCAAGAATCTCCAACAACACCAACCAGCTCACCATCAATACTATTGAACTTGAAATCCTCCAAGATCGTAATGGAACAATCAGTACTCGAAAGGAGCTGAAGATGTAAAGGATGGGCAAGCAGTAATAAATCTCCCCACCCTCTCTTCTTCCATTTATACTCCAAACAGAATGGCTTTGTAAAAACAGCATCGCCACTTACCGGATAACAACAGCTAAAACAATCAAGAACAGCTTCGAGTTTCGGTTCAGGTAATACAACAATCCTAATTATCCCCTTAAACGCACTAGAAGTAACAGTAGAGACATCGTGACTCAAATTTATTGGCGAGGAAGCATAAAGAAGCCAAGTCTGGTTGTTATTAAGCTTAATAGTGTACTTTGTGGAAGAACAATTTGGGGATAATTCAAGAATGGCATGAATGGTTGAAATAGACAACGCGACACTACTCATCACATTACAAGTCACAAAGGGACTCCCTCTAACGAGAAAGAACCTAAGATTACTAGATGGAAGATCCAAAGTCACACTCAAATCATTGAATGCAGATATGATATGGGTTGCATTTGGATTAGGATTGTTCAGCGCGGAAATGGTGAAATCAGCAATAAATATCTGGTATAAAGAAGCAGAGTTCCTGAACTGAGATGGGTAACAAAGGGTAAGAGAAGATTGAGATGATTTGATTAAATATGGGTGAATATATTCAGGTTGATCACCATTATTCAAAGTAATATTTTGGAAAAATGAATTTGTGGGTAACGGTTTGGAGAGGAGGTGAGGAGAGAAGAATAATGAAGGATCAGGGAGGACTGTGGACTGAGTTCCCGGGAAGAGAAAAGGGAGAGAGGACGATTTTAGTGGCGGTGGCGATGACATGGTGGCGGCGTGGGATTCCGGAAGGCGGCGGTTTCTTGAAAGGCTTTGTGATAATTGTTACGAGTTGACTCTTCGTCTCGACTATCTTCAGCATTGCTCCCATATGTACCAGATTGGAAATTATACAAAGTTTTGTGCACCAATAATGCAATCAGTTCATATTTTTGTACCTGTCAAAAAAAATAAAAAGGTCAATGAAATTAGTTAAGAAGTAATAATTAAATAAATAAATAAATCTCAGCTCGTTCCAAGAAGAAATCTTTAATTCCCCCCCACCCCTAATTCTTGAAATTTAAATTAGTGGGTTTGATATTGTTTAAAAAGAGTGTATTTTAATTGAACATTAATTTTTAGGAGAATAGAATCAGCAGATGCTTGAGATTTGGTTAAAAAGTCAAATATTATGAACTTAACTTTTAATGAATGATTGTGATTGAGTATTGTAGAAGAAATAGAAAATTTTACAAAAAACCAAACAAGGGTTTATTTATGAAGGGAGAGATCTTGTTTGATTAGAAATCAAAGTTAACAATTAATTTTAATCACACGCTCAAAGAATAACCTTTTAATTTACTCCACCTAGAATTCTTGAAATATTCAATTATTCATAAAGTTATAATTCATGTTTTATTATAAGTCAAAGTTAACAATTCATTTTAATCAATTAAAGTAACAATTAATCTTAATCACAAGTATTCCAAGGAAATTTTTTTAATTCCCCCACCCCCTAATTCTTAAAATCTATGTCATTCATAAAGTAATGAATTAATCAGGTTGTACATAATTGTTTACTAATTTGTAATTCTTAAAATCTATGTCATTCATAAAGTAATGAATTAATCAGGTTGTACATAATTGTTTACTAATTTGTGTGTTGGCACAATTGTTATTGTTGATTTTGAAGATGATGTGATAGGTAAAGTGACAAATATTTATCACGTGTATTCTATGTAACTCAATTGGTAAACCATTATATACAAGTAGCATGATTTTAAAGTAATGGTTCCTCTTTGATTATAAGTCAAAATTAAATAATGATTTTAATCATACATTTATGAATTCATATATATATATATATTTCAATCATGTATTTCACTAATTTTTAACAAAATAATTAAAAATAGGAACCCTCAAATGGAATACCTTGAGAAGCATAAATTTTTCCAAGAAATATAAACAAAATTAACATATATCATGGGACGTTGCAGCTAGTGAAGTAGAATTATTATTTTAATAATAATAAAAAAAAATATGAATCTGAAATGATGATGAAAATAGCATTTGCAATAATAAAAATTGCCTAACGTGGCTGACTGAATGGCATTATTATCCAAGAAGACAAGAAGCTGACTATTTGAAGGAAGAGGAAACTGCAGAACTCTTCTAAGAGAAGAAAGAGAGAAGGCTACATTTCTTCGAATAATTGGTGGGGACAAAAAAGAACGGATGGATTTCCATTTGGACAAGAAAGGGACAATGGTTAAGTCATAAGTGGCGCCTTTTCTATGTTTAGAACAAGCGAAACGATACCATTATTGTTTCTTAAATATTCGATTTTTTAAATCGTTTCTTAATTGTTATTGAACTCAATTTTTTTTTCCGAATTATCGTTAAATGCTATTATAAGCTCCTATTTGACGTGGGCATGTGGATTAGATTTGAGTTAAATTAATTTTAATTAGACGTTTTATGATATCTACAAATTTTCAGTTATATTTCATCAATAATATTTTTTTTTTTTTTTTTTTTTAAATCTACTTAAAAAATATGATTTTAGCTACATAAGATAGGGGCTAACTTGGAAAAAGAATGCCATATGTGAAATTCTTTCCAACATGTGATCAAATTTTCTTTTTTCAAAAAGGCCGAGTGATAAACAATGGGAAACATATATGAAAATTAGTGGCTATTGAAAATTTAAACAATTATTTTATTATACAGTATTGAAGAAGAAAATTAACTGACGCAGGAGGAATGTGAACAACAATAATTCAATTAACAATCCTTTGAAATTAACGGTAATTGTAGAATTGTAATGACAACAGAAGTCTTAAAGAGCTAGGGAAAAATATATAAATGTAAATTTAAAAATTGATATGAAACTTGTAAAATTTCAAAAATCAGGTTGTAGTTAATATTAATTAATTAAATTAATAAGTAATTATAAATATTTTATTAATTATAAATATTAAGGTCACAATGTTATAAAATCTCAAGTCACAAAATATAAATCTTTTACATTACAACAATCATTTTCAAGGTCACAACAATCATTTCATTTTTTAAGTCAGATTATTTTAGGGTTACAAACGACCAAAATATTAGGTCACAAATCGAACTTATTTTTAGGTCACATTAACAGTCAATACTGATTTCAATCATATCACAAATATAAAATATTTAGGTCATAATTTATTTAATATGACAATTACTGTATCACATCGCCACAACCGACCAACAAACCGCCACATTGACCAGTAGGGATGGCAAAAAAATCCGATTTTCCCTGAACCCGATGGGCACCCGACCCTAATGGGGCAAAAAAGTCGCCCTGAGAGTTGATGGCGCGGGTATGAGGTTAAATGATAAACCTGAAGCGGGTATGAGGCGGGGCGGGTTTTGTTTGTCCCGCTCTGCAACTTATGCTAAAAATAATTAATTTTTTTTACTGTATAGTATGAAAAAATATTATATTTTGTTAGTTTTTGTTTATGATGAGTATTTAAATATATTGTAGGATCTTGTTGGAAAAAAATTTTGTTTGATATTTTGTTGTTTAAAAAAGTTGTTTAATTATAAGGGATGAAATTTAATAATAAAACAAGTGAAAAAATTGTTCAAATAATTTTTTTTAAAGGAAAAAAAAATAAACGGGGCGTTGGGCGGGGCGGGTATTGGATGCCCCGCCCCGAACCCATACCCGTCCCGCCCCGTTATGACTTAGCGGGTCATGGGGTGGGTATGGATTTGAGGTCTATCTGGTGGGACGGGGCACGGGGCGGGGGTACCCACCCCATTACCATCTCTATTTACTGGACCATTAGGCAACCACCATCTTCTCACTACAGCCACCACATTCACCTCCACACAAAGATCTTTCATCACCACCACACACACCAACACACAAATCCACAACTGGCCTCATGTCATCGTATCAAAAACTCAACACTGCACTACAACCTAAAAACCACCGCCCGACAAACTCAAATAGGAAGACACAACATACCATTTGCACAACCCCAGTGCAGCGGTGACAAGATACTATGTGGCCACACACGCTGTAGTTGTGCCCAGGCGTCGCCTCGTGACTGAGGCTCTACGAAACGACTGCATAGTAGAGGCGGCACTGTGAGGCACCTCTACACTCCACCCAGTGCCGGCCCTGAGAATATAAAGGTCTAAGACAACTAGCTATTTTTGAGGTCCTTGAATATAAATTTTTTCCCCAAACGTAGCAATACTTAAATATTTAAATAAATAAGACATATATTTAAAAGAAGACTTTATATAATCCAAAAGATGTAATTACAAATTCAAATATCTCTCACAACCGAGAGATCATTTTAGCATAATATTTAACCTTCTCACATTTTGATATACAAAATTAGTAATCAGATTACTCAAATCTAGTTGTTCCAACATATTTTTCTATAGAAATCATAGTTAATTCATTCAATTTCTCTTGTGATATGGTTGATCGAAGATAACATTTGATCAGTTTCAAATTTGAAAAGCTTCTTTCAGCAGAGGCAACTGTGACATGAATAGTCAATAATGTTCTGTAAGCAACCCAAGCATTTGTAAAATAACAATTCATTCTCTTAATGTAATTTAACACATCAATTACTCCATTAGTTTTTTTAGGAATTGCTTCCCTTAGAACTTTCAACTCACTAAATAATTCTACTCCATCAATATCAGAAACCATGTTATGCTTCAAATAATTGTCAAGGTTAATGCAATAACACTTCAAACCATCTTCATCAATAGATTTAACCTTTTCCAAATCAAACAAAAATCCGAAAATGTCATCATATTTCTGAAATTGTTCGGATCTACTTTGAAGTGATGAAAGAGCTTGATCGAATATGCATATAAAATAATTGATTTTGAAAGATTCTTCAGTTGTTTGTGTCATTTCTTCACAAGAAGTCTCATCAAATTGCTTCTTTCTATGTACCACTCGTTTTTCACGAAACACCGGATCAATTTCTAATTCACTTGTAATCTCTTTAGCATCAATCATGGCCGATTCAAATCTAGTTTCTCTATAGTTTTTGAAAAATGCAATGAGTCCTTTCAAGTGGTCTATAGCAACATCAATGTGCATGTCTTATGTTTGCAAATGTTTACTCACTCTGTTAACATTATTCAACACTTCATACCAAGTAACCATCCCAAGTATGAATTCAAAATTCTCAAATTCATATGTTGACAAACACTCCGCCTCACTTTTTGTCTTAGGATCATCATCACTTTCCAGTACAAGTAGAGCATTTTTTATATGTGGAGCTTGAAATCTTATCGTTTTAACACTTTCAACATGGCTTTCCCAACGAGTTTGTGACAATGGCTTAAGTGTAAGGCCATTTACATTATCTTTGAAAACTTTCCACCGTTTAGTAGATGAAGAAAACAATGTGTATATACGTTGAACCACTCCAAAGAAAGATTTAGCTTTTGAACAACAATTGGCCATATCACATAATGCAAGATTAAGACTATGACACCCACAATGAGTATAGAATGATCTAGGATTTACTTGTAGTAGTCTATTATGCACCCCTTTATGTTTCATGTTAGCACCATTATCATAACCTTGTCCCCTTACATCATCAATATCAAGTTCTAGATTATTCAAGGTATCCATGAGTTCATCAAAAAGTCCCTTTCCAGATGTATCATCTATCAATAAAAATCCTAGAAAAAACTCTTCCACCTTCACTGGACTTGCTGAAATATCTACGCATCTCAATACGATAGACATTTGTTCTTCATGACTCAAATCTGGAGTGCAATCAAGTATAATAGAAAAGTACTTAGAATTTCTTACTTTCTCGATGATTATTTTCTTTATCTCACCAGCTAATATTAGTATCAACTTATTCTGAATTTTATGTCCAAGATAATGGTAATGGATTTCTTTATTTTGGATTCGATGAATGTGCTCTTTCATTACGGGATCAAACACAGCAATCATATGAATTAGTCTTACGAAATTACCATTATTTTCTTGGTATATCTTCTTATTATCTCCACAAAATGCTAAATTATTTTCAGCAAGAGTTCTCACCACCGATATTATTCGCAATAATACTTGTCTCCAATGTTCTTTATCTTTGTTGATTTGTTCATGCACATCTTTATCAATTATTTTACCCTTTCCGAGTCTTATCCCATTTCAATCCATCTACTCATGTTAATAATGTGATCGCTACTAACTTCATACATTTTCAATTTTTCACCAATATTTTTCCAATCATTCACACCGTCATGTGCCAAATGACTTTTGATTCCATCATTCTTGAATAACTTACAACAAAAGCAAAATACTTTATTCAAACTTCTTGAATATATCAACCATTTTCTGTCACGCTTCTCTCCATTGGGTAAGTGACGAATAAAATATGTAAAGGAGAAGTGACGATTTGCTACATCTTTAGGAAATATCACATCACTTTCTCTTATAGGACCTTTCATGATAATTGAATCTCTTAAGTCCTTATTCATATTTCCCCAATTCACTGGATCAGTAATGTCAATGGAAAATGGTTCATTATCCTTTTCATTGATGTTTTCATCATTCAGTTTGGTTCTTGAGTTCAATTATCTCTATTGTCATTCTCATTGATCTCCATTTCAATAATTGTGTCTTCATTATGTGTTTGTTTACTATTACTGAAAAACTTATCAAGTACTCCCTCTTAGGATTTAATCAATTGTTCAACCTTTTGTTTTCGTTTTCTTTTAGCATAATCAGATTCAAATTTTCTAGTAGACATAATTATATGCAAAGAGCGATAGAACTTGATTGATGAATCCGAATAAAGAATTCCCAAAGCTTCTCCAAGTAAAAGGATTCAACGATCCACTTGAATGTTGTTCAAATAAAAACCTGAACAGAATAATGAATCAATCATTCTTTCAATCACAAATTCACAAATATCATAAATCATACTACTATCATAGACATAGATTCATAGTCCATAGAAATCATAAAATTAAAAATTAAAATGCATATACACTCTACAGCAATCAGCATATTCATAAAACCTAGAAAAACTGAACTTTCAATTTTCACAATTCACATAATCGATTGATTCGATTCAAATGATTCAAAATCCATTTATTTAGACATTAACAAACAAATTACATATTTAATTTACACTTACCTACTGAATCGGCAGCGAACACCAGAAGCAGAAGGCAAGAACGGGCGACAGACCACAGATCGACAGTCGGCGACTCGGTGGGCAGATAACAGTGCAGATTGCGGATCAGCAATTTAGGTTCAGACAGCGTATGTAGACCTCAGTCGCAGGTAGCCGGTCGGACCAGGGAACTGAGGGTGAGGGAAGATTGAAGAAAAAGTAAAGAGTGATAATTATCAGATTGACTGGGACTTGGCTTGGGAATGGGATTATGGGAGCGACGCAAGGACTGGTCCGACCGGAGCGTTGAAGTTGGAGTTGCAATGGTAATCTCTGTCTCTGGAAGGGTTAATATTTCAGTTTTGGTTTGGGCTTTTTTCGGGACCTTTTTTTTTTTTTTTTTTTTTGTTCTTTGGAGGCCCCCAAAAATTGGACGCCTAAGGTGGTTGCCTTAGTTGCCTTGGCCCAAAACCGGGCCTCGGTCCGAATGGAGCGTTGGAGTTGCAATGGTAGTCTTTGTCTCTGGAAGGGTTAATATTTCAGTTTTGGTTTGGGTCTTTTTTGGGGCATTTTTTTTTTATTATTGGAGTCCCCCAAAAATTGGAGGCCTAAGGTGGTTGCCTTGGCTCAAAACCGGGCCTGACTCCACCATCACCTTCGCCTTGGGTCTCCTTCCACCGCCCATACTTGTGGCCACCACCTCCATTGTTTGCAATGATGGGTACGGAAATCTATTGAGATTTGGAAAATAAATCATGTTAATCGAGTGTAGGTGGGGGTGAGATGGTTAATTTAATTTAATATTATTTATATTTATATTTAAAAAATTAATTGCACCTGATTTGTGTATAATTGAACGTTTGACATGATTTTTGATTTTGAATCTTTAAATACAGGTTAGGCTTTAATTTCCTAGTTAATCTAATTAATAAACCCAATTAAGTAATCACAGTTTTTTTGGTTTATAATCGGTACAATTTTCAATACAATTTTTTAACTACACATATTTTCTCTTTTCAATTTTTAACCCATCTACCTCGAACTCCACAAAAAAAATTTGGTTTATAATCTGATCCGAACAGTATATAAAATAAGCAAATAAATTAACAAATTTTGAATCAGAAAAGCATGTAGGATAAAAAGTGTCGAATTATTCTACTTGTACTAACTCTGATTGACAAACTGGATTACTCCCCCCTCCATATGAGAGGGGTGTAATCCAGTTTGTCAACAAGTCTCTACATGTAACAAAGTCCAAAAAGTGTCCAAGCCTTAAAGTTTAGGGTAAATGACACAAAATCATACATTTAAATTGAAAATTTTTAAAATCAGATAATTATAAATTATTTTATAAAATCAGGTATTAGTTATATTAGACCCAAATCCAAACCTAATTACTAAACTTCTCTCTTTCTCTGCACCGACCCCTAACTTCTGTCTCTCTCTCTCTCCCCACTCTTTGACTCTCGCCCCGTTCGATGAAACTACCACCGGTGTAAAACTACCTCCATCACGACCGAATCGTCAAGAAGAACACCCAACCAAATTTTGGGAAGATTCCGGCGACCGTAGTAGAAGTTCTGATAAAAAATTCAAAAATCTCAACCGGACCTGCAAACTGAAATCCCGATCAGTAGAGAACTCCGATCACAAAACGGTTGCACCATTGTATTCGCGATGAAGAGGAGCATCTTCCTGTGCTTTAAGCGTTTTCTGGTAGGCGACGGAAATGGCGGCGATGGTGGTGAAATGTTAAGCTAATTTATGTATCTTACATCTTATAGTAATCGCCAAGCACCAATTTAGAGGGGACCAAATGTTAAGCCATCTGTGCACTGAACCTTATCACCGAGATGGTAATTATAATTATCGAAGTTGTGTTTGTGACTTGGCTTCCTCAGTTTTTCTCTGTTGTTCTGTTGTTGTGGTGGTGGAGGACCGGTGGTGGAGGGAGAGGTGGTGGTGATATTGAGATGGTAATTATAATTATAATTGTAATTAGTTACAAATTTAAATAAAGTTACAATTGCAATTAATTACAAATTGAAATAAAATTACAATTGTATTTTCAACGGTGGTTCGACGACAGCAGTTGTGGTGGTGGCTGATTAAAAATTAGTTGGTGATCGGTTGTAGATGTGGTCAGTGGTGATGGTGGTGGTGAGTTACAATTGTAGTTAAAATTACAATTGTAACTAATTAAAAATTGTAATTAATTACAAAATTGAAATAAGGTGGTGGTGGTGACTGGTTACAAGTGGTGATCGATGGTGGTGGTGGTGATTGTTGTAATTAATTACAATTTTAATTAAAATTACAATTATAACAATTACAAATTGAAATAAAGTTACAATTGTAATTAATTACAAAATTGAAATAAGGTGGCGACGAAGGCGGCAGTGACTAGTTACAAATTAGGTGGTGATGATGGTGGTGGTAAGTAATTACAATTTGAAATAAAGTTACAATTGTAATTAATTACAAAATTGAAATAAAATTACAATTGTAATTAATTACAAACCCTGATTTCTGATTATAAAAAGAATACCTGATTTTGAAAATTATTTTGATATTTTTGTAATTAGTTACAAATCACCTGATTTCAAAAAAATTCATACTTAAATGTGTGTAATTGTGTACTTAACCCTAAAGTTTAACATCTTCTAAATAAGCCCAGTCATGACCAAGTACATCCAAGTATGTAAATCCTCGATCCATGACTCCATCATTGCCTAAAATCACATTTATTTATTATAATAAAGGTAAAAAAGGCCAGAGTGAAGTGGGAAAGAACCATGAAATCTCAAAACCGCACAATCTGTCAGTGTTCAGCAATAATAGTTGGATTGGATTTTCGACCTTGCATGCAAATCCCTATCAAAAGGAACAAGTTCAGAACAATCCGGGAACTTAGGCCCAGTTCGACAACAGCGTTACAATTACCAATTGTGCGGTTAAAAAATGATTTAAAAAATTGTATTGTTTATAAATTCGTTTATAAATTATAATGATTATATTAAAGAACATAGATAACCGAAAAACTATTAATTAAAACTATCACATACTCGAAATACTGCAGAAGCAGATCAACGCAAGAAAATGCACATGTTCAGAAAGTATAAATGATCATAGATTAAACATGAACACTACAATTTGTTGGGGAATAAACTCTTTCAAAGCATGAGCTGCATTCGTCCACATTTTGCTTTCTAAAGTTTGACTCAAATAAGTTAATAACTACCTGTGTGTATACTTCCATATCATAACTTCCCTACAGATCCTCTGATGAAATAGAGAAAATACGAGGTAGAAGCATCATCCGGATGAAGAATGACAAGAAAAATGCAAGATGAATTACACGAGCCTTCCACGAAGAAATTTCAGACGACAATGAAGTTGAGAGCATCCTGAACTCATCTATGAACGGGGTTTCCACCTCGTGCGGTTGCCTCATATCCACCACTGGGACGAGTAGGAGGTGGTTGTGCTGATGCATGATGCACATTTTCAAAAGGTACCTGTCCTTGGGGCCCAACAGCACCTCGAGACAATGGATCATAGCCAGCAGCTTTCTGCTGATCATAGTTAGATCCCCTTTGTACGTCATTTCCTGAATCTCTTCGAAAATTACTAGTACTTGGCGGCCTTAGACCATCATAACCAGATGCTTTATCAGCATCATACCGTGGTCCCTTCGGAGTGTCTTGCTTAGGTCCTCTCTGCGGCTCATAACTGGATCCAGTTGGTCCTCTCTGTGCATTGTAACTGGGTCCTGTCGGTATTCTCTCTCCATCGTAGCCGGGTCCAGTTGGTACTCTGTGTGCATCGTAGATGGGTCCAGTTGGTCCTCTCTGTGCATCGTAGCCAGGCCTTTTTGATGCATCGTAAGCAGACCCCAAACCACCAGGTGCAGATTGAGCTACAACATGAGGAGAAGTAACCTCATTGCCAGAATCACGTGCTCCACTCCCAGTTCCAGTTCCAGCTCCAGCCCCAGCCCCAGTACCCCCTCCTAAAACTGGGGTTTGGCCCTGCTGTGTAGAGAAGAAACAGAATTAGGGTCATCGGAAGTGAAATAAAGTTTCACTTCTTGAAACTCGATGCTTGGAAAGTCAAATCAACCATGACGAAGTGGCTTTTTTTTTCTGAAGTCATGAAAGTACTGTTTCATGTTCTGCTTCAAAAAAAAAAAAAATATATATATATATATATATATATATATATATATATATATATATATATATATACTGTAGTATATGTACATAAATCATTTGAAGGCAAGTGTAGTACTCAAAAAATTCTGAATGCCCTAGCAATTGATAACATTAATTTTTTAGAATCCATAGATATCAGAATGCTGAGACCAGGCCAGTTTGTAAAATCCAACTAAAATAATCCAGAGTATTTCTCTCTGTGTCTACGAGTTACAGCTACACGATTCATGCTACCTACAGCATAGTTTAAAATCATTGCAGTTTGCAGATATGGAAATGGGAACAGGGTCAAAGTTTGACCTATGGCCAAATAGCTTATTATAAGAAACAATTACCAGCTCTTGCAGTTTTGAATTTTGAATATAACTAAAAAGAAACAAACTCGAGATTCTTGAACTTAGCTTCATGTAGGTCACCAATTTCATCTCAACACATTTTCACACGATGATTAAGATTGGGAAATTTATCGGGAAAAAGATAATTTTATACTTCATGAACTTATTTTAACACGCCCATAAAATCAAAAAAATGTGTTTGAGTGGGGTGGGGGTGGAGTGTTCATGTGAAGACTTGCAGGATTCGAAATCATATACTTCTTCAGTTCATCTTGGACAAATTGCACCAGAGCTTTCAAATTTGCTTTGTTGATGTTACAAGCAACTAATTCAGATCAGCAAGCACGTTATATTTACCTGTGGTAAGCCATACCCATCGTATGTAGCATGGTGCCCCATGGGAACTCCCCCACTGTAACCAGCAGAGCCAGTATATGGCCCTCCTGCATTTGCATTGTGACAGAGTTACCAAAAAGTTAGAAAATTTTCAAGACAGAACTGTTTCACATGCAGGAAGGAAATAAATCTGAAAGAACTAAAGCCACATTTAGTTTAAATGCTTGATAATCAAAAATCTTGTGCAACTGCTTGATGATTTAGTCGAACAAATGACTGATTATCAACTTGTTTTTGTTTTTCTAATAACTTCTGACAACTGATCATCAAAAATCAAATAATCAAATCAAAACAAAACAATACCGAATACCTGTTCGCAGGTCAAAATTTGTGGAATTAGTTAACTCTGCTCTAAGCTTATCCACCTCTCTAGACATTGCCACATAGTTTTTCTCCATCACCTGAAGTGACTCAAGATGGTCACTGTATAATTTCTTTTCATAGTCGTAAGTAGCCCTGCATAATGCCAACATTTAGTATAAGAAAACACCAAATACATTACTAGTTAAATTATCTGTGATATGAATAAATTTACCATTCATATATCTAACAAGCGTTTTAATCAACTAGTTATTAAATTCAACTAATTTTACTATCGACTGTTCTACCAAAAATACACAGAAATGGGCATAGCAGAGAGCCTAAGATAACAATATACAAAATTATATTGACAGTGAACATCTGAACTTTCCTTTTATCTGGAATATACTAATTCCCCATTCTTCTCTTATAATTTTTTCTCACTTTTTCAGACCTAATTTTACTATCGACTGTTCTACTAAAACTACACAGAAATGGGCATAGCAGAGAGCCTAAGATAACAATATACAAAATTATATTGACAGTGAACATCTGAACTTTCCTTTTATCTGGAATATACTAATTCCCCATTCTTCTCTTATAATTTTTTCTCACTTTTTCAGACCGTGAATATAATCTTCTTTGGGGTTGCTTCCTGTTCCAACCAAATAACAGGAATACCTGCAATGCTGATACTCCTGTCTCAGGCTCTCAAGTTCAGACATTAGAGCAGGAATCAGCTGTGCCTCAGAGTGAGCCATCTGAAGATCGCGTGCCAGCTGTTGCGCTTGGGAAATTAGTTCCTGCCTTGCAGCAAACATGCTCTTAGCTTCAACATGTGCTTGCTGCAACTCTGTTTTGATGGACTCTGCAACTTGAAGTTCAACCTCTATTTTCGCAATTTTCTCCATTAATTTTCTCGTGTGTTGTTCTTTCTCAGCCTTCATATCAGCAATGTGAGCATGTACTAACTGCAACTCATGCTTAGCAGTAGCAAGATCTTGTCTAAGAGATCTATGGGTAGTGGCAAGCCTCTGATTCTCTGTCACAAGTTTGTCCATCTCGACATGTTGTGCAGTAAGCTTTCGTTCCATAACTTCAGGAGGCAACATTTCTAGAGGGAAACCACCAGGTGGAGGATGAATTGGAGGACCATAAGGATCAGGATGCACCATGCTCCGGCCAGGATAAGGGCCCCGGAGGTGGGGAGGCACTCGGTCATTGGTTGCCATTACCTGAAATTAACAGGAATAACTAGTTAACTGCACACGAAATATGGAATCATACTCTACATCAATGTACCTATTCAACAGACACCATACTATAGCTTTATTGTCAATGGAATGTCATGTGACTCATGTTAATTTGTAATGCTTTAGACAATCAGGCACTTAATCTAAAATGGAATGGATGGAGAGAAGGAGGGAGACAAAATCAATTTAAGGTGATCGATGATAGCATGGGAACAAGAACTACAATGCGACATAGCAAGCAAAATGATAAAATAAAGGCCCACACACACACACAGAGAGAGAGAGAGAGAGAGAGAGAGAGAGAGAGAGAGAGAGAGAGAGAGAGAGAGAGCATCATAGACAACAGGATAAGAACTAACGTTACCAAGCTCACTAATAACAGAAACAATGACGGTAGAGGAGCAAATACCATGAGCGTTCTTCTATTTCAGTAAAAACACAGAAACTTCTCTCTCAAAACTTGGAAGAATAGATGCATCAATTTAAAAATACAAAGATACAGTCACATCTGGATTCTGGACAAGATTATTCTTTGGATTGACGCATAAATACTGTAAGAGTCAATTTGATAAGTAGGTGGAAAAGGAAAAGGCAAATGTTTTCCAACCAAATTTTCCACCTTTTGTGTTTGATTGCAAAGTGTTGCATGGAAAATGTTTTCCACCCTAATTAAAAAAGTGGACATTTGCCTTGAAAACAAGGCAATCCAATTCCCATGGGTTTGATGGGAAAATGTTTTCCAAGGAATTTCAATTCCTTTTCCTTTTCCACCCTACTTATCAAACACACCCTAAGATATTTATAGACACATAAATACTTTAAGATCTTTACAGTTTTATTTTTTCTCGTGTTCACCTACTGGAAAATATAGGTTAATAGAGCTTCTGTTGGCTTTACTCCTATAATACATCAGGATCAGGTTTATGACCTCTAGAATGTACAAATTTTGCCACTGAATTGATGGAATTCATGTGCAGTTCACCTTTATGGATGAACATGATGAATGAGTAACCATGTGATAGCGAGTGATCCATCAACCACTGATGATTGCGAGACGAAAGGAGAGCTCAGGTAATTCTTGCAATTCGGGATCAAGCACAGTCCCAAATAGAAGAAAAAAAAAAGAGATTGTGCTTGCTCGTCCAGTAGTCTAGATAGAGCCCCCTACTACGTGTGGGAGCTATTATGACGGTGAGGGTTACAAAAGGCTACATTTTCAGACATCGATTTTCGGTTCACTTATTCTAGAAGAGCAAAGAAGAATGGCTCACTAGCTGAAATTGGCGGGAAAGGGAAACTAAGTTCTGTTGCAGGGGAATTGGTTAGACGAAATTAGTTAGGGGAAGGTTATAAACTACGTTGCTCGGACACGGGTACAAATGTCGGGTACGGGTATGGATCCAAGTGTCAGACTTTTCTTTTTTCAAAATTTAGGATACGGGGACATGGCTAAAAAGAGTCCAAATTTTGGACACGGGTACGTGGGTACAGCTTTCAAACATTTTTTTTCAAATTTCACTTGTAAAATTAATATATAAATTCAATTAAAGTGTAAATAATTATTATTTTCATTTTTCCACTCTTTAAAACATTTTAATTTAATTTTAAAATTAATTTTTATTTTTGAAGTGTAAAATAATTTTGTATTCTTATTTTTTTAAAATTAAATTAATTTTTAATTTTAATTTTCGTTTTTTATGTTTATATTATAAAATAATTTTATTTTATTTTTAAAGTATTTAAAATATATAAAGATATGCCACATTTTAAAAGGGGCCCATTTTTAGTCTTGCCCATTTAACCACATAACACCTTATCGTCTTCTTCACTTCACTTTACGCAAATTAGGATTTCAGATCAGACACTGCACTAATCAGCAGCACCCTCCCTTTCAACCAACACAACATCAGAGCTTCAAAAGTGAGTGTAACGTCGCCTTCCTCTTCCTCGTCGTCTTCCTCTTCCAGTGTAAGTGAAATTTTCTGTATTTTTTTCTGTCGTGTCCGATTTCAAAATGGAGGATCTGATCCGGATCTCATACCCGTACCCGTGTTGTGTTGTGTCGACACGGGTACTCCAGCAAAAATGCCATGTCCGAGCTTCACAGGTTATAAATTGGGGTAGAAGGGAAGTACACAAGTAGAGATGGCAAAAAAAATCCGACGGACCCAAGACCTATGGGGACCTGATCTGCCAAGTAGACTAATGGATTTTTTTTTCTTTTTCTCCACGGGTCAATAAAAAGATTTATGATAGTTTTTATGTCTTCATTTCTTCCCGTTGAGTCCTATAAACTATGCATGCCAAAACACAAGCTGTTCACAAACTGCTTGGTTTAATACATCCCCTAATGATACATTAACAAACATCCAAGATTTAATGTGGAAATTACAATCATACAATGCATTTATAGTAACGTAATAAAAAGCAAATGTTTAAAATCAGATTGAAAATCAAATTCGTAATTTTTGAATTTAGAGAAAAAGGTTTGAAAGCAAAATGATGTTTCACAAAGCCACAAGATAACAAACTAAGTTTTATTTCTAATATCTTTGGTGTAAGCTACATTAATCTTTTTCCCTACTCAAATTTGATTCATCACTATGCCCCTATTTGGTACCCATTATTTCAAAACTCATTTTCAACCACAAATACTACTAATAAAATAATCTATACATAAACCCAAAAATATACTTTACTTTTTAACCACATATTCTTCAAAATTTACTATTACAACCACAATATTTTGAAATAATGGGTCTCAAGCAGGGCTATATCTACTAAAAAATTCAATGCTATGAAATCCCTCGCAACCGCATTAGACCATGTTAATTTTGGTCACCTCTCATCCTCTTCTAACACGTTGCTTAGATTGCACTTGCTTAGATTTCTTATCAAATTCATTAGGTACATTTAGATATACCGAGAAACGCCCCAAAAAATTTATAAATAAAGTTATTTAGTGACGAAGACTTTTACCTAGATATTTTATGATAATTTATAAGTTGATAGACCAAGTGAAATACTTTATTTGGGCCAAGTATTTAATTTTTGATAGAATGGATATTAGTATATCAATATTGGGCTCATTTTGTATATTGTATTTAATTATTTGACTTCGACCCAAGATATAACACTCATACTCTTAAGTTAAATTACTTTAAAGTTTAGGGGTCAATTAGATGTTGACCACTAACTAAGGATCATGGGTGCAATTAATTTGGACTGCATATTGAAAACCCACGTATATTTTTAGGGTTAAATTTCTATATTATATTATATATTAAATATGATATATATTATATATGTTAGCGTGTATATATATGTATGTAATATAATATAATATAATATATAATTTGTATGATGCATGTTATGATATATATTAGAATATTTAATTTTAGTATAATTATTTCAAATCAATATTTATTACCTTAATAGTGGTAATCAAATTGTGATACATATGTATATATCTCCATATAAGGTAAAATTGGAGATTTGATTTATAGGAAAAATGGTAAGATATATGTACGCATGGAAATTATGAATTATGAAAATAAAAATATTATTTCATATGGAAATAATATTATTTACTCCAAGACAAATTATATTACTTCCATCTTGGCCAAAATCATGTGTTCAATATAAGGAATGATTTTGATACCAAAACTAGTTAAACTTCACCCTATAAATACCCCCTCACGTCACTTCTCTTTACCACACACAAAATCATCTTTTTCTCTCCCCCCCCCCCCTCTCTCTCTCTATCAATCAATCATAACATACATATTACATACGTAGTATATATATATATATATATATATATATATATATAATTTCGAAGCAAGAGAATTTTAGCACGCACAAAGTTCGAAGCATTTTAAAGTTATATCATTAATTCATCCACGAGACGGTAAGTATATACGTGTAATTTAAGTTATGCCTTTTGAAATAATATGCTATGGTCCATATGTATGTTCTAAGATTCGGACCGGAGTTTTAGTAGCGCTACGCATGCAAACTCATACCACATATGTTCGGTATAGTTTTTGTGTCTCCATTACGTATGAATTATGATTTCAAGATTTATGATAAACACGTGTGTACTTATTGAGATTTCTCACCCCCTTCATGTTTCCCCCTTTCCAGATAATTGATTGGTTCGAGAAGGTCAGCGTGGAGATGGCGAGCAATAACGGATCAGAAAATAAATTAGACTTTTATCTATAGTTTTTACTTTTAAAAGTTCTAGACACATTTAATTATTGTTGGCTTCTTTATTAAATTATTATGTCTAGTTTAAGTTCTTTCTTATGACGATTTAAATATTATGAAATTATTTGTTAAATTATTTTTATCTTATGAGTTTATGCAAGTTTCGTGACATCCTAGTCGTTAAGGTTTCGGGTCGCCACAGTTGGTATCAGAGCAAATGTATGCTTTCCTGTAGACTTTAATATCTTAAAAAAAAAAAAAATCACTTCGGTGAACAGTACCCGCCTACTGTTCACGTCGCTGTTCACTTACGTGAACAGTGACCGCGTCACTGTTCATCGATGTGAATAGTGCGCAGTCACTATTCACGACCATTGTTCAAGAAAGAATTGTTTTTCTTTATGATTTGAAAATTAGATTAAATTATGATTAGGTTAGTTTTTTTTTTTTTGGCTTTTGCCCTTGTATGAAATTTATTTGGACTACAAAAATTATTTTTATGATAGTATTGGCTCAATTTATATGAAAATTTAATCGGGCTAATAAATATATATATATTTTTTTTACTATTATGTTGAATTGGGTTAATTTTATGTAAACTTTTAATTGAGCTACTTAGATTATGATGTGTAATGATAATAGGTTAATTAAGCCCAACCTTATATGAAGATATGAATTGATGACTATTTTTCTAAGAAATAGTATTTTAGTTATGAGATATTTTAAGTCATCGCTCTGCTACGTCTCTCCACGTCTTGACTTATCGAACAAGGTATGTTACTTGTTTTTACAAGTTATTAGTTATTTATGATTTCATTGTAAGCATGATAAGTATGAAAATTAATAATTGATTTTAGTTTGTTAGCAAGATATTGTAATAGTTATGTGAGTTGCATGTATGCCTAGCGAGGGAAAATTTTAGTCGGGTATAAAGCTTTTCATAATAAACAATAAGATGATAATGAATTCTCATACAATGATTCATCCATTTATCACTACCTTTGTGTAAAAGCAAGGAAAAACTGTGGATGATCATTTGTATCTCCTCTTTAAATTCCAAATCCTAGTGCAATGATTTATCCCTTTATCACTACCTTTGTGTAAAAAAACAAGGGAAAAACTGTGGAAAAATTATTGTTACTTTTGTTCGAGTTTTTTTGATTGACACGTTCGCGGCATTAGAGGGCTTTGTCACCAGGCTATTAACATGCCTAAAGAAATTGAGTTTTAAGTGGGACCGCAGTGACCCCTCCAATTTCTTCGAAGCCTTTTAATAGTGATGTACAAATCAATAAAACAAAGACAATAGTACTACTAGAAAACAATTCCTCCTCTCGAAACTCTATGGATAAACTTTAAAGAAATACACATGAAATTTCGATAATAGCAACATCCATTTATGAAACTCCTGAAAAAAAAAAAAAAAAAACTTCCATTCTTGAAAGAAAGAAAAGTAATTATGTTCCTTTCCCTTTCTTATAGATGGTGAGTGGAAGAGGACAAACCACCCAGACGGAGAGGCGCAAGTATTTTACCTGGTTGCATAGGAATTATAAAAGAAATCCTAATCACGGTTTAATGCTACACCTAGATGTCATGGAAAGGATTCACCGAGGGGCAAGGGCGAATGGGCACAAATTCCATAGAGATGAGATCGTGTATCATCTTGACCGAACCCTCACACCTTATTGGAGACAATTCATCAAAAAGATGGAAGAAACCTTCGACTACCAAACCTCCCCAGATATGCTACTCCAATGCCTAAGGAAAAAGTGGAGGGTGAATCACGAAGACCTCAAGGATACTGAGAAGGTGCCATGCCACAACCCCAATCCAAGCAATGTACTAACTATACCCAAGGTTAATGATATTGATGGGGATTATATCGAAGAGGACCCAAGTGAGGATTATAGTCCAGCTTCGTATTCAGCTATTGAACCAATACATGTCCAAGGGGCGGGTCATAGAGAGGAATCCGGGAAGAATTATTAGATAGCTTTTATAATTTTATGCTAAGCTTAAGCCCTCCAACTCTTTTTTTTTTCTTTCCTTGAAGTTTTAGTTTGTTTGGACGTCAGGCATGTCTGGCGATCCGTTATCTATGTGAATTTGCGAATTTTTAATAAAACATGTTATTGCGTTATGTTTCCTAAACTCGTCTCAATTCTTAGTAATTTTTCCATTTTATTTAAGGAGATGGATACTCGCAGTAGAAATACAAACAATAGGAATGCCACTACGGGAAATACCAATGACGCGCAATTTGCTCAACAATTCATGGAAATGATGCGAAATTTCACCCAGGCAGCACCGCCGCCAGCTCCAGTACCTCCTACCGAGGGCCAAAGGAATACTGCTGCTATTGTTGAGCAATTTAGAAAGCTTCAACCGCCAACTTTTGAGGGTGGTCCTGACCCGTTAGTAGCTGAAGATTGGATAGCTAATATTGAGAGGATATTTGACCTCATCGAATGTCCAAACCCAAAGAAGGTAACTTGTGCAGCATTCATGTTGCAAAAAGGAGCCAGACACTGGTGGGACTCAACCGCTAGGTCGAGAGCTCGCAACCACATATGGACATGGGATCAATTCAAGGAACTATTCCTTCAAAAGTACTACCCACCGAGTATCCGGAGCCAGAAGGAAGCAGAGTTTTTGATGTTGAAACAGGGAGCAATGACCTTGACAGGCTATGAAAGAAAATTTGACGAGTTGTCACGCTACGCTCCAAAATTGGTTGACACCGAGCTCAAACGCGCAAGGCGTTTCGAACAAGGTTTGAGGGATGATCTTAGGCAGGCTGTGGTAACTTTTGAATTGCCTACATACCATGCGGTGCTAGCTAAAGCCCAATTAGCCAATTTCAAGGAGAATTCTTACAGTGATTCTAAGCAACAGCAGTCCGGACAACCGGAGAAGCGTAAGTGGGAGGACAACAAGAAGCAACACTTTACAAAGAAAAATAAAAAAGGCCCAACTCCGACTACCACAAAAGACTTCCCACTTTGCAACAAGTGCCAAAAACATCATTTGGGACAATGCCTCATTGGAACGAATGCTTGTTTCCGATGTGGCGAACAGGGACACATATCCAAGTATTGCCCAAAGAACCCACCGAAAAGTAACCCACAGCAGAAAAATGGCAACAAACAGCAGAGGCAAGAGAATGCACCCAAGGGACAGGCAAGGGTATATGCTTTAACAAGACAGGAGGAGGACCACGACCGGAATGTCTTGGCAGGTAACATTCTAGTGTCCGGATTTCCTGTTTATGTACTAATAGATTCTGGTGCCACACATTCATTCATATCTTCTAAGTGTGTGCGTAGACTAGGCATGAATATTGAACCTGTATTATTGCCTTTAGAAGTATGCATTTCATCTGGAGATGTGTTAAATTCAATTCATACAGTTAAGACAGCAAGAATAGAGGTTGATGGTAGATACTTGGGAATAGAATTATATGTGTTAGACATGCACGAGTTCGACGTTATTCTAGGTATGGACTGGTTATCAAAGAACCATGCCACAATTCAATGTTTCGAGAAGGAAGTAGTCTTCCAGATACCAGGAGAGAAGGAACTTCGACTACTAGTAACAAAAAGGAGATCACTACCATGAATTATCTCAGCTTTGAAAGCTCGACAAATCCTGCGATCGGAAGATGGTACAGGGTTTTAAATGTCAATAATAGCCCAGGAGGAGAAAACGGGTTTGATGGTCGGTGATGTAAATATAGTTAGAGACTTTCCAGAAGTCTTTCCAGATGAGTTGCCTGGAATGCCTCCAGAATGGGAAGTAGAATTTGCTATAGACCTAATTCCAGGGTCTGCACCAATTTCTAAAGCTCCTTACCGAATGGAACCTAAAGAGCTGTAAGAATTAAAGGCACAAATCGAGGAACTTTTGGATAAGGGTTTCATACGACCTAGTGTATTGCCTTGGGGTGCACCTGTACTATTTGTCAAGAAGAAAGATGGTTCAATGAGAATGTGCATCGACTATAGAGAATTGAATAGAATCACTATCAAGAACAAGTATCCTCTCCCCAGGATTGAGGACTTGTTTGACCAACTCCGTGGTGCAGTTGTATTTTCCAAGATTGACTTGAGATCGAGTTACCATCAATTGAAAATTAAAGCTAGCGACGTCTCAAAGACAGCTTTCAGAACTTGGTATGGCCACTACAAGTTCTTAGTTATGCCATTTGGCCTAACTAACGCTCCTAGAGTTTTTATGGATTTGATGAACCGTGTCTTTCATGAGTTTCTCGATCGCTTTGTCATCGTGTTTATTGATGATATCTTGATCTACTCGAGGAGTCATGAGGAACATAAGGAACACCTAAGGATCATATTAGGAGTCTTAAAGAAGGAGAAGCTCTACGCTAAATTCAAGAAATGTGAGTTTTGGTTGGAACGAGTAATATTTCTTGGACATGTTGTCACATCCAAGGGGATAGAAGTGGATCCAAGCAAAGTTGAAGCTGTATCAAATTGGTCAAGGCCAACCAATGTAGGAGAAGTTCGTAGCTTCTTGGGGTTAGCGGGATATTATAGGAGGTTCATTGAAGGATTCTCAAAGATATCTGGACCGTTGACACAGTTAACACGTAAGGGTGAAAAGTTTAATTGGACAGAAAAATGTGAACAAAGTTTTCAGGTTTTAAAGCATAAACTAGCAAATGCTCCGGTCTTAACCATACCTGAAGGTGTAGATGGTTTTGTTATCTATAGTGATGCATCGAAGCAAGGTTTGGGTTTTGTGTTGATGCAACAAGACAAAGTAGTCGCTTATGCATCACGACAATTGAAGACGCACGAGAAGAACTATCCCACACATGATTTGGAGTTAGCTGCAGTTGTTCTTGCCTTGAAGATATGGAGACACTACCTTTACGGGGGTAAATGTGACATTTACACCGATCATAAGAGCCTCAAGTATATCTTCACCCAGAAGGAGTTAAATATGAGGCAAAGAAGGTGGCTCGAATTAGTGAAGAATTATGACTGTGAAATACATTATCACCCCGGAAAGGCGAATGTTGTAGCAGATGCCTTGAGTCGAAAGGTGCCAAGTCAATTGGCAGCTTTGACCATGCAGGAACCATTATGGAAGGAATTCGAGAAATTGAGCTTTGAAGTGGTGGCAACACCTCCAAGCGCTGTAGCTCGAATTACAACTCTCTCAATTTGGCCAACACTCCATGATAGGATCAGGGAACATCAGAAGGCGGATCAGTCATTTGAATTTATCAAAATGGAAATCGATATGGAGAAAAGAAAAGATTTCACCCTGGACAAAGAAAAAACATTGTATTACCGAGGACGGTTGTGCGTACCGGACTTCGAAGATTTGAAAAAGGAGATTCTGGAAGAGGCCCACTCCTCTCCTTATTCAGTACATCCAGGGAGCACAAAGATGTACCGAGACCTCAAGAGAGTGTTTTGGTGGAGAAACATGAAGAAAGAAATCGCCGAATATGTTGAAAAGTGTCTAATATGCCAACAAGTGAAAGCTGAACACCAGAGACCATCTAGGCTGCTTGAACCATTAGAAGTTCCTGAATGGAAGTGGGAACATGTGACGATGGATTTTGTAGTTGGCTTTCCAAAGTCGACAAAAGGTCATGAGGCTATATGGATCATTGTGGATAGACTCACTAAATCAGCCCACTTCCTACCAGTACGGATGACTTTCACGATGGACCAATTTGCACAACTATATGTAAACAAAATAGTAAGGTTACATGGGGTTCCAGTCTCAATTGTGTCAGATAGAGATCCAAGGTTCACTTCGAACTTTTGGAAGAGTTTACACCGAGCCTTGGGTACTAAACTGAAGTTTAGCACAGCATTTCACCCTCAAACAGATGGACAATCTGAACGGACCATTCAGACATTGGAGGACATGCTACGAATATGCGTACTAGAGTTTGGAGGATAATGGGAGAAACATTTACCGTTAGTTGAGTTCGCGTACAACAATAGCTATCATGCTTCCATTGGCATGGCCCCATACGAGGCATTATACGGAAGGAAGTGTAGATCACCAGTAAATTGGGATGAGGTCGGCGAACGCAAGATTTTGGGTCCCGAGATCATCGAACAAACAGTGCAAGCCATCGAGAAGATTTGTGCCAGCATGAAAACTGCCCAGGATAGGCAAAAGAGTTATGCAGACAAGAGAAGAAAGGACTTGGAGTTTTCAGTAGGAGATAAAGTTTTCCTCAAGGTTGCACCAATGAAAGGGGAATTACGTTTTGGCAAGAAGGGTAAGCTGTGACCAAGGTATATTGGCCCATTTGAAATCTTGCAAAGTGTCGGAATGTTGCATATCAACTGGCCTTACCCCCAGAACTTTCAGCAGTGCATGACGTTTTCCATGTGTCCATGCTTAGAAAATATGTCTCCGATCCAAGTCATGTGGTCAACCACCAGTCTATCGAGTTACAACGAGGTTTGAGTTATGAAGAAGTACCTTTAAGGATTGTGAACCAAAAATTTCAAGCCTTTCGAAATAAAGTGATTCCACTAGTGAAAGTTCAGTGGCAAAATCATTCAATTGAAGAGTCCACGTGAGAACGAGAGGTGGAAATGCGAGCCAAGTACCCGCAACTCTTTGACGAGTTCCAAGGTAAATTTCGAGGACGAAATTTATTTTAAGGATGATAGATTATAACATTCATACTCTTAAGTTAAATTACTTTAAAGTTTAGGGGTCAATTAGATGTTGATCACTAACTAATGATCATGGGTGCAATTAATTTAGACTGCATGTTGAAAACCCACGTATATTTTTAGGGTTAAATTTCTATGTTATATTATATATTAAATATGTTATATATTATATATGTTAGCGTGTATATATATGTATGTAATATAATATAATATAATATATAATTGGTATGATGCATGTTATAATATATATTAGAATATTTAATTTTAGTACAATTATTTCAAATCAATATTTATTACCTTAATAGTGGTAATCAAATTTTGATATATATGTATATATCTCCATATAAGGTAAAATTGGAGATTTGATTTATAGGAAAAAGTAGTAAGATATATGTACGCATGGAAATTATGAATTATGGAAATAATATTATTTACTCCAAGACAAATTATATTACTTCCATCTTGGCCAAAATCATGTGTTCAATATAAGGAATGATTTTGATACCAAAACTAGTTAAACTTCACCCTATAAATACCCCCTCACGTCACTTCTCTTTACCACACACAAAATCATCTTTTTCTCTCCCCCCCCCCCCTCTCTCTCTATCAATCAATCATAACATACATATTACATACGTAGTATATATATATATATATATATATATATATAATTTCGAAGCAAGAGAATTTTAGCACGCACAAAGTTCGAAGCATTTTAAAGTTATATCATTAATTCATCCACGAGACGGTAAGTATATACGTGTAATTTAAGTTATGCCTTTTGAAATAATATGCTATGGTCCATATGTATGTTCTAAGATTCGGACCGGAGTTTTAGTAGCGCTACGCATGCAAACTCATACCACATATGTTCGGTATAGTTTTTGTGTCTCCATTACGTATGAATTATGATTTCAAGATTTATGATAAACACGTGTGTACTTATTGAGATTTCTCACCCCCTTCATGTTTCCCCCTTTCCAGATAATTGATTGGTTCTAGAAGGTCAGCGTGGAGATGGCGAGCAATAACGGATCAGAAAATAAATTAGACTTTTATCTATAGTTTTTACTTTTAAAAGTTCTAGACACATTTAATTATTGTTGGCTTCTTTATTAAATTATTATGTTTAGTTTAAGTTCTTTCTTATGACGATTTAAATATTATGAAATTATTTGTTAAATTATTGTTTATCTTATGAGTTTATGCAAGTTTCGTGACATCCTAGTCGTTAAGGTTTCGGGTCGCCACACAAGATAAAATTAATTTGGATAAGCATGGTTTGAAAAGGAGGAAACATTTACTAAGGCATTTTTTCTACTTGAGGCAAGGTAAGTCACGTGACGCTTTGAAGCTTAAACCTCATCGTGAACCAAGACATTATAAAAATATAAATAAACATACAATAATATAAAAAAAATGTAAAAGTCTCCAAAACAACAAATTACATAAAGTATCAATGCAAATAAGTACAAAATAAATCAATAAAAATAAGTAGCAACTTAAATCGGACAAAGAATCTATAAATTTTTCGTTTTCCCTTTTGTTTTAGGATTAATTTGAATTGTACTTTTATTTATAGCAAATCAAATAATTAATTTAGATTTTAGTATTAAGATCTGATTAAAGTAGTCATGCAGATTAGGTGCAAAATTGATTTTCAAAGTGTGTTAAATAATGTGAATTTTTTGGTTTAAAAAGTGGGGGGCCAGACATTTGTGAGGCCCATGCCTCGTAATTAATGAGGCGTGTACCTTGAGGCATAAGTCTGACTCGACCATTAAAAGATAGGGATATTGAGGCGTTTTCCCAATGTCTCAGCTTGATATAAGCTTCAAGACCCTGAGGCGGAACTTTTTTTAAACCATGTGGATAAGAACAAATCAAGGTAAGTCCAATTTTAAAAAAGCAAGTTACATAAAAATTTTAACGAATTAAAAGCTAAAATTACCTACCTAATCCATTTTTCAGCCAGTTCAAGTGTGTTTCTTTTACACTTTGACTAGGAAATGACCTTTAAATATATTCCAATTCCTTAACAAAGGCTTATCCAATTTTACTTGATACATTCCCTTGGACTTTTAATTGTACATAAACTCAATTAGAAACTAAGTTATGAGAAGTGAAATTAAATTAAGATTAGATCAAACTTAGTTTTTACTTTATATATACTAATTGAAGTGAAATTAAATTAAGATTAGGACAAACTTAGTTTTTTTAGTCAAATAGTAAATCATAAGTTCACTTAGTACATGTTTTGATTAAGACTTATCCAAACTAGAATTAGCTAAATTCCCTATCCTACCCTCCGTTTGGTAACTTGTTTATAAATAAGTTTATAAGCAATACATTTTCTCAAATTACTTTTTAACTACACACGTTTTTCCAAATCACTTTTCAACCACATAAAAACATCATATTCTTTGTTTATAAACCAAAAAACTTTTACCAAACAGAGGCCTAATCTTCTTATTCAAATTCATTGTTTTACATGATTTAATCTCCTAGTTGAATAGAAACACAATTGAGATACCGGTTTATACACTATAAATCTAGCATGAAGTCAAGAGAAAAATCACTACAAAACAAAGGTTAAAGAATCAAGAGGGGAAAGGAGGAAAAACGTAGAAAAGTAAAAGGAGGATTCTCACGCCTATATTTTTTACTTCCTTTTCGACCTTCAATTATGAGGTAAGTTACTTAATGTGCAAGTGATTCATTTCCTTGTACTTTTATGTATTTAACTAAATATGCAAAAAATTTCCAGTGAACCGGTGGATTCTATCAAACAAAACGTGAACTCTTTTGGGTTAAAAATGAAACTAAATGCAAGATATTTCGGGAATTGAAAATAATTAGTTGATAAGTATCTCGTCGGGAGACCGAAATACTCTAAAAGAATTGTGGCATAAAGTGTTTATTTTATTGTTTTATAAATAACTATACATGGAAACTACATATATCTTACTAGGTATTTTAAGCTTTTGTCATTGCATTCTTTTTAATAGTACTCATTTTTAACAACACATGTTAATAATAAAATATTCTACACATAAACTCAAAATTCCTCTCATTTTCAACCACACAACATCTTATTAATCACTATTCAAAACTCTTTTTTTGCCAAATAATGACAATCAAACTGAGACTAAATACTAACTCTTACAAAATTTTACAGGCTAGTTCGGGTCAATTTGATCTGTGGCGGGAGTGATGCAGACTACCAAGAGGATTTGAAGAAATAAAAGCATTAAGTTTTCTATTTCAGTTTTATTTAAATTAAAAATTTGTTATTTTATAAGTTAGGTTATATTGATTTCGTTACGAAATTCAGGTTTGGGCAAATATATAAATACTATTTATTATTGAAAGTAAATAATTAATATATGAAGAAAATAGAATTGTTTTAGTAACACTGTAGAGTATATGAAAATTGGAGTGTTACAGTTTTGAATCAGGCACCGATCTACCTTTTCTGTAGACTTTTTAATTAAAGAAATATTTTCTTCAAATAAGTAAATTTTAATAGGAATTTACCAATTAGAAAATATATCCTTTAAGAGATCTCTAGTTCCCACTTATTGTTTGAGTTTCCTTGATTTAGGCATTCGCATGATTGAAAGACTTAGTAAAAATACTTAAACTGTCTAAGGAGAGTTTGAGATTTAAGTGATCTACATGATAAATATATTGTGATAAATAAGTTTTAAATACTTATTTGATTAGGATAAATATGTATGTTTAATTTCTTGTTGTAAGTAGATAAATATTTTGAAAGATGATCATTATCAAATATTATTCTCTTTCAAAATGCAGAGTTTCATTAGATTTTCTACACACCTACAAGTAAATACTAAACACGTATATTGAGAATTTTAGCACAAGAATCAGTCTCTAGCTATTTACACAGGTAAGTGTGCACTTTATGTAGTATGAGATTATTACGAGTACAATATGAGATTACTATGAGTACATTATTTTTGGAACATTGATTATGGGGTCAGTTATATATGTTCCAAGATTGGATAGGAGCATAATAGTGCTACGAATGAAAATCCCATGCCACCTATTTTCAGTATAGATTTTCGTGTCTCCCTATGTATATATGCAGTTCCTTAAATATGTACAAAAAATATTAATCGAAGATTCAAAGTATTTATATGCTTATTGAGACTTTATCTCACAAAATTAAATGTTCGTGGCAATTGAGATGTGATCGTTAGTGAGGTGACAAATAAAAGGAGACCCACCAAGCTTAGGTTAGGTTTAAATTGAAGCGACATTAAAATCTAGTATTTCTTTTATTGAGCCCCTGTGTGGTAGAGATTAAAAACAATTTGTAGTAAATTTTGATAAAAGCTAATAAAACATGTAGTTGAAAATGTATGGGTCCAAGAAAGTCAAACATGGTCTGGATATCAATTTTTCTTTAAGTACAGTGTTATTCACATTATTTCTTCATTAAATTATTTAATTAAGTTTTTAAGTTTCACGATCATATTTGATGTTCAAGATACGACTTTAGTGATGCTTGAGTCGCAAGAAGACGAATCATCGCATTAGTAACATTCTAGGGTTTATAAAACTTGGGGTGCTACATACCGGACCACCAAAGTCATCCTTAATTTACCCTCACTTGGTGTCACAGTATATCACATTTTATATCTTATCCAATTCTAATATAGGCACATATCCATCATAATATCTCATTTCTATTGAGTCATCTTGCTGAAATTGTCATTTAATCCAAAATGGGCAAAAAGCAAATGAAAGGGCATAAGAAAAAGGAGTTCAGTATTATTTAACTTCAAAAAATCTGCAAAAATCATAAAATGAATAGAGGTTTTGTTATTTCTTGGATAAAAGAATCTTATAATTAAAAGAGGATAAGGAATCAGGATTATTTAAAATCATCAAACTCTCTGTAAAACATCGAAGGTAAGGTAACCAGATTAATAAACATCGTAGATCTGAAGCCAGTACAACCCGAATTCCAAAAGTTCACTACATTTTTGTATGCTCTTGGTTTGAAGCTTGCCCATACTGACACTTCCTATCAACTTTCAGAATCTGAACCCTAAGAGTTCATAAAATTATATATATGCACCAATAAGGTCAGTGGCATGTGCTTAACAACTTGTCCCGTGCTCTAGCAATGGCTAGCATGACTCCAATGCATGCCAGCCAAACTATATGGCAACTACCAAGAAAAGAAATACTGATGGCTTGCTTCTTCCAAATGACCAAGCAGCCCTCACTCTTCCTGTTCACAACTACTGCTCTCATAGAATTTTTGGGAAGGGACAAAGAAGGGTGTGTTCATCGCCTTTTCTTACCATGGCTCCCATGGTAATAGCAATCATTTTCTTTGGTCCCCCAAATCTTCCTTATATGGTTTACTCGAACTAGATGGAAGGGAATTAAAGTCTGATTTTGGCAGGGAGAATATTCTACTTCATAGAACTATATACCGGTGTTACTTTATCTATGCCCATAACTAACATGCTCAATGCATTTTAGTACACCTTTGAGCATGTTCAAAGAATATCTTATTGACATGACAGCATCCTCATTTTGAAAAGGATAGCTAGACAGACATGCACATTAAGATCAATATTGTTTTGCAGACAAGGTCGTCCCTTAGCAACCATGTGCAAGTGCAACAACTGGATACATCTTGATTGCATGCAAAGTTAGCCAATAAAGAGGCATCCTGACCAACACAATGTAAGTCATGTTTCAGGTTAGTTCAGGGTGTTTGTGTTTCAACTCCTCCTTAGAGTTAGAGAATACTTTTCCTACTAGCTACGAAAACCATCGGGTAAAACTAGTTTTCCCAGGAAAATATCCTGCGGAAGGGGAAACGGGAGTAATCATAAACACAAAAAATCCTGAATTGTGCAAGAAACAATCACGTTCTATACTCCCATTGTCATGTCCAGGGCAGAAGCCACCTGGGGTCTACTGGGAGCATTTTCCCCCACAGGGTTTTGGCCCTCGCAATTGAGGGGCGGCGGTTCCAAAGGCAAGGACAAAAACATAAACAACCACATCAAAATTTTAAGAGGGGATATTGTCGAGAAAATTACTGTTGAGTGAAGAAGATTACCATCAAGAAACCAAGGAAATTCGAAAAATTAAATTATAAATCTGGACAGAATCGCGTAGATCGAGGTTGTGTTGAAATTAAATCATTCACAACAATTCAACTCGAGGGTGAAATCAACAAATAAAGCCCAATAAATATAAAACATGTTTTTTTACATAAATAAACAGGATATTACCTTCCAAGTTAATGAGGAAGATGATTATCCTCTTTTAGAAACCGCTGCAACACAAGATCAAATGGGTGGCTAACAATGAACTGTTCCCCAGTTTTCACTCCAATGCCAGGGAAAAAAAAGCCCTTGCCAGCTTTACCTCAATTTACCACTAAAATAAAAATAAATAAATAAATAAAGAATTGTCTTTTCCCGTTAAGTCATTTTTCTACCCTACTCTACTTTATCTATACAATAGTATCATATTCGTGCGTTGCACAAAAGAACAATACGAAATCATTTGAATGTAGATATTGTCACAATATAGAAAAAAGTTCAAACACAATATTTTGATTAATGATAAAAACTGTTAACGAATGTTCAAAATAGAAATGAATTAGAATTTGCTTGAATTTGGAAAACTTCTTTAAATACTACATTATTTTGTACAGTTTGTGATTGCTCAAGAGGATGGACAAAAAAATCGGAACCGAGAGAACTGAGCTGGAGTAGAATAAAAAAATCGAAATCGATCGGGTCTTTAAGAGAAAAATGAAAACCGAAATTGAAAAACGGATAATCGAAAACCAATCGATTCTATTTGAAAATTGAAAATCGAAAATCGTACTGAGAACATAATATTGTTAATTTAAAAATTAAGCCCACATGATACTTTCAACACTTTCGGTATTACTTTACTTGACAGAGTGTACAAATCCAACTTACTTAAATATATTATTATTTTCAAATGATTTAATAATGCTATAGTAAATGTATCTATATGCCATATTGTCATTTTTTGTCCGGATGATCCAAGCATTCTAGCATAAGTGATAAGTACATAATTTAAATCAACACTTTAATTGAGAAATTGAGTAAATTTCTACTTATATTGTGTTTATCTTGTACATTTAGGTATAACCTAAATTGGAAAAGAAAATGAGCTAAATTAAAGAGAATTGAGCTGAAAGAACACCAATTTTGAAGCTCAGTGACCTATTTGAAAGAAATAAAAAATTTAAGGACTCAATTGAAACATTCCAGAAATATGGAGGATCTTCCATACAAATATTTTAGGGGTATATCTGTAATAAAAGTCAAAATATGAGGACTAAATTGAAGAAGACCTAAAGAAGAGGGACCGAAGTGTAATTAATTGAACACGATCATTGCCTGTGCAGTAATTCAGCAGTGGGCATTTTGGCTTGCTCATGCGGCCGCGTGGGCCTTACTCGGCCCAGATCCGTTTTCCTCATTTTTTCTTATTTCTTTTGCGTTAGGCCATGTTTGGTTCGACTTTTTTGGGTATTTTTCTGCTCGAAAAATTGGGGTATTTAACTACCCAACTTCATACTTTCTCCCCTATTATCAAACCCTAGCCTCTTTCTCTCTTTTTCTTCTTCTTTGTTTTTCTTTATTTCTCTTTTAGTTGTTAGTTTAGTTTTTTATTTCAAGTATCTAGCATCTATTGAAGTAAGGACGCAAGAAGTGATGTTAAAATACAAAGTAAAGTTCAAGGATTTTTGGAGTAAAAACTCAATAGAAGAATTTATTTCTTTATCTTGTATTTATTTTTAATCTCTATACTTTGTAATGTATTTTCCTAAACATTATCCTTTGTGTAATATTTATACAATGGGCTAGTTTTATTTTGTTGGGATGATGATGTAGCTTAACCTAGTTTAATTAATTTTTATGTATGTTTATTGATCTCATGTTACTCATTTCATGTGTTTGTAATAGTGATTAATGCATTTCATTTACTTAATTACCAAATGGTTGAATTGTAATTTGTATATTAATCGAGAGATATTATGCATTCTAAACTACGCTTACAACAACTTAGGTTACATAATTTAGGTGATAGAGATATCCCTACTCTTAGGTGGTTCAATTGTGTTATTCTTCAAATAGATTAATTATGATTAATTGACATTCGAGAGAAGAGATTAACGGTTAATCAATTAATTAGAGCTAGTTGACATTCGAAAGAAGCAATTGGTAATTACTTCATTAATTTAGACTAATTAACATTCGAGAGAAAAGATTAGTTTATGTTTGGAGAGATAAACCTTACAATTATTTGGTTGTTTAATTGATTTGGACTAATTGACATTCGAGAGAAGATGTTAGCTTGGATTAGTTAATTAATTATGGCTAATTAACATTCGAGAGAAGAGATTGGATATGTTTGGAAATTGAACCCACTATTAGTAATGAGTGATTATTTTCAATGCAAGTTACAAAATTAATTAGATGACGGTTAAGTGAAATCATGAATCCCAACACTTTTATCATCCAATTTCCTTCCATTTTATGTTTAGTTGTTTTGTTTACTTTTGTCAATTTTAGGAATAGATAATTAATTGAAACCAAATATCCTATCACGTTTTCTTGACAATTCAACCGATACTAGAGGGGATAAGTCAATCACATATAAATCATTCATCGTGGGATCAACAGCTCGGACTTTTCGAGTCCACTTTATTATTTGAACGCGACTCATGCGCTTGCGATACACAATTTTAGCAAACAATAAGCAATAAATAGAACAACACAAGATAAATATCATGCATTTTTAGTTGCTAGTGAGAATATACAGAATATTATAAATGTCCTTAATAGAGCCAAAATATATTCAATTTGAATATTTTACCGCATGCATGATTTTGTTTAAGAAAATTTTACTCAATACTTTTTTTCAATACATTTTTCACGTTTGCTCAAAGTTGAATTTTTTAACAAAAGAACCGAAAAACAACCGAAATCGAATCGAAATCATTCAATTCTTAAATTTTGAGAATCGAATCGAATAGAAATTTTGAGAACGGCCAGCCATAATTGCTCATACCCGTGTGATGCAGAAAGTTGTTATAGAAAAATATATTTTAAACAATTGCTCAAACTTCAATTAAATAATGTAATTTTCAAACTTATATTGTATAAAATAAATAAATTTTTTTGACCAATTTTTTTTGACTACCATGAATAAAAATAATAACCATCAAACTATTATAATTTACATAAAATAAAGTAATTATTTCAAAAAAATTAAATGCATATTTAATTATATTTAATTTTTTATCATTTTTACCACATATAATTGTTATTTTAATATTTTAGTAAAAATTACGGATCAATGAATTATTTTATCATCTTTGCGAGGAAACTGACCATGAATTAAGTGTTAATTGTACCGCAAACAAATCAACTCGACTTTTGGATTTTACGTTCAATAAATAAAGTTTTCATTTTAAAAAAAACGTTTAATCTACAAAATTAGAGTCCTACAATACATGTGCAAGATTCAACTTACATATTCCCCTTAAGACCGATGATTTTTTTATATATATATTATTCTTCATCATATTGTTCCCAAAAAGAGATGTATGATAGATTTTTTTGGTATATTTTAATTTTTAAGCATTAATTATTAATTTCAACTGTTTTCTTAAAAAAATAATCATAATTTTAATAAATATTGTTACATTAATTGGTTCTTTTTTCATATTGTTACATTATTATTTTAATATTTTAATAAAAATTGCTGACCAATCATTTGTTTAATAAAAATTATATGAACTAATTGTTAATATCCGTAATATTTATTATGCATATTTTACGTAGTTATTTAAATTTTTAATAAAAAACAAAAAATAAACATATTCAGTAAATAAATAAAAATAATATCAAAATGACGAATGATTTGATCGAAACCTTAAGTTGTAAATTAACACAACTTAAGCGAATAAACTGAAAAATAATATATTTATTATTTGTTTTAATTTGATAAGACAATGAGGAAGAAATTACATTTACAAACAATGATCTAATTATTTTATGTAGACAAAGACATGATCAGGGTTAGAACTCACGGGCTCGATTCAACTTACATATTCTCCTTAGTACCGATGTTTTTTTTTATATATATTGTTCTTCATCATATTATTCCCAAAAAGAGATGTAGAACAGTTTTTTTTTTTTTTTTTTTTTTTGGGTATATTTTGATTTTTTAAGCATTAATTATTAATTTCAAATGTTTTCCTAAAAAAATAATCATTAATTTTAATAAATATTGTTACATTAATTGATTCTTCTTTCTTCTTATTGGCAATTTCTTTATTCATATTGTTACATTATTATTTAATATTTTAATAAAAATTGTTGATCAATCAATTGTTTAATAAAAATTATATGAACTAATTGTTAATATCTGTAATATTTATTTTTCATATTGTAGTTATTTAAATTTATAATAAAAAAATGAACATATTCAGTAAATAAATAAAAATAATATCAAAATAACGAATGAATTGATCGAAATCTTAAGTTGTAAAAATTAACACAAGTTAAGCGAATATACTTTGAAAAATAATATATTTATTAGTTGTTTTAATATGATAAGACAATGAGGAATAAATTACATTTGCAAACAATGATATAATTATTTTATGTAGACAAAGACATGAGCAGGGTTAGAACTCACACGCTCAGTCCATATGTCTAAAGTCAATGATAAGTTACCATTATATTTATTTAAAGTATCAATAACCTTTTGTTTTTTCTCAAATTATCTAGCAATATAATCAGCTCATAAAGTATTTCTTGAAAATGATTTGTACCTGGGTATGAGATAGTTCTGAACGAAAGTTGTGAAATGTGGACTTTCTACAACGGAAAGCGGAAACTCACCACTTGATACGAACATGACTATCTCTTCTCGGTGCCCTAGATCTTGTAAGTCGACCGAATTATTTAGACTCGATTGACCAAATTGTAGTTGTGAATGGTTTATTACAACCGCGCCATGTTTTTTACATTGTTTGTAGTGTCTGTTAAGGTTTGTTGCGTCACCACCTGTCTTTTAAGAGAAAGGACCGCCACAACTTTTACATTTTTCCTTCATTATTGGATTTCCTTCACCGTCTTTAGGAGTGTTTCGACCATATTTAAATAATACCAGCACTCCATTTCTAGCTTCTTTTTCGAATTTCTGTTCGAGCCTGCTGTTGTGCCACAACTAGCAGATCCATATGCAGCAGTAACATCTTCATCAATGTCCTACAAATTAATAGGATTTGTAGTATTTTCGTCCTCATTTTCCAAATCTATCAAATTGTTGGAAATTGGAATATCGTTGAGACCAACAAATTCATCAAAAAAATGGCTTGAAGATTGACCATAAGATTGTGAGTGTGCCATTAGAATTGGAGATGAACATGAAATATGAAAATGAGAGGAGATCGTATGAAATATTATAACACTTGGAAATTGTAATTGAGAGTAGTGTAAATGGAACGATAGATTGAGAGGAGATTGAAAGTGTAAAGATTTGAAGAAAATCTACTGTATTTATAGAGTTGAAAAAATTAAAATAAAAGCATGGGATAACTTGTCCCAATTGGATCGTTTGACATCATTCATATTAGGTCCGTTCAAATGGTCAAGAAATGCAGCTAGGCACTGGGAATTTCTATTTTTTTTAGTGTATATATATAGGGCTTGATAGGCCCTTTAACGAGTCAGATTGGGTAGGCTCGCTAGCTGGCCCATTTCAAAGCTTATAATGGGCTTGTTTACGAGCTAGCCCACTAATTTCACGAGCCGAACCGAGATGAACTTACAACTGTCCAGCCCATTTGCAACTCCTAATAATACACGAAGTCATTTATTCTCTATTTGGAAAACTGTTTAAAAACATGTTTTTAAACAACACAATTCCTCAAGCCACTTATTAACCCCACACATTTTCTCTCTTCACTTTTTAATCACACATTTTACCTAAAAAACATTAAAAACATGTTTTTAAACACAAAACATTTAACAAACAGATCCATTTAGTTTTGTCACCTCAATGCAAATAAACGAAAATTATGCAAGTTAGCTACTCATATACCAATCACAAATTGGTTTCCGGAACAATGAAAACCATTTTTCCCATTATTGTTTCATCCAAAACAATCAATAAACCAAATTATAAATTCGACCATCGTGTTTATTTTAATTAAAGCATTGAGTGTCAAATTACCATGAACAAAATTAAACCCACAAAATGAATCTGGATGTTGGTTGTTGAAATGTAACATGAAGTAAAAAAATTCAAAACTACGAGGTTTATATGCTCCTACCAACAACAAACATTATATATTGAAGCTCAATTTCAGTCAAGGTTGTGCTAATGTACCTTTATTTTCCTAACCCACCACTCCTCGTCCGCGACAATGTGTTTTACTTGACGCATGTGCATCGAAGAAGTGTCTGCACGTTATTGTAATCGCGCCTGTTTTGATTTCACAACCCAGAATCATAGATAAACCACAAAGAACTCAAGATTCAACACAAAGAAACTTTAGAACTTTATTAATCAACAAATCAAAATAGAAACTCAACTTTTATACAAATAAAGCAAATCTAAAAAATTCTTAAACTCTGTATCTCGGAAGCATTACAACACTAAAACCACAAAGTTTATACAGATTGTAATTTGTATAATCACTAGAGATGGCAACGGGGCGGATCGGACCCCGATCCGCCCCGCCCCGCCCCGAGATTTTTTTGCCCGATCCGGATTCGCCTCGCGATCCGTCAAATTTCGGGTCGGGGCGGGGCGGATCGGTCCACCGATCCGTGGACCGATCCTCCCAAAAAAAATTTTTTTTTTATTTTATTTTTAAAATTTTTTAAAATATATTTTAAATTAAATCTTTTATAAAAAATTTAGAAAATTTATTTTTTTATTAAATTTTATTTATTTTATTGAAACGAGACGTATAGAGCCGATTCGCCGATTCAACGGATCGAGTTTTTTTGCCATCACTTATTGTAATTCTTTCTTCAAATGAAGAATATGAAAAATGTGTTTTCTTTAAAATGCAAAGATTGCAGGTTATTCCCAAAAATTAAAGTTTGCTACAAAACTTATAATATTAGATTTTTATACATGATAAAAAAATTATATTAAAAAAAAATTTCGGATCGCGGATCGGGGCGGATCGGATCAGCCCCGATCCAAATCCGCTCCGTGAATTTTCGAATCGGGGCGGATCACAAAAATTTCGATCCGTCGATCCACGGATCGGGATTTTTTCGGATCGGATCGGATCGGGTCGACGGATCGACGGGGCGGATCGGATTTTTTTGCCATCTCTAATAATCACTAAGAAATCTCTTATTTACACACAAAGTATTAGAGAATGAAGAATGAAAGCACTTAGACAAAGTAGTGCATGAAAGGAGAGAGAGAGAGAGAGAGAGAGAGAGAGAGAGAGAGAGAGAGAGAGAGAGAGAGAGAGAGAGAGAGAGAGAGAGAGAGAGCGTTTGGAAGAACTGAACAGTAGACCAAATGAATATCAATCCTTATCAACTAGTTTGGACGATGCAGATTGAGTCTTGATATGCAACGGCTAAGATTAAAATGGTAATTTCAACCGGCTGGGCTTATGAACCGATTTTAGGATTTGAGCTGCTTCAACTTGGAATGGACCGGCATCATATTTGGACTTCAGCTCCAATTCTTCAAGCTAGACCAAGCTCTAATGTGTTGGGACTCTTGGGCTGGATTGTTGGACCAATTACCCACAATCTCCACCTTTATTGGATCAATAGAATATGTAAAATACACACATAGCAGTATCAAATTTCAACTAAGTTTAAAAATGATAATGCATTTTTAAACTTTAATATAGGAACCTCCTTCATTCCAGCATATGCAGGATTCAACTGAGTTGGTATTTTAACAAGTTTAACAATACTTTTCTCAATGATATCTCGAATAAAATGAAATTTCACATCAATGTATTTTGATCTATTACGAAACATAGGATTCTTACACAAATGTAAGGCATTATGACCATTAGTACAAATTTCAGTTTCAGAACTATCAATATAGCCAATTTCACTAAGTAAACCTTTAAGCAACATACATTCTTTTACAGCATTTGTAGCTGCAATATATTCAGTCTCAGTTGAAGATGAAGCAACCAATTTCTGTAACTGAGCTTTCCAACTAATGCATGAACCATTTAAAGTAAAAAAGTATGCAAAAGTAAACTTTCTGTTATCAATATTGCCACCAAAGTCTGAAACTACAAAACCTTTTAGACTAAAATCATTTTTGGACTTTGAAAACATAAGACTGAGTTTTGCAGAACCTTTGAGATACTTAAGCAATGATTTCATGGCTTCCCAATGTATTTCAACAAGATTACTCATAAATCTACTTAACACATGAACATAAAATGCAATGTCTGACCCAGTACAAACCATAAGATACATAACAGACCCTACAACATTAGAATAAGGCACATTATGGATTCTAATTTCTTCTTCATCAAATTTAGGTGATTGATCAATAGATAGTTTGAAATGAGCAGGCAGAGGTAATGAAACAGATTTAGAATCACACGATTGAACCTTTTCAAAAAAATTTCAATGTAATGCTTTTAATTCAAAAACAATTTCTCAGATTCCTTATTTCTAAATATGTCCATACCTAGAATTCTCTTTGCATGCCCTAAATCTTTCATTTCAAAGTCAGAATGCAACTTATGTTTCAGAAGATTAATTTCATGCATATTAGGGTCAGCTATAAGCATGTCATCAACATACAAAAGAAGATACATGTAATCAGTTTCACCAACTTTGAAGTAAAAACAGAAATCATATAGGCTCTTTGGGAAGTTTAGACTTTGTACATAAGAGTCAAACCTCTTATACTATTGTTAGCCTGTTTCAAACCATATAAAGACTTTTTAAGTAAACACACTAAGTCAGATTTACCTTTTCTTTCAAATCCTTTAGACTGATGCATATAAATAGTTTTATCTAAAGATCCATACAAGAAGACAGTTTTAACATCCATTTGTTCAAGTTCTAAATCAAATTGAGCAACCAAAGCAAATAGAATTCTAATAGATGTATACTTGACTACAGGTGAAAATATTTCATTGTAATTTATTCCTTCCTTTTGTGAAAAACCTTGGCTACAAGCCTAGCTTTGTACCTAGGTTTTATATATTTAGACTCATTTTCTTTAATTTTAAAAATCCATTTGCAGTCAATTATCTTCTTATTTTCAGGCATATCCACTAAGATCCAAGTACCATTTTTAATAAGAGAATCTATTTCATCTTGCATTGCAACAAGCTATAGTTTGGAATCAGTTGAAGAAATAGCTTTTTCAAAAGATTCAGGTTCAAAATGCATAGGTTCAGAAAAGGTAAAAGTAGAAACAAAATCAGAATCCTCAAATCTAGATGGAGGTCTTATAATTCTTCTAGTTCTGTCCCTAGCAAGCTGATAGTCATTAAGATTAGAATCATATTCAGTTTTAGTTTTAGTTTTAGTTTCAGAAATGGAAGACTCAAGTTCGATAACATCAATGGCAGACTAGGGGTATTGTTCCACCTAAACTGAGTATGGGGCCGATGATTCTCTTCTTGAGAATTATCAACACTCTGTTCAGAAGTGAGAAAGTATTTTTCACTAAGTGGATCTTATAAAATTTCATCTTTACAGGGAAAAATATTTTCATTAAAGACAACAAACTTACTAATAATGACTCTGAAGCCTCTCAATTCTTTCACTCACAACCTATAACCCTTGACACCTTCACCATACCCAATAAAAATATATTTTAAAGATCTGACATCAAGTTTGGTTTCAGTTTGATGTGAGTAAGCTGCATGATGCGCGTCGCTATGCACCAAAATTTAATTGATTATCTTAATTGCCAATTATCAATTTCAATTGTAATGGTGGAAGTAAGAGTCGATCCCACAAGGAATGAGAACTAAAATAGTGTCATGTAAATTAGAATAAATGGGGGGGTTTGAGTTCAAATATTATAAATGACATGGAAAATAAAGTAAACATGTAAATTTGTTGGAATATAAATCAATTATTAACAAATCCTAATTCTTAGGTTTAGTTGTATTTTATCACAATATTGCTATTTTCCAAGTAATACGTACTCAATTCAATTCTTGATTTATCATCCGTAAATAGTTAACAAGTTCTAACTACCTCTTTTCTTCCTTAATTGTGTTTAATTAGAACAAGCTCTCTAATCAAACTATAGCTATTGGACAATCTAAGATAAGCTCTTTAGATTTAATGCAATAACCAAATAACTAAAAAAGAATTTAGGTGATCTAGATTACCAATCACACAAGCTCGTAATGATTAACCTAGGTTGGATTTCCAAAGGAATTGCAAAAATCCCAATTGCTACTATGAATTGAACAACAAGACAATTACGGATCTAATCATTCAACTTAGCATGCATCAACACAACACATTATGAGATAAGCCTAAAGCCTAAATCACATAAATCATTGTATTAATTGAAATAAAGTGGATAGAAATCCAACAATCAAGAATAGAGAATTTAATACTAGATTACTAGTTGGAAAATAGAAACATAATGAAAATAAATACAACGTCCCCCTTAACCTAGGTAGAGAACTTAGCCGCTTAAAGTCATGAAAAAATCTAGAATTTTCGCTCTTGATTCACCTTCTCGAGTCGCTTGATTTTTCTTCCAAGCTCCAAGCAAGCCGCTCTTTCTTCAATAACTTTTCCACACTTTTTTTGTCATGAAATTCCCTTTTTATAGCCAAAAAAAACATGCCCTAGAGTTGGGCTCAAGACATACCAAAATTATGCAATGAATCAGAAAAGGAAATTCTTGGCGAGCAAGTTACGACCGTAACTTATTATTTACGGCCGTAAATCAGTTTCTGATGATTTTTCACATTTGGAGGTTACGACCATAACCTTTGGGTTTACGGCCGTAAGGTAGGTTCTTCTGATTTTTCCCTAATCCCATCAAATAGTTACGACCGTGAATGTATTGTGTTGCGGGTGCAAAACTTCAGTTTTAGGTGCATTTTGGTCCTTTCTTCCTCTTTTCTCTTCCTTTATGACTCTATACAACATAAAATATAAAATGCATTAATAATACTTAAATAAGATCAAATCAACAATAGTCTAAGGCTATAAGTGCACAAAATAAGCGTTAATAAAGCACTTATCAAATCCCTCCAGACTTAAAGCATTGTTCGTCCTCGAACAATGATAGACAAGAGAATAGAATAGGACTCAAACAATAGATTATGATCTAGAGGATTAAGGTTGTAGCCCACTTTTCTTCAGCAAGAATGTTCAATTGCATGATCGGAGTGTGTTAGTGTGTGCAAGAGATGCAACGTCCCATATTTCCCATCTCAATCATGGGCCAATATGGTTTATATCTTTTCACCTCTCGTGTGCACTCCCCTCCAATCCATTTATGAGTGACTACAAGAGAAAATAGTTTCGTCCAACTCCGGCAGAAATCACTCGCGTAAATCGAGTTGCTCATGATGTGAATTCAGCCAACACAGTATCCCCAACCACATTCATAGCACATACCCTAGACCAAGAAATTCAAACTACTCATAAGTAAATGTAATGGGAGTTAACACCCTCAAAAGATATTTCTCTCTTCGCACAAAGTGTATAAGGGTGAGAATTTTCACTCAGCTCACTGTATGGAGAATTCATTACCACAGACTGCCTAACTGTCATAACCGGAGCCAACAATAATACAAGTGCAAAAGCAAAGGTCTTTATTCGGTTGTAATGGGGCTTCAGGTTGGGTAGGATAAAAAGATATATTTAGTCTGAGTCGAGAAGGAATTTCGCAAACCAAGTCAATTCACAGTAACATTACTTCCTTCACTCTCCATTTGAACTTCATCTCTTCTCGCTACCCAACTTAATTAACACTTGTAAATCTCCATCTCTCTCTTTTTTTTTTTTACAATTTGAGTGTTTGACTTCCTCAACTACTAATTTTCTTGACTTACTTCCTTTTCAACGTTTTTTCTCCTCCAATTCCTTTTTCTTTTTTCTTTTTTCAAGTATAGACTGCAACTTTTTCTCTTTTGTTCAAATTATTATGCAGCCACCAGTTGACACAAGATAGAATTACACTTACTTGAAGTCAGTCCATTATGCAACTATCACAAGATACCCATTGCACTTCTTAGACTAAGACCACAACACATTCCTCAATTAACCAAAGCTTTCGAATCCCCTCTCTATGGGTTCAAAACAGAGATAATGTGAAAGAAAGGGTGTTCGTTGCTTGTATTGTGGCATCAAAAATTAAAGAAAGGCTAAAGCTCAAAGGGGATTCTATTGGTGCATGTATCAAGGTAGGACCTTTTAGCAGTCAAATTTGGCTTAACCTAATGCCTTTACTATAATTTGCACTTAAGTCAAGAAGCTACAACAATATGCACAAGAAAGCACATCCAAGCATAAACTAACCATTCAGGACACACATCAAAGAATTAGGAGCTCATAAGTGTTAAAAACAGCTCTTAGGCTCAAAAGCTCACAAATTATAGTTTTCATGTGTTTCTCCCATCCAATTATGAGTTATAGGTCATTGCTCGATCTTCATTCCAAATTCAAATCCGTTGGTCGAGGATAGTGTTTTAAAAGTATTCAAACCATGACTACTCACAAAAGTCTGATAATTTCTCTTGGAATTGGGATGCTCAGGGTGATATATAAAGGGATAACATGTCTATTCCGAATTAGGTTGGGTAGGTTGTAGACATTTGACAATTTTACTTTTCTTTTTCAACCAATTCAAACTTTTTTTCTAGATGAGATCATCTCTATGTGCTCAATTCATATCCAATTATGCAATGATTTTTCAAAATTTTGTCAAAAGTGAGGTCGCTTCCTATTATATCAAAATGTGGTTTAAGACATAAGTGACATAAGTAGGGAACAAAATTAAAGAACAAAATTAAAATGGATACTGACTCAAAAGAAGTTTAACTATTCGACTACAAGAAAAGAAAATATGAAGAAATTAACCTTACAATCATTCCCCCCCCCCCACACTTAAATACGACAATGTCCTCATTGTAAAATAGTGCAAAACAATAGAAGGGGGAATCAGAAAAACTCCCTTGGGGTCTATTGTGGCGGTGGACCGTCCCGGGGTCCCTGCAACCTTCGAATCTCCTCACGAATGGCTCTTTGCTCCTCCAGTATGAGTTGTTGATCCTCTTGTATGCCATTAAGTTGGGCCTTGAAGGCTTGCATCATTTCCAACATTTGCAGCTCAAAAGGGCTATGAGGAGGAACCTGTTGTATCCCTTCCCTAGCGGTGGGCTCCTCGGCGCCCTGATCATCATCTGACTCCCCTGAATCTCCGTCCCCTCGACCTCGCTTGGCGACGATCTGCCTATGAGCATTTTCTAAACTGGCCTTTGTAAGGCGATTTCCATGCCCCAATGTGTCCTCGCTCACCGCTGCAGGAACTCGTTGAGCTCGGCATAGTGCTGTGATCAAGTATGGGAAGGGCATACCCCTCTTCTGTGGCATCAGGCTAGCGTATGTACAGATTGTATCATATATGTGCAGGCCCAAGTCAAATTTAATCCCCCTGAAGATAGCATAGTAGACTCAGAGATATCGGATAGAAATCGTGGCGAGGCTAGTAGACGGAAATAGACTCCCCGACCCCCACTGATGCAGGTACCAAGCGTCCCTCTATAAGTCCCGATTCTTATACTGGGGATGGATGACATTCAGGGTATCATGGAGATCTAGTTTCAGAGCCCATTGGAGTACCTCTTGGTCTGGAAAGAAGGCTCCTGCAGTGAAAGTCATAGGAACGAATCCCGTAGTGTTGATTTCCAAGTAGTTTTCAACCACCTCCTTGGAGAAATTAATTCTCTTCCCCGTGACCCTGGTGTAGTGGTAATCCAGAGAACCTTCATCACCAATTTCCTTGTTGAATTGTGTGTAGAACTTGAACACGAGCGGGGGATTCCCAAAAGGCAGGTCGCTGGCAAACTTCATCAAGCCAAATTCCACGAAGCGGGCCCAGAAGGATCAAGGTGCATTGACTATGTCTGTGCTCCGCATCTCTTGAAAGTACTCTGGGAGAAATAGCATTTCTTTAATGCAAAGTTTAGACTGACTTTTCTCTTGGAGGGGTTCAGATGAGGATTCCCCCGCTACTTGCTTACCCTTCTTTGTTGGTGGAGCCATAGAAAATCCTGTATAAGAAATTAGAGGATTAGTATAGCTGAAAGAAAATACACTCAAGCAAGTATAGCTCAATGTTCAAGTCACACATTCTAGATTCGATGTCGGCATGAAGAGCACAACATACACGTAAATTCATCATGGGAAGAATTAACACATGTAACATAGTCATTGAATAAAAATATACACAAGCACAAGATCCCTATCGTGTTTTTCCGAGAGAGCACACTCAAAATGCAAGGTTAATGCTAGGTTCATCAATTCCATGTAACAATTTTCATTAGTACGAACCAAAGCAAAGATTTAGAATCACAAATTTAGGTCATTGTGGAATCAGTAATTTGACTTCATAACCTAATTATCCATCAATGTTTATCAAGCAATAGGGTGAAATGCAAACTACCCTACACACTTCATCAATTCATCAAACTCAAATACCACACTCTCCCTCAATTTAACCCCTAACATGATTGCTATACACTTATACTAGCATAAGAGTGAGATTCAAATTGAAATTTTGAGGAAAGAAACACTTCAATCTCTCCTAGACATTTCATCGAACATGTGGAATGCATAGTTTGTGGTGATGCCTTGGATGTGAGAATGTATAAATGCAAAGTTCCCAAAACACAAACATACTCAACAATGCAACTTTGAACAATAAAAATGGAAATAAGTTCGAGAATTCCATGTCTATTGATAAGCCAACCATTACAAAGAGAAAGGGAAAAATGCATACCTTAAATCCTTGTGGAACAAGTGTATGTGGAATGGAGGTGAGGAAAGACCCTAAAATCTTCTCCTTATAAACGAAATTAAGGGAGTGAAAATGGGTAGAAATTGCATGAATGAATAGTGGAGATGAGGGAGGAGATTGGGGCGGTTATGCGTGAATGCAGCAGTTTTACAAATTGAAATTGGTCGACTTACGGCCGTGAAGATATTACTTACAGCTGTAAGTAACAATCTAAAAAAAATTGAAAGAATCAACTACAACCGTAAACAATATAGTTACGGCCATAATTAGGCCTCTGGATAAATTCGATGGAGTAGAGTTAAGGCCGTAAAGTTTTAACTTACAGCTGTAACAAGGCCACTGAATATATATATATATATATATATATATATTTTAAGGTGAATGAAATGAACTTATAAGAAAAATGACAAAAAATGAAAAAAAAAAAAAAACTTGAGGGAGTAAAGATGCCTCCCGAGCAGCTCCGTTGTTTAATGTCGTTGGCTCGACCGAGTCCTTGCGGGACTACGTATCTGTCTTCAAACTTCTAATTTCTCCAGCGTGATCATTTCCAAGTTTTCAGTTCGGAATCTCTCATAGTATGGCTTGAGATGATGTCCATTGACCTTGAACTACGTATCTGTCTTCAAACTTCTAATTTCGACTGCACCATGCGGAGAGACATTAATAACAACAAAAGGACCAACCCAACGAGAACGAAGCTTACCTAGGTGCATCTTGAGCCGAGATTGAAACAAAAGCACTTTCTGGCCCTCACAAAAGATTTTTCGAGAAATGCGTTGATCATGGAATGCCTTAGTTCGATCTTTATAGATCATTGCATTCTCGTAAGCCTCATTCTGGATTTCGTCCAATTCTTGCAATTGAAGCTTCTTATGATCTCCTGCTGCTCCCCAATCCATATTTCATTGCTTGATGGCCTAGTAGGATTTATGCTCGAGTTCCACAGGTAGGTGGCACGACTTCCCGAATACAATCGATATGGGGACATACCAATTGGCGTCTTGTAAGCGGTTCGGTAGGCCCACAAAGAATCTTCGAGTCTAATGCTCCAATCCTTCTGGTCTGGCCAAACTGCTTTCTCTAGAATGGACTTCACCTCCCTGTTGGAGATTTCTGCCTGCCCACTAGTTTGGGGGTGATACGCGGTAGATACCTGGTGCATCACTCCATATTTCTTCAACAAGGCTTCAACGGTTCAGTTACAAAAGTGCATCCCCCTGTCACTGATCATTGCTCGGGGTATTCCGATCCCGCTGAAAATGCTAGCCTTCATAAAATCTGCAACAACCTTAGCTTCATTAGTATGGGTGGCCTTTGCCTCCACCCATTTTGACACATAATCAACAGCTAAGAGAAACCAAACGATGGGGGAAAGGGTCCCATGAAATCAATGCCCCACACATCAAAAATTTCACATACAATTATAGGGGTTTGAGGCATTTGATGTCATTGGGATAGATTACCTGTTGTTTGGAAATTATTACAAGACTTACAGAAAATGTATGCATCCTTGAAAAAGGTTGGCCAAAAGAAGCCACTTTCCAATAACTTTTGTGTTGTCCTCCCAGGTCCAAAATGGGCTCCACGCGCATATGAATGGCAAAAGGTAAGGATTGAATGGTATTCTGATTCGGGCACGCACCTTCGAATGATTTGGTGGGGGCACCTTTTTCCACAAGTATGGGTCATCCCAAATGTAATATTTGGCATCACTCCTCATCTTATATTTTTTTTCCTACGAAAAACCATTAGGTATTAGCTTAGAAGTCATGTAATTCACCAAATCAGCATACCATGGAGGGTTCGCTTCGATAGCAAATAAACTCTCATCTGGGAAGGCTTCACGTAAAGGCAGGTCATCTTCGGCCTTCACGGCCCTGCTAAGATGGTCCGCAACCACATTTTCGGAACCCGCCTTATCATTGATTTTCAAATCAAACTCTTGTAATAAGATTATCCACCGGATGATTCTTGGCTTTGCATCCTTCTTCACAAACAAGTGCATCAATGCTGCATGATCTGTAAAAATAATGACTTTAGAACCCAATAAATAGGAATGAAATTTTTCTAAAGCAAATACTATAGATAAAAGTTCCTTTTCAGTGGTGGTATAGTTTGATTGAGCCTGATTCAAGGTTCGAGATGCATAGTAAATCACATGGGCCGCTCTCCCAACCTGTTGCCCTAAGATTGCCCCCACTGCATAGTCACGCCATCACACATTATTTCAAATGGAAGATCCCAGTTTGGTGGTTGAATAATGGGGGACGTAGTCAACCGCTCCTTCAGTTGGTCGAAAGCCTTTTTACACAGCTCGGTAAATTCAAATGGTACATCATTTTGCAACAAATTGCACAGTAGGGATGCAATTTTGGAGAAATCCTTAATAAACCTGCGATAAAAACCTGCATGCCCAAGAAAAGATCTTATATCCTGCACATTTGCGGGGTAAGGTAATGCAGATATAAGGTCTACCTTAGCTTTATCAACTTCTATCTCCTTTTCAGACATTACATGACCTAACACAATTCCTTGATTCACCATAAAATGACATTTTTCCCAATTTAGGACTAAGTTAGTGTCAATGCGTCGTTTCAAAATTCGTGTCAAATTATCCAAGCACGCATCAAATGAGTCACCCCATACACTAAAATCATCCATAAACACTTCTATAATTTTTCCTACATATTCAGAAAAAATGCTCATCATACAACGTTAGAATGTTGCGGGAGCGTTACACAAACCAAAAAGCATGCGTCTATATGCAAAAGTGTCAAATAGACAGGTGGATGTGATTTTTTCTTGATTTTTTGGTGTAATGGAAATTTGAAAATATCCATAAAAACCATCTAAAAAACAGTAATAGGAATGACCAGCTAACTTTTCCAACATTTGATCCATAAAGGGAAGGGAAAAGTGATCTTTTCGAGTGTTAGCGTTTACCTTCCTGTAGTCGATGCATACCCGATATCCACTTTGCACCCTAGTCGGTACAAGTTCTCCATCCTTATTTTCTACCACCGTCACTCCAGACTTCTTAGATACTATTTGTACTGGACTGATCAACTTGCTATCCGAAATTGGGTAAATCATCCCTGCTCCTAACAGCTTTAAAATTTCTTTCTTCACCACCTCCATCATTGCCGGGTTTAGTCTTCGCTGAGCTTGTCTTGATGGTTGAGCTCCTTCCTCAAGCAGTATACGATGCATACAGATTGAAGGACTGATTCCCTTGATATCCGCGATGGTCCAACCAATCGCCTCCTTGTGTTCCCGAAGAACCCGAACCAGTTTATCTTCTTCCACCTTGGTGATGTTGGATGAAACAATTACGGGAAGCGTTTCTCCATCACCAAGAAATACATATTTCAAATGGGCGGGAAGAGATTTCATTTCCACTACTAAGGCCTGCAAAATAGAGGGTAGCAATTTGTTAGGATAGTCTATTAACTGAATTGTTTTGACAGCATACCTGCGCGGCGCGGGTCCCAGCGAATTAAGTGCAGCTATTCCATTTTGTAGTTCCTTGCTCATTCCAAATTTGTTGTCATCAACTTGCTTTAATGATTCCCAAATAGCTATTTCTAGCTCATCCCTGCAATTTAACTCAAAGACTTTCTGCACTGCAGGAGTAATGACATTAATAGAGTAGGCAACACACATATCATTCGAATGCTTCATTGCATCATAAATATTAAATTGCACCACCTCCCCCATTGAATTCCATGGTCAAAACCCCTTTCCTCACATCAATTATGGTTTTGGACATCCACAAAAATGGTCTACTTAACAATATAGGGGTAGAGTTAGGGGAGTAATCATCATTCATATCTAACACATAAAAGTCCGCCGGAAACACCAACCCTCCTACTTGTACTAACATATCCTCAACTACCCCATCCGAATACGAATTGGAACGGTCGGCTAGTTGAATGATAACACTTGTTTCAGTCATCTTAGTAAGATTTAATGCAGTGTAAGTAGATCTAGGCATTACATTTATAGTTGCTCCTAAGTCTATCAGTGCATGATCTACCTTGGTATTACCTATTTGATATGACACAGTAAACATACCTGGATCTTTACACTTATGAGGCAATTTCCTTTGAAAAAACACTGATACGTTTTCCCCCATTCTTACCTTCTCGTTCTCCACCAATTTTCGCTTGTTAATGCACAGATCCTTCAAAAACTTTGTATATCGGGGAACTTGCTTGATGGCATCCAATAAAGGAATATTGACTTCCATCTTCCTAAACATCTCCAAAATCTCTTTTTCTTTATCCTCCTTGGTTGCCCTTGCTAACCTGCTAGGGAAAGGTGGAGGAGTTAGTTTTACATTTAAATGGAGATCAGTTTTTACCTGAGAGTTTTGCGTATTGCCGTTTTTCTTCTCGACCCCTTCTTCTTCATCTTCCTCCTTTTCAACTGCAACCGATTCCATTTGCGGGCCCTCAACTTCCTTTCCACCCCGAAGAGTCATAGCACTCACGTTTTTGGGATTCGCCTCGGGCTGTGATAAGTGTATTTTATACACTTATTTATCTGTCTAAATTAGGATATTATAATATTTTTCTTGAACAAATTATACGTAATTGTTATTATTTACTATTATTTCAGGTTTTATTCCAAAATCAAGAAAAGTGAGGAATTGAAGCAAATACATAATAATTGGATGAAAAATGGAGTAATTGAAGACGTTTTGAAACTCGAGCTTAATTGCACAATTGAAGACTCAAGGACCAACTTATTTTATTTGAAAGAATTGAGAGGTTTAAATGATAATTTATTTGATTGGGCTTAGGGCTAAATTGTGTATAAATATATATAAACATACACATTGATGAGGGTTTTTTTTAGAGAGGAGAGAGCCGTGAGTTGAAAAAGAGGAGGAGGCTGCTGGGGGAGACAAAATTGGGAAAATCCTTGAGTGGTGATTTCTTTCATTGATATATTTATACACACAAAAAGGGATAGTGGATTAAACAAGGCAGCCGACTGGGAGAAATATATATATTTATATACATTGGCGGCTAGTGATTGAATTAGGGGGATAGTGGATTAAAAAAGGAGTCGACGACTGGTGTAAGAACAAGGGGGCTGAACTTGTGATATACATATATATACACAGCAACTGAGGAGAGACACAAGCGGGCAGCTGGGAGTTTTCTGGGGTACAGCCGAGAGGTGGTCAGGGAAGAAGAGCAGCCGGGGGACTAACACAGCCGAGAGAGGGGACAAGAATTGGAGGTCACAAAGTGGTCGGCTGGAATAAAAGGGATTAATTCCTTTGGTGCAATTGAACTGGAAGTAGTGGCTGGTGAATGCTTTGGAAATTATACAAAAGAGGTGTTGACCACCAAAGGAAAAATAGAGAATATAATCAACAAAGGAGGCTGGGGGAATTAAATTGGAAAAGCAGCAGGAGGAATTGCACGACCTGAATAATTTTGACGATGTGAGGAAATGCTAATTTCTTAATTCTTCGAACTCCGAATTTTGTTTTTATTATTTATTGCCTATTATTTCACAAACATGAATAATTAAATTTTAAATCGGGATTAACGATATAGATTTAATGTTTTAGTTTGATTTTAATTCTCAAGTTGGCACTTTATTTTCATGTATTGATTTTATTATTGAGTTTAATGCTTGAGTTGCTTGATCACCAATTCATGATTAAATGATTGTTTTCATAATCCGAGAGGTGAGTTAACAATTAGATCACGTAATAAAATCCGACAATTTCAACAAAAAGATAGAAATATGAATTTGTGGTTACTTGTGGTCACTTATGAATTCCTAGGAAATTAAATGCATTTAGCTAAGGAAAACTCTGACCCGCTGTAGAGATACATGGTTGACTTAGTTAAATAGACCTAATTTAAACTCGAGAGAGGTAAATTAGATATATGCGTGAATTCGACCAAATACAATTTTAGAAAATAACTTGAGATGAGAAATTAAGCTAGAACGTTAATTCGAAATTGTTAGTCCCGATATTCATTCAATTGCTAGAAATCCCACCACTTTGTTTCTTGCTTTTATTAATTATTACTTTTAGTTTAATTTTCTATTTTCATTTTAATTGCATTGTTTATTTAATTGATTTCCAATTACTTGTCATTTTTGATTTTGTTTTTATTATTTTGCAATTTATTTTCTTAGTTAGTTTTTGTTTTAGTTTAGGAATTCTATTGAATCAAAGTAAATCGATAACAAATAAATAGTCCTCGTGGGATCGACAATCCGGACTCAAAAATCCACTTTTACTACTTGTTAGCGATATCGTACACTTGTGATGTTTCACACCAACAGGCTGCGATGGTATCTTCCCTCCATATTGCGCCTCCAATCTATTGATGACAGTGGCCATTTGACTCATTTGATTCTCCAGGTTTTGAATACTTGATTTGGCATCCTGTTGAAATTGCAGCGTGTTAGTTTCCAGCATTTTTACCATATCTTCGAGAGACATACCTGAATTTTGAGGTTTTCGTTGATATTGCCCCTGTGGTTGAAAAGTCTCTTGCCGCTGGATTTGCCCTTAAGGCTTGTTTGGAGTAAAACCTGGGGGTTTGTTATTTCTGTAGCTCAAGTTAGGGTGATCTCTCCAACCTGGGTTGTATGTGTTGGAATACGGGTTGTACTGCTATCTTTGGAAAGGGAAACCTCCTGCAGCATTTACCTGTTCATTGTTCTCCTCTTGCAATACCGGACAGGTATCCGTTGGATGTTCAAAATTTGAACAGATTCCGCATGCTTTGACCTGATGCGAGTTCCCTATAGCAAGTTGCTTAACGAGATTTGTTAGTTCATATAATTGACCTTCGATATTGGAACTACTTACCTCGTTCACGCAGCGGACTTTCGAATCCCTACTTGAGTTAAATTGCTGAGTGTTCTCTGCTATGTTGGAGATTAAAGTCCATCAGTGTACCTCCGCTTGCGACATCTATCATGCTTCTATCCATCGGTGCTAGACCTTCATAAAAATACTGCACCAAGAGTTGCTCACTAATCTGATGATGAGGGCAACTTGGTATGAGCTTCTTGAAACGCTCCCAATATTCATATAATGTTTCGTTATTGTTCTGGCGCACCCCCACATATCTGCTTTCTAATGGTACCAGCTCTAGATGCGGGGAAATTTTTCTCCAAGAAAAGCCTCTTCATGTCATTCCAAGTAGTGACTGTTCCAGATGGCAGACAATAAACCCAGTCTGTGGCGGCATCCTTCAATGAGAATGGGAAAACTCCCATTTTTATTTGCTCATCGGTAATGCCCGTGGGTCTCATACTATCGCAAATCACATGAAACTCCTTGAGGTGTCTATACGGATCTTCACCGGGATTCCCTCGGAAAGTTGGCAACAAGTGGATGAGCCCAGATTTAAGCTCAAAAGTTTTTCCCTCTTCCACTGTTGGGAAGGTGATACACAATGGCTGCTGAGCAACATTGGGAGTAGCCAGTTGTTTAAGAGTTCTGTTGTTGATGTTATTAGCTGCCATTTGTTGTGCTGCTCTCCTTTGCTGTCGAAAAGTTCTCTCGATTTCTGGTCAAAATCAAAGAATTCAATATTAGTTGATCGAGTTCTACACATATAAGTAAAGAAGTAGACAAGGAGAAATTATTAACAATTTTTTTTAAAAAAATTATAGAAAAATAAAATGAAAATAAAATAAAATGTAGAAAAATTCTAATTCTAATTCTAATTGATTAAACACTAAATTGGTTAATCGTTCCCCGGCAACGGCGCCAAAAATTTGATGCGCGTCGCTGTGCACCAAAATTTAATTGATTATCTTACTTGCCAATTATCAGTTTTAATTGTAATAGTGGAAGTAAGTCGATCCCACAAGGAACGGGAACTAAAATATTGTCATGTAAATTAGAATAAATGGGGGGGGGGGGTATTGTAAATGACTTGAAAAATAAAGTAAACACGTAAATTGGTTAGAATATAAATCAATTATTAACAAATCCTAGTTCTTAGGTTTAGTTGTATTTCATCACAGTATTGCTATTTTCCAAGTAATACGTACTCAATTCAATTCTTAATTTATCATCCGTAAATAGTTACCAAGTTCTAACTACCTCTTTTCTTCCTTAATTTTGTTTAATTAGAACAAGCTCTCTAATCAAACTATAGCTATTGGACAATCTAAAATAAGCTCTTTAGATTTAATGTAATAACTAAATAACTCAAGAAGAATTTAGGTGATCTAGATTACCAATCACACAAGCTCGTGATGATTAACCTAGGTTGGATTTCCAAAGGAATTGCGAAAATCCCAATTACTACTATGAATTAAACAATAAGACAATTACGGATCTAATCATTTAATTTAGCATGCATCAACACAACAAGGTATGAGATATGCCTAAATCACATAAATCATTGTATTAATTGAAATAAAGTGGATAGAAACCCAACAATCAAGAATATAGAATTTAATACTAGATTACTAATTGGAAAATAGAAACATAATAAAAATAAATACAACGTCCCCCTTGAACTAGGTAGAGAACTTAGCCGCTTAAAGTCATGAATAAATCCCGAATTTCCGCTCTTGATTCACCTTCTCGAGTCGCTTGATTTTTCTTCCAAGCTCCAAACAAGCCCCTCTTTCTTCAATAATTTTTCCACACTTTCTGTCATGAAATTCCCTTTTTATAGCCACTAAAAATGTGCCCTAGAGTTGGGCTCAAGACATACCAAAATTATGCAATGAATCAGAAAAGGAGATTTGTTGGCGAGTAAGTTACGGTCGTAACTTATTGTTTACGGCCGTAAATCAATTTCTGCTGATTTTTCACATTTGAAGGTTACGGCCGTAACCTTTGGGTTTACAGCTGTAAGGTAGGTTCTGCTGATTTTTCCCTAATCCCATCAAAGAGTTACGGCCGTGAATGTATTGTGTTGCGACCAAAACTTATTTGCACCAAAGGTCCTCAAACTTCAGTTTTAGGTGCATTTTGGTCATTTCTTCCTCTTTTCTCTTCCTTTATAACCCTATACAACATAAAATATAAAATGCATTAACAATACTTAAATAAGATCAAATCAACAATAGTCTAAGGCTATAAGTGCACAAAATAAGCGTTAATAAAGCACTTATCCAAAAAAAAAAAATTAGATTTGAAAAAAGAAAAAAGGGTTTTATTCCGAATCTGATCAGGTATTTTGAAATCTATAGCATTGTAGGGTGACATGTTAATCAGATATAAAGTAGTTTTGATAGCTTCACCCCAATTTTTTTTTGCCAAATTTGAATCAAGCAACATATACCTAGTTCTTTCTAACAAAGTCTTATTCATTCTTTCAGCAACCCCATTTTACCGTGAACTGTATATAACAGTCCTATGCCTAAAAATTCCTTGAGTATTGTTGAAAGTGTCAAAGTCCAAATTACAAAACTCTAGGCCATTATCAGTTCTAATCAGTTTAACTTTCCTATCTTTCAAATTTTCAATCAAGGTAACCCAGTTTTTAAACACATACATAGTAGCATCTTTTGTCTTCAACAAATGAACCCAAGTTTTCCTAGAATATTCATCAACTACAAGTAGGAAATATCTAAAACTAGAAATAGAATTAACTTGGATAGGACACCACAAATCAGAATGCAAATAATCTATTATATCATTTGACTTGTGAATGCCTTTACCAAATGAAGACCCTTTCTATTTTCCCAAAATACATTTTCACAAAAATTTAGTTTTTGTAAAACATCATTACCAAAAACTTATTTCTTTTCAAGTAATTTTAAACCTCTTTCACCAATCGATTTTGTCATTTATATAAACTGCATTAAAGGACTTAGAACAAATAGGGTAAGATTTCAGAATACAGATACCATTTGTGTTGGCAGTACAGGAAAGCAAGGTGTTGCCTTTTAATATCCTTAGGTAACCTTTATTTAATCTAATATCATAAGATTCACTATCAAGAATGCCTAAGGATATCAAATTCCTTTTTAAATCAGAGACATATCTTGTTTGATTTAAAACAAGGGTCCTGTTATTTTCAAGTTTCAACAGTACTTTCCAACACCTTTATTATCACAAGTTAGATTGTTACCAAGCTTAACAGTACTTTCCAACACCTTTAATATCACAAGTTAGATTGGTACCAAGCTTAACAAATTCATATGATTCATCACAGAAATTAATAAATAATTCATTTCTAGAACACATATGAAAAGTACATCCAGAATCAAGAATCCATTCATTTTTTGTAACAGTTTCAGTGGTAACATAAACTACCCCACTCTTATTTTGAGCTACTGCCTCTTTTTTGGTTACTATTCCCAGTTTCTTGTTATTTCTTAAAATAGTCTTTAATGTAATGACCAGGCTTATCATAATAATAACATTTCCCAACTCTAAAAAAATTATCCTGACCTTTGTAGTTTTTAGACCTGTTAACTATGCCTTTCTTATGATAGTTATTCTTAACAAGTTTACTATTCAAATTATTCCAGTTTTTATTATTGTTGGTAGTATTCCAACGTTTGTTGGAATTGTTTTGAGTCTTGTTATCTCTAAAGGAGTTCATTTTCTTGCTAGAAGTTTCTATCACATTATAAGCTTCTTTATGATCAGCTTTCATCCCTAACTCCTTATTCTTAAGGGCAGTATGTATTATATCAGTAGTTAGTTTCTGTCCACCACATTTTAAGGGCATTTCTCAGGTCTTTATTTTTATTAGAGATGACAATGGGGCGGGTACTCCCGCCCCGTACCCCGCCCCATAAGATGAACTTCAAACCTATACCCGCCCATGACCCGCTAAGTCATAACGGCGCGGGACGAGTATGGGTTCGGGGCGGGGCATCCAATACCCGCCCCACCGCGTTAACGCCACGTTTATTTTTTAAAAAAAATAAATTATTTGAACAACTTTTTTAAACAATAAAATATCAAACAACATTTTTTTCAACAAGATCTTAGAATATATTTAAATACTCATCATAAACAAATACTAACAAATATAATATTTTTTCAAACTATATAGTAAAAAAAATTAATTATTTTTTAGTATAAGTTGCGGGACGGGTCAAACAAAACCCGCCCCATCCCATACCCGCTTCGATTTTTTCATTTTAATTCCATACCCGCCCCATCAACTCGCGGGACGACTTTTTTTGCCCCATTAGGGTCGGGTACCCGTCGGGTTTAGGACGAAACGAGTTTTTTTTGCCATCTCTAATTTTTATACCCATAGCATTCAGTAAACAGACTACTTTTTGGTCATCAGATAATTTCTACCCATAGTTCACTAAGTTTTGAGTAATCCTATTAAATCTATTCATGTTTTCATTAGCATCTTTGGAAGGATCAAACTAAAAACTAAAGTATTGCTTCCATAGAAAATATTTATTAGGAAGTGTGAGTTCGTGGTAAGTTTCCTCAAGTTTACCCCAAAGTTCTTTAGAAGTTTTAGGTGGCGTTCTGTTTGTATCTTATTTTGTATTTTCATTTTCGAAAATATTTTATATTTCCTGTGTTTTATTTTTGTTTTCAAATTTGCTGAGAACGCGTTTGGTTTGTCATTTCTGAAAACTGTTTTTGAAAATGAAAAGTTGAAAAACACGTTCTGTTTGAAATTTTACAGAATACTACTTAAACCATTTTTAATTAATTTGCTTACAGAATACTACTAGCTCAAACTCAAATTTTCTTTCAAAATACACTGAAAATATGGTTTACCTGCAACACACTAATGTGAACATTAAGAGTCTATATTAATAGAGCTTGGTCAGGTCTGGGATTTGAGGAAGCTTTGGTTCTATTAAAATCCAGAAAATGCAAGTTCTTTCAAAACCACCAGAGTCCATTTATCAAGATATTTTTTGAAATATAACAACAAGAATTCTCACTTAAACTGTGTTCGGCGTCTGAATTAATTCAAGCAAAAATCCATGCACTGTCTGACGTGAAGAATAGACCACTAACCCAAAGAATGGACCATTGACATAGACGTCAATGCAGGGAGCCTTTATTCCATGTCAATTCGCAAGTGGGCCCACTTTGTACTGGTGGGTTTTTTTTTTTTTTTTTTGTATTTTTGTATTTTTTTTATTCACATCCTGGACTGCGTTAGGGTCTACGGAACATGTTTCTTTTACAATTGTTTGTATATATGTATATTTTTAATGTTTTTTTTGCTGTACGTGTTGAACTCGATAGGATGACACACACACACACACACACACACACACTCGCATACACACATGTATATATATTTCGTATATATACATATATATATCCCGAACATAAAAATGAACTAAATATTTGAACATGAAAATCCATTTGGTAAAAATGGACTTATTTCGACGTATACAAGACGGAGATTCATGGACGATGCAAAAACAATCCCATAGGGAAAATTTAAGCATTACTCGCACCGAGAAATACGTGCAAAGCCATTTTCCCTCAAATGAACAATCAAGATTCGCAAATGCGACGTGTAATAGTTTCACGAAATATTTCTCATTCTCGACGCTCGTGCCTAGCCGTACGTCCTCCATTTGCATCGTCTTCATCAGGTGAAATGTTAGGTTCCATTGGGGTGTATTCAGCCCTCATAGCCGCAACAAAGCCTAGGTCAAGAGTGTCAACCTTTCGAAGATAGTTGTGCACTGCCATTGTAGCTAGGACTATTGATTGTTGGGATCTGAATTTGTACTCAGGCATCCTCTGTAGTATTAGAAAACGTTTCTTCAACACGCCAAACGACCGCTCCACAATATTCCTACATGAGGAGTGTAGATAGTTGAATCGTTCCTGTGAATTTCTAGGTTGTCGAGCTCTGGATGATGTGGCTCTTTGAGATTCTTGCATATGGTACCTACTATTCTGTCCCTTGTAGGGAGCCAGAAATCCAGGTCTGTTAACAAATCCAGAATCCACGAGATAGTATTTACCAAATGCCGGGGCAGGGAAGTTGCTACTTGGATTTTCCATTGCTGCATTCAACATTCTGCTGTCATGGGTAGAACCTTCCCATCCAGCAGCTGCAAAGGTGAAGCACATATTGAAGTCCACAACAGCCAAAACGTTCTGCGTTAGTTCTCTGTGACGATTTCGGAATCGCTCCCTCTGTCCTTCAGGTGGGACCGCTGGTATGTGCGTACCATCAATGGCACCAATGCAATTCTAGTACACACAAATATTCACCATGCAAGTGTAGATGGGTGTTAAACGATATCATGACTTTGGAAATTTTGGGGGAAGCTTTTTCTTAAAACATAGATATTCACCTGAAACGCAAAATGTCGTGGATTCGTTGGAACATGATCACCATGCCCTTGCAAGTATTGTGGATGCGGCTTTATCATGTCAGCAGATAACCTCTCTAGTATTTCTAATACATAGTGAAAGTGCTCATGAATTCTTGATGTTGAGTGGCAAAACAGTAAGTGACCGACCCTCATCCCAGCCGAATGACCTAGGATGAATAATGACAAAGCAAGTCTATCTTCAGAATCAATGTGTCTAGATTCCTCCAACCCATAGTGATTTTTTAGACACCAAACCAAATTCCTAAATGCCGGCGGGCGCATTCTTGTCAACTGCAAGCAATCATGCCCACTGTTTTGGTTCAAGACGCATTCGACTAGGTATTTCCCATATGGGATGCAGTCATTTATTTGCCGGGTTTGATCATTGCGGTGGAAATCGTATTGCGCGATATGACAGTGAAGCGCACAAAATTCTATCCAAGAGGCGTCCTCCTCATGTAGCCTTGCAATTTCGAACAACACTTCTTCCTCGTGTTCGGGGTCCATTAGCCTACAATGCAAAATTTATCGTGAGAATATCGTTCCATTTCTCACATTATCAGTGGAAAGCATATCACATGCACATGTTACACAATATGGGATAAAGGAAGTCATTATGTGCGGAGAGCGAAAGTGGCTTACCTTGTCTCACTGCTCGAAGTGATTTAAAATGTCACATGCAATATTCGTAGCAGAATTTATTACGCTTCCATTCAATTTATACACAATTCTCAATGCATTATTACCCGAAGCTGGAAAAAGTCCCTAATGTGGACAACTTCCCATGAGAAACATGGTGGTACCAATTTACATTTATACAGAAGCTAGTGGGAGAGAAGAAGACAAATTGTATGCGTACTATGCTTGTCTATGGAGTCACATGTACATGGACTATACATGTGTGTGCAATTAATAGTACTATGTAACTGTTGTGGCATTATAAACATGTTCTCGGAACACATGTTGTGGAACCAATTCATATTTGCAAATATTCATTATACAAACATAGGCAGGCAATAAGCCTCCATTTGTTATAATTGTTTTGTTCAAAAACAAGATTATTTTATGTTTTCTAGGTAAACTCTGTAGTTGAAAAATTGAGAGCAAAAATTCGTGTGGTTAACAAAATCCTGTTGGAAATTATGTTATAAAAAACATGTTTAGAAACTAGTTTGAATATAGTTACGCTTGAATTCATCACATTTCCACGGATCACATTTTAACAGCAAATAGTTAAGCTCGAATTCGTCACATTATTTGGTCTTACCGAATGGATTATACCACATTGTTATTCTAACGTGCATACCTAAAAGAGATAACATTTTTTTAAACCTATGACAATGTATTAATATTTGTTTAATTGATGAGGATGAATATATTTTGCAAGTACGCACGCTTAGATGAAAAGAAATTTATGGAAAGAAGATATGTTCAATGTAGTAACTTCCACCTTTATTCGTCCCCTTCCTCACTACAATTTCAGAGCTACCCAAATGCATTTCAGGAAATTCATTACAAAATATAACATAGAGTGATGATGCATCTACATGGTAAACTAGACTAAGATAACCAAGAATTAATCCTTAAGATGCATAACAAATGTTGTAATCCCGTAATGGGCATGGTATCCCAATAGTCAAAGCAGAGAGAAAGAGAAGAGTCCTTATATTATCTGCATAATAAATGTTGTGGTTAAGTTAAACATTCTAATATTTACAAAGTTTAGGTACTATCAACAAAATTACAATAGAAGAGATAATAACGTAGTCTTTTAGGTACTATCTATTTATGGAAGCATTGAACCATTTCTGTTATAAGGCTTTACATAACCATAAGCAATTAAAGAGAGGAAATGAAAAAATGAGGAAAAGTGAGTTTTAATTAGATCCAAACATATTTACATCCTATCTACCAATTTCCTTATTCAAAATTAGAACTGATCTTTTCGTAAAACATTCCACACCTAAACAATTGCTTTTTATTATACTTCACAATTGCACTTCAAATGTTCTTCACATTTTCACGTTTCACTTCAACATTTGTGGGTTCTCCTCATCATTATTTGTTTTATTTTATACTACTTTCATACAACCAAACATGCTATTAATTAAATATTGCATAGTCCAAAATTAACCCATAGCCATACAGTAACGGATATGTAAAAGATAGCGTACAACAAAACATTTTGGTCGACGCAATAATAGTACAACACTGCTACGAATTTAATAATACAGTAGAACACGAGAAATGGATAATCGTCCGCTGTCGGTAAGTTAAAGAGTTAACCATAGTCTAACTAAACAATCATCTAGTGTACAAAAAACTATAAAGTTTACACACCAATCAAGGACGGGACTATTGCTACTTGTATCCACTCTTCTCCATGAAAGAGAGCCACTCGATCTTTTGTTCCAAAGTTGGCCACCCAAGGAAGATACGCCTCTGGCGTTCGTTGTTTCCCAACATTGTTGTACCATACGTTGACAATTGCTTGTTCTCCGCGAAGAGATCTATAAGATGAGGCCAACACAAATCCATAGACGGGCATTCAGTCTCCCTCTCCCTCGCCTTCTCTCGCTCCCGCTCCTGCTCCCGCTCGGACTCCCTCTCCCTCTCCCTCTCTAGCTCCCGCTCTCGCTCCCTCTCCCTCTCCCGCTCTCCCTCTCGCTCCCTTTCCCTCTCCCTCTCCCTCTCCAACTCCCTCTCCCGCTCCCTTTCCATCTTCGCGCGACATGCTTCCTCGAGGGCACTCAGTACACGTGATCCACCCATTGATTTCTTCCCACTATAATTGCTTTTCTCAACCTCGAAAGACTTGCGTTTGCTACCACTACTAGTCCTGCTTCCTGGAGTTAATTGGAATGACGAATGAGTGAATGTCCTCTATGCCTAGAACGGATGACCGCTGGTCCGCGGGCACTTGACCGTAATTCAAATCTAGGTGGCGAGCCAAAGCTGGTAGGACGTGGGAACCCGCAGCCGTAGCAGGGTACACAACGTGCTCGCCCGTTGCTGTAGCGTTCTTGAATAGAATGTCCCCAAAATGGATGATCTCTCGTATGTTCTTTCCTTTCAGCTTCACAATTTCAGGCTTGTACTGTGAAGTGAACATGATGAAGCATGACTTTATCAATTAACACAGTTCTATATATAAGGTAAGAACGTGAAGTTGCATGATGAAACAATTACACAATGTCTACCTAATGGATGTAGGAAGATAGGCGTGTTCCATATGTATAGAATCTAACAAGCAAAAAATGTAAGGATAGGCACAGGTACCGGCCAATTCTCCCACTATTTGGCAGCCCATCACCGACACCATCTACAAAACTCAAGCTAGAATAACGTGCATATCTGACTCCTAATGTGCTGAACAGAATACTATCATTATAAAGAAGTTGGTAATTATTTCTTTACTAATCACTTTGTCCGCATTTCTAGTATGCACAGTATATTCATTGGAAATCCACAAGCAAGAAAAACAAATGCTAAGTCAAACCAGAAACTCATAATTCTTGATTTGGAAAGTTGAACGAGTCTATTGCCTTACTCCTTCCAGTTTCCAGATTTCTAATTGTTCACATTATTATGATTCGAAATTTCCACAGCTCAGAACGTAAGGACCGAAGCCAAAGCTTACCATTCAAGTCTTGCAGAAAGCTAAGGCAATTAATTTCCCCGTACACGCTTAAGACCATCTCCACAGCACCTTGCTCTATATATATAACTAACGTTTAACAGCATTGCAAGCACAAGTAGATTACTGTAGCGCCCCGAGTTCTAAATACCCGGTTCACCACGTCATCGTCTGATCTAACTTTTAAAATAATATTTTAGTGGAAGAAATAACTGAAATTCATTTTTGGCAACATTAAATAAACTGTAATGGTCGATAAAATTGAAAACATTTATGAAACAATTCGAAATAATAAATCGAGCCGTTAATATTGTAAAGCAATTGACAATATCATAATTTCTCAAATAACTGAAATTCTCAAAATTATCCAATATTTGAAAATACGGAAATCATTAAAATAAGGTTTTCAACCATTTAACGTCTATTGCCACAATCATCCATCACTTGCCACCCTCTCCGAAATCTGCAAATGTTGTTAAAAATAAACATGAGCATTTCATAGAAATATTCAGTAGACTCATCGTCCATTAATTAATCTACAATATAATTGAACACATAAATGCAGGCTCTTTAAAAACATAGGGTGTGGGTAGTCTCTTCTTGTGCATTAAAGCACGGGGTTTCTCTTTGAAAATCATAGACTCTTTAAAATCATAGGGTGTGGGTAGTCTCGTCTCGTGCACTTAAGGCACGTATGTTATGCATAACATCATCATTTATCTTGCAAGATATTCTCTTCTTTCTTTCTCATGCATAAAGCAAGTAAGTTATGACAAGCATAACAACATAATTATTTCCGAAGAAATACATTCTCGTCTCTTTTCATAAAATTGACTTTCACATAAGTCACATAACATACACATTCACATGCAATCATAATTTAAATCAATTAATAGGGGCGAGTCTACCTTAAACTTGACGAGTGCAAAGTTGAGCAGGAAACGACTTCAATTCTTTAATTCTCCGTACGCTTCGTCTAGCCCATAAGTTACCTTAGTCTTTTGAAATTTATAGTTTAAAAATGATAATTTACAATTTAGGGACTGAAATTGCTGATTTTGAATGTTGGAGGACTAAAATGAATACTTTGAAAGTTAAGGGACTAAAACGAATAATTTGAAATTTAAGGGACTAAAATGAATATTTTGAAAGTTACAAGACTAAAATGAATACTTTGAAAGTTGAGGGACTAAACCAGATAATTTGAAAGTTGAGGGATTGAAATGGATAATTTGAAAGTCGAGGGACTAAAATGAATAATTTGAAAGTTGAGGGATTGAAATGAATAATTTGAAAGCTGAGGGACCAAAATGAATACTTTTCAAACTTGAGGGACAAAAATGTAACTTTTCAAAAGTTGGGTCGAAGCTCAAAACGAATATTAAATTGTAGGGCTTGAAACAAGTGATTTTAAAAATGAAAAGGCTAATTAGAATCATTTAGAACTTAATTGGCTGAAATGATAGGTTTTAAAACTATAGGGACTGATTTAAAACATGTTGCAAACTTAGGGACTAAAGCTGCAAATTATGAAAATCAAAATATATAATAAAAAATCAACTCTTTCTCTTTCCTTGTTCGGTCTAAGCAGAGAAAGGGAGAGAGGGAGGTGACGCTCCTCGCACGTCCGACCCTTCAGCCGGTGATGTGCCGGCGAAACGCCGGCGAGGGTGGCGGCAAGCGGCGGTTCAAGAGGTGGGCGGCGACGAGGGGAGCTGAGTGATTTTGATGTGAAGAAACAAGGTAAACCGAGGCTTGATTTTCGCGATTTTGGAGTGAAATCCCTGGTGAACCTCCGGTCGAAGGTGAGTAGTTTGGTAAGTTATGTTTTTGGGTTTTGCGTTTTTTGATTTTTGGGTTTAATTTGGGAGGATTGGAGAGGGCAGCGTGGGGGTCGTGCGATGGTGTCGCGGCGGGATTGTGGTTGAGGTGATGATGATGATGATGATGAAGGACCCCGGTGGTGATTGCTTGGCAGTGGGGGTGGTTGGACGTGGCTGGGCAACTGCGATACCGTGGTGGTAACGGTGGTGGTTTTGGAGCCTTTGGTGGTGGCTGCGTGAGGTCGGTGGTTTTGGGATTGATTTGGGGCAGTGGTGGTCTGGTTGTGGTTCATTGGTGGTGCTGTAGGTGGTTGTAGTGGGGGTGAGGGTGAAGTGGTTGGTCAGTGGTGGAGATGCCGTGGGTGTTGAAAGTGGTGGAGTTGGCAGTTTGGCAGTGGACTGGTGGTGCGATGAGTTGCTGCAATGGTTTGAGGTTTGCTGGGAAATGAGGATGGAGATCGAGAGAAAGAGAGAGTGGCTGGGGAGGAAGTGTCGTGAGAGAGGTGAGGCTGAAGTTGTTGAGGTGGGGGTTGGGTAGTGAATATGAGAGTTTGATAGGTATGGTGTAGTATGGGATTGATGTGATGGATGGGGTTGGTGGTGTGAAAGTCTTGAAAATACATGCACGTAATTCGAGGGAAAAGTCGTACGCGAATTGAACTGGGTCGGAAGAATTAAACTGATAAAAAAAATGAGATTGATGAAATTGGAATTTAATATGATTTTGAAAATGATATTTTAAATAAGTAATTAAAATAATAAAATTTTGGAAATTCGGAATTTAATTAAAATCGAATTGACTTTACATTTCTCGACTTGGCTAGACAAATGCGTCGTGGCGTTAAGTCAAAAATGGGTGAGATCGTAGCGACTCGTTTCATAGTTTTAAAAATAATTATTTAATTCCATAAAAGTTCTTGGTCGCTACAATTACCATATATCAGTAGCAATAGACTAATTAAGGTCTGGTATTTTCGCTGAATCTAAAATAAGTATGGAAATGTGACGTAGTCATTTTTACTCCGTCAAGCAAAAAACTCAGGGCAATGTGACGTTGGCCAATGTTAATCTTGCCTACACTAACTCGACACCGCAATTTGGGATCTGAATTCTATGTGCCGCAGTTCCAATTGGGAAATGATGGCATAGAGATTGAAGACATAGCAGAAGGGAATTAAAAGTCTTGGCAATATAGAAGAGTAGTAGGGAAAATTGCAGTCGTACCTGAGCCGCTTGCTCCCACCACTGGTCGTCAGCCTCAATGCACTCATTTACCGGGTCGACACCAAGTCCGGTTGCGGAGCGTAGGGTCAATGTACAGGACCAATAAATCTTCATCTGAGCCCAAAAATTCTGGCACTTCGCGACGGTGCAATCTTCATGAAACGTACGAGAGATAGCCATAGCAACATTCTTGAATGCTTCTTTTTTCAGGCTGGATCCTGTACGCTGGCCATTCATGTGTTCCTCGGAACAAAGCTGGAGGAAAAGCGATCTTTTCTGGTCATCCCAGCTGAAGCTTACCTTGGCCTTTTCCTTACCAGCGGCAGCCTTCTTCGCAGGCGAGTAACGGGTGTTGTACGTGTAATCCCGACCGTTCTGTAGAGAAACATGTTTCAGATCTACGGGCGTAATAGAGCATCCGATTGTTGGACAATACATGAAAAAAATGGGCCGACAGTTTACCTGGGGAGGCGTCGATGATGCAATTTTTCGGGTGCGGAGACGGGTGGTTCTGTTGGCCTGCAACCGTCGGAGATGAGAGCGGGTAATGGGTGTCATGCGGTTGAAGTCGTGTGGGAGGATGGAAGTATTAACTGAGATTTCTATGGTTGGGATGGTTAGGGGTAGGTGCTTTTACTGTGAAAGGACAGTGGCCACCAAACCCACCTGCGAGATTTGAAGGCCTGTGTCAGGACAAAATAAATTTTGGCAGCAAATTAATTTCTGTATTAAAATCACTAACCGAACACAACTTTAATTTATTTTTTTTGTAACGTTGATATTGAATTCAATAAAACTTTATTTAGGCCTAGTTCCAAGTTAGGATAATTAAAAAAATATATATACATATTTAGGCTTAGTTTCAAGTTATGATAATTCTTTTAAAAAAAAAATTTCAAAACCTGTTTTCCTCGTTTTGAACATTTTTAGTTGAAATACACACAAAACGCCCAAAATGAGGCTTTGGACGTTTTGTGTTTTGTGTACAATTTTTTTTTTCAAAATGATTTTTCGAAAATAGTAAAGAAAACACATTTTTAATGTTTTCAAAAATAAAAACAGAAAACGATCTTAAAACAACAAAGAAAATCGAGCCTTAGGTGGCGTTCTGTTTGTATTTTATTTTGTATTTTCATTTTCGAAAATATTTTGTGTTTCCTGTTTTTATTTTTGTTTTCAAATTTGCTGAAAACGCGTTTGGTTTGTCATTTCTGAAAACTGTTTTTGAAAATGAAAAGCTGGAAAACACGTTCTGTTTGAAATTTTGCAGAATACTACTTAAACTATTTTTAATTAATTTACTTGCAGAATATTACTGACTTAAACTCAAATCTCCTTTCACAATACACTGAAAACATGGTTATATGCAACACACTAATGTGAGCATTAAGAATCTATATTAACACAGCTTGGTCAGGTTCGGGATTTGAGAAAACTCTAGTTCTATTAAAATCCAGAAAATGCAAGTTCTTTCAAAACCACCAGAATCCATTTATTAGTGCATTTTTTGAAATATAACAACAAGAATTCTCACTTAATTTTTTTTTTTTTTGTAATGTTGATATTGAATTCAATAAAACTTTATTTAAGCTTAATTCCAAGTTAGGATAATTCTCCAAAAAAAAAAAAAATCTTTATTTAGGCTTAGTTACAAGTTAGGATAATTATAAAAAAAAATAATAAAAAAATAAAAACTTTATATTAAACTTAGTTCCAAGTTAAGATAATTCTTAAAAAAAAAAAAAAAAAAATTCCAAAACGCGTTTTGAACATTTTTTGTCGAAATACACACAAAACGCCCAAAACGAGGTTTTGGGTATTTTGCATTTTGTGTACAAATAATTTTTTTTTTTTTTTTTTTTTTTTTATTTCTCAAAATGCGTTTTCGAAAATGTTAAAGAGAACGCGTTTTTAACGTTTTCGAAAATAAAAATAGAAAAAACGATCTCAAAACAGCAAACAAAACAGGGCCATAGTTTTTTGTACTTGTCAAATATCATTATCAAATAAGTGAAGAAATAAAGAACGCCGAGCCATCTCATCCATTTCAGTATGTCCTCTATTGCTCACTTGCTCTTGATCGCTCTCTCTTCTCTCTAAACTCAGGCCATCTCCAATGGTTTACCCCAAATTTGGGATAATCTTTACCCCAAATTTGGGGTAGGTTCAAATTCTATCTCCAATCATTTAACCCCAAATTTGGGGTTAAGTGAATAGTACCCAATTTTCTTTTAATTTTTTAATAATTATACATTGATTATAAATTTGTTAATTAATAACTTTAATTTAAATTAATAACTAATGCGTAGAATGAACCAAATTAAAAATAGTAATTTTTCTCGGGAAAAAAAACTCTAAGTTGAACAACAAAATACGCCTAGTGGCTACAAATTCCCTAAATTAAACGATGTTATCGATCATGGATGAAACTTAATTTTCAGAATTAATATATTCCTCCCATAAATGCTCAATTAAGGCATTACGAAGTTCATAATGAGCATCGCTATTTCTAAGATTATTGAGGTTATCAAGGAAGAAAATCGCAAACTTGGTGCACATCTACAAAAGGGCAACGATGAGAGGCAACATATATATGATCTTGAAATTAAAAACTGGCCATGACAGAACTTCAGGAGGAGAATAAAATTTTATTCATGGATTTATCTACTGTAGCAAACCCACATGTACGTGCGTTTTTAGAAAGTGAACGGTTAAGAATAACCCAAAAAAGAGCTAACAATCAAAATTCCGGATCGCAAAGTACCGCTGGTTCATTTTCTCAATTGTTTGGCGACATCAGGGGATCCTCCACTGGTTTGGGTGATTACTAGTTCATTGACTATCCCGACTTACTATTTCGTATTAGTTTTCTTGTATGTTCAAGTTTATGTTTTCCTCTCGTTGTTGTTGCATATGTAGCTTCATTTGACATATGTCGTCGTTAGTTTTTGAAATAAAATTTCAGTATTTTTAATTATCCAAACTAATTCGTGCCGATTTTGTAAAAATATTAACAAAAATATTACTATTATTTAAAACAAAAATAATTTTTGTAAGAAAAATGAAATTAACAATTATAGAATTACAACAATAATTATTAAATAATAATTATTATAATATTTACAATTAAGATAATTAATTAATAATGTTTAACATTTAAATTAAATAAGAAAATGACAATTTGGTAATTAATTAATGCCAATCCCAAATTTGAAGTTATGAATAGTGCAACCCCAAGTTTGGGGTTGCACTATTCATAACCCCAAATTTGGGGTTGCACTAGGGGTACAATTGGAAAAGATTTTACCCCAAATTTATCCCAAATTTGGGGTAGGGTTGGAGATGCCCTCAGATCCATCTCATTTTTAAAAAAAACTCAGATCCATCATCCAAGCCAACGTATAGTGCATTTTCCAACAGTGCACTCTCCGTTCTCAGCTCACGGTCGGCGTCCTTGGAGCAACAGGTACAAGGCTCTATTTATTTTTTTTGTTTCAAAAATCAAAGCAAATAGAAAACTTTCCTGGATAGATGCTTTCCTTCTCATAATAACCGAATTCCTGTCTTGACCACTTGGATTCCTAAAGTTACTTTTGAATCTTTGATCATAGCTTGTATCTAATATGCAGCGTAAAAGCCGTTATGGGTTCTCATAAAGTGATTTTGGTACACAAATTTCAGAAATAACAGGTGATTTGTGAGGTCCAAATGTTCACTTTTGAACAAAAGTAATGCCAAACTAGCATATGGGTCATTTAATAAAAACATGATATTGCATGAAAATCAATTCCTTAATAAATTTGATAACTTATATTTCATGTTAATGATTCATTGAAAATTCTTATAGAGATACTAACTCTCGGAATGATAAAAGTCCATCATTATTGGTATCAAAAAGTGTGAAGAATTGTGAAGAGCACACTGTAACTCACTAGTAAGTAGTAACCCATTCACCTTTCAAACATCCTCCTCTAACATTGTCTGCTTCTGATGGAGGATGAAGTATAATTGTTTTTTTTAGCTCACACATAATGGATTTAATTATTATGTTAATTAATAACTTATGTGCATTTTATTTTTTCAATTTCATGTAGAATGGATAGTAATAGTCAAAATACTCCATCATTTGAACGACAATCTACGGCCTCCAGCCGTGGAAAGACTGATCCAGCTTGGGAACATGTTACCATAAGCTCTGATATTGATGGTAAACGAATAATTAATTGTCTTTATTGCAATAGTAGCTTCAAACCGACTGAAATATCATTTTGCTGGAATTAGAGATCAAGTGTCATCTTGTATGAAATTTCCACATGATGTTCGCTTTAAAATGCAACAAATTCTTAGTGACAACGAGGAAAAGAAAAAGAATGCTAAAGATGCCTTTGATTGTAATTTTGGGGATGATCCAATAGATATAGAAATTGAAAGAATGGAAATAGAAGGAGAAATGCAACAAACAAATGAAAGGGTAGAGAAGAAAAATAAAGAAAAAGGAAGGAGGAAAGCAAGTGAAGTCATTGAAAACTTTTTTTCTCCAAGGACTACTCCTGGATCACAACCTAGTTTGAAAAGTGTTTAGGTTGGTAAACAAGCAATAAAGAGAGCAAAAATGGCGTGGGTTAGGTGGTTTTATGATGCTTGTATTCAATTTAATGCATTGCATTGCATTCACCTTACTTTCAAATTGCATTAGATGATACATCTACAATTGGTCCAGGATTTGAAGGTCCATCTTATAATGACATTCGTGTTAATTTGTTGAAAGATTGCAAGAAAGAATGTCAAATTTTTGTTGATAGTTATCGAAGCAATTGGGCAAATAATGGATGCACAATTATGACTGATGGTTGTAGTGATCAAAGACATAGAACTTTGATAAAATTTTTAGTATATTGCTCTAGTGGAATTGCATTTGTGAAATCTGTTGATACATCTGATGTTGTAAAAGATGCTCAAACATTGTTTAACTTGTTTTCAGAGATAGTTGAGTGGGTAGGTCCTCATAATGTGGTTCATATGGTAACTGATAATGCAGCTAAATATGTGGCAGCGAGGTAGCTACTACATGAAAAATATGGTCACATTTTTTGGTCTCCATGATGCACATTGCTTGAATCTAGTTTTGAAAGATATTAGTAGCATGCCTCACATAAGCTATCTTGCAGTACGTGCTTCAAAGATTACCATATTTGTTTATTACCATATAATATTTTTGTCTTGGTTGAGAAAATTTCCTCAATGGAGGGAAATTGTATGTCCAGGTATGACCCATTTTGCTACAACTTTTATCACATCGAAAAGTATTTATGATCACAAGTAACTTCTCCAAACTTTGGTGACAAATAGGATTTTCATGAACTACAAACTTTCAAAGACTAAAGTTGGGAAACTTGTAAGCTTCATCATCTTTGAGTTTTGGGAAGATATCTTGATGGCTATAAAAATTGCGGCTCCAATTGTAAGGTTGTTACGCATTGTAGATTCGGATAAAAAACCTTCTTTAGGATATGTGTATGAAGGTATGCACAGGACAAGTCATGGAATTAAGAAAATATTCTTGAACAAAAAGAGATTGTACAAGCCTTACAAGTTACACTGATATAAATAAGGAGCGATGGGATAAGCATCTTCGACTTAACATACATGCAACTTCTTATTTTCTTAATCCGGCTTTCATCTATGAAGAATGATTTTGTCAAAAAGTGGAAATCATGAATGACATACTTGGTTTGATTGAAGTTAAAAGCATTTGTGATGATGAGCAAAAAGCAATGAGAGAAATAAGGATATATCGGGAACCGGGAAGGAAGTTTTGTTAGGAAGTCTGCAATTAATACAAGAAAAACATTACAACCTGATGAGAAATTAAATTTACTTATTATTGTTTAGTTAACTTAATATATTGCTAGTTTAGTTGTTTAATATTATTATTTACTATAATATGCATATGAATGGTGGAAATTATGTGGACATAGTGCTCCTAAATTGCAAAAGATAGTCATTTGAATTCTTGGTTAAACTGCTTCTTCTTCAGGATGTGAAAGAAATTGGAGCGTCTTCGAACGTATTCACACAAAGAAAAGGAACAGATTCGTTACATATAACTTGCGATTGAAGAATATGTATTTTCTTATCTCTATGATAATTGTTAATCTATGTAACCATTTATCAATTATATTAATTTGTTAATTTTACCTTATAGGAATTATTATAGGCAGAAATCTTATGATCTAGTTGATTATGAGTGCATTGACAAGACAGACTTTTGGGTAGAGGAAGAAGATCCACCTCAGGACTTCGATTATGAAGAATTAGAAAATGCTCTTTATGAAGAAAATGTCATTCCTACCGTTAATGACCAAGATACTCATGTTCAAGGTTTGTATAATTAAGTACCTTAATTCGTTGTTTTGGTGGTTCTTAATCAAGGGTTCAGAATAATGGATGAGAACAATCAAAATGAATTTGATTTTTAAAGTTGGTGCATGATGTAGTTGATGTACTTTGGATTGAGTTGCATATTATGAATTGATGTGGTTGATATTTTGGAGTGTGGATTTAGTTTTACGTATGGAGTAGTTAATGTCTGGGAAGCATGGGCACGTTCTTGTTGCCGACGAGTCCATGTCCGACACGGACACGACCGGACACGCTAGCGACACAAGTTCGACACTCTATTTTTGTGTCGGAAAATGGAGCACTTATTCTACGTGTCGGACACGTCCAGGTGAAGAACCAAAAAAAGAAAAGGAAAAAGCTAAGGGAGAAGAGGATACGCTGCATACTTGTATTACTGTGTATTGAGAGGATTTTGCCCTAACCTTGTGTTTGCAGGTAGAATCGAAGCTGGAACTTGAGAGTGGAGAATATTGAACCTCCATTGTCTGTTGAAGAAATGAGAATGGACGCTGGAGTCGCTGGACCGAGTTGCGGATAGGGAAGAAGAAGACGTTTCTTTTTCTTCTCTTTTCTTTTTTTATTTGGTTTGGTCCGAAATGTATAGGCTTTGTCTAAAATGTATAGTGATTGTATTGTAAATATCGGTTCCTTCCCAAAACAATAAAATAATAAATTAATTGTAAAACTTCTCCACCAAGCTAAGATATCCACTTTTACGTTTTTGCCCTTAATTTGTTTGAATTCTTTATGAAAGGACAAAGTGTAAAAGGCAGAAAGCAAAGTAAAAATGCACTCCACTCGTCCCTGTCTCTGGTCCTGCTGCTGGTGGAAAAAAAAAAAAAAAACCAAAAAAGTCCCACACTAATTTCAACCCATTTGTTTATTTTTGGAATCTCAATATCAAGAATCATTTACAAGATCAAGGAGATACTTCTACTTGAAAATATCGGGTAATATCGTTGTCTATTACTTTATTATTTGGTATATTTTATTAGTTTGAAGTCATGAGTACTAGTAACATGAATGAAGATTTAACCAAGCCTCTTTGGAAATATGTTACAAAGTTTGATAAACTAAATGAAGGAGGTGGAAATATTTCTTGGCAATGCAACTTTTGTAATACAACCAAAAAAAATTCATATACTAGGGTTAGAGCACATTTGATGAAATTTTCGGGTAGTGGTTTTGGAGCTTGTCCAAAGGTAACTCAAAGAGACATAAATGAAATGCAAAAATTGGAAGAAGAAGTGAAAATGAGGAGTAAAGACCCGAAACGGGTCCCATTGCCAATGGAAAACATGAGTTCGGTTGGTAGTTACACATTAGAGGAAAAGAAAAGAAAGGGTAGTTCAATTCGAAAGGCCTTTAACATCACATCACGTGATCAATTGGATTCGGAAATTGCTAGAATGTTTTATTCAAGTGGTTTACCATTTCACCTTGCAAGGAATCCTTATTACATGTCTTCTTATACCCTAGCTGCGAATAGTCCATTGTCGGGATATAAGCCACCCGGTTATAATAAGTTGAGAACTACCCTACTTCAAAAAGAGAAAAGAAATGTGGAACGATTACTACAACCAATTAAAAGCGCATGGGGGAAAAAGGAGTAACTATTGTGAGTAATGGTTGGAGTGATCCACAAAGAAGGCCACTAATTAATTTTATGGCCATGACTGAAAGTGGACCAATGTTTTTACGGCCAGTTGATTGCTCGGGTGAGATCAAAGATAAATATTTTATTGCTAACTTGATGAAGGAAGTTATAGAAGAAGTTGGCCCCGAAAAGGCTGTTCAAGTCATTACTGATAACGCGGCTAATTGTAAGGGTGCGGGGCAAATAATTGAAGTGCAATATCCTCATATTTTTTGGACACCGTGTGTTGTACACACACTTAATCTTGGATTAAAAAATATTTGTGCGGCAAAAAATGTTGAGGATAATTTGATTACATATGAGGAATGTAATTGGATAACTTGTCTTCATGAAGATATAATGATCATTAAACATTTTATCATGAACCATTCTATGAGAAGAGCAATGTTTAATGAATTTGTGACCTTGAAGTTGTTAGCAGTAGCCGAAACACGATTTACTTCTATTATAGTCATGATGAAAAGGTTTAAGCTTTTCAAACATGGGATTCAAAACATGGTGATTGATGAGAAATGGTCAACTTATCGAGAAGATGATGTGCAAAAGGCAAGTTTTGTGAAGATGAAATTACTTGATGATATTTGGTGGACTCTATAGACTATGTTATTTCTTTCACTAATCATATATATGACATGCTTCGATTTTGTGATACGGATAAATCTTGTCTTCACTTGGTTTATGATATGTGGGATACAATGATAGAGAAAGTCAAAGCAGTCATTTATAGGCATGAAGGAAAGCATCATGATGATGTTTCATCATTTTTCGATGTCATTCACAAAATACTTGTTGATCGTTGGAACAAGAATAACACACCTCTTCATTGCTTGGCTCACTCATTGAATCCAAGGTAATTATTCTAATTTATATATTTATTATTTATTTAAATTGTTCATTGTTCAAATCTCTATTATTCATAATTAGTTACTAATTATAATTTGTTTTTCCTTTCATTAGGTACTATAGTGAGGAGTGACTTAAAGAAGATTCCAATCGTAAACCTCCACATAGAGATGTCGAGGTTTCTCGAGAAAGGTTAAAGTGTTTCAAAAGATACATGCTATCAAATGAAGAGCGAACTAAAGTGAATTTGGAGTATTCAAAATTCTCAACAATGGAAGAAGATTTTGGTGATGTTGATTCCATTCATGATCGTTACCACTTGGATCCAAAGACTTGGTGGGTCATTCATGGCTTTAGTGCACCCAACCTTCAATCATTTGCATTGAAAATATTAGCACAACCATCTTCTTCATCGTGTTGTGAACGAAATTGGAGTATTTATTCATTTGTGCACTCTCTTAAAAGGAATAAGTTAACTTCAAAACGTGCCGAAGATCTAGTATTTGTTCATAGCAATCTTCGTCTCTTGTCAAGGAGGAGCCCACAATATTTACAAGGAGAGTCTAAGATGTGGGATCTCGGTGGTGATGCATTTGACTCTTTTGAAGATGTTGGTACACTTGAAGTTGCTACTTTGTCTCTTGATGAACAAGAGTTGGAGGCTATATTAATCGCCGATGATGAAAATGAAGATGTTGAAGATTTAACTAGAGATGAATAATAATATTTATATCATCTTTTGTTTTTGGTTGAACTTAAATTACGAGAAAATATGTTTGAATTGTTAAGTTTGATATATATGCATATTAATTTTCTATACAACATGTACAAATTTCTTTTCTATTAAAAAAAAATAATAATAAAAAATAAAAATAAAAATTAACATGTCATGTCCCAACTTTTTTCGAAAATCACGTGTTGGCGTGTCCGACACGACACTCGTATATGTGTCTGTGTCCGTGCTTCATAGGTTAATGTGTTTGAATTATTATTACTAAATTGTGTAACAGGAGATGACTAATTTTTATTTTTATGATAATTTTTTTAAATCAGCGGGTCAACCCCAGGCTGACCATCTAACCCTTGACCCCTTCTCATTCCTAGGTTTATGTCCGTTCCGGGTTTTAAAGGGTCTCTCCAAGAAGAAAAGTTGATGCAGACAATAGAGATTATGTAACAACTGATAAGTACATTTTTCGTCTTATCTTGGCCTTAAATTTGGACAGTTGTAAGTGTTTTAGAATGTGATATTGCTAAATTATGTGTTGATTTTGTTTGTTTTAGGAAAAATTAAATTTTGGATACATTAGAGGCTAAACGAAGAACATGGACCAAAACCATACAAAAATGGCGAAGTACAAAGTTTGAGAACCAAATTGCAAATATTATTCGGACAACAAGATGATACTTTGAAGATTGCTAGGAGTCAGTTGGGTGCGATTAGAAGTAAAAAAGGAATGAAATGGAATTGATGAGAATATTACCATAAATTAATTTCAATCACATAAAATTTCGACCATTTTTTAGTCAAACTTTGATACCTATTCTTGGATGGCCAGCTCGTCATGAACTTGTTGGCTGGCTATTTTTTTTAAAAAAAAAAAAAAATTAACAAGATTTGAGCTGACCTGAGCCGATTCCACCCCCAGACGAATTGGAGGGAAAAATATCACTTAAACATTTGACATAAATAAACTCTACTTTTTTTTTTCCCCATCATTGACACCTATATAAGTAAGGATGAACGTACAATTTATAATTAATACAAATACAACTTGTAAGGGTGTCCAGAAAAACAATGGCCACTCCACATGTTTTAGCCATACCTTATCCAGCACAAGGCCATGTTATCCCCTTAATGGAAGTTTCGCTGTGGCTTGTAAAACATGGCATCAAAGTCACATTTGTAAACACAGAATCCAATCACGAGAGAGTTGTCAAATCATTATCAGAGACAGAAAACTCACAAAGTGTAAATTTGGTATCAATCCCAGATGGATTGGAACCATGGGAGGACAGAAATGAACTGGGAAAGTTATATGAAGCACTTTTGAATGTCATGCCTGGGAAATTGGAGGACCTAATCCAAAAGATAAACGAAACCGACAGAGACAAGATTGTGTGTGTCATAGCAGATTTTGGCATGGGATGGGCGTTGGAGCTGACCAAAAAGTTGGGATTCAAGACAGTAGCCTTCTGCCCGGCCGCGGCTGCTATGTTGAACTTAGCAATCAACTGTCCAAAGCTGATTGACAATGGAATCATCGACGCTGATGGTAAGCCTCAACTCTTTAACCATTATGGAAGAACGAAATTGATCTAGTGTCCACAGTGAGCAAATTTTGTGGCACCCACTATGGGTGTGATGTTGTCATGTGTCCCAAAAATATATAATGGGACATGTGACAACATCACAACCACAGTGAATACATTTTATGACACCCACTATGGGCACTAGATCGGGACTGTATAAAAGAAACGCAATTTTTTTTGTATGTCAAAACTCTGTTTTATAGGAAGAGTCTTGAAGAAACAGATGTTTCAGCTATCTCCAGCTATGCCTGTAATGAACTCTGAGACCACGCCATGGACCTGCATTGGTGACTTAGCCACACAGAAAATTATGTATCATTGTCTAATAAACAACTTCATTTCAGCAAATGAGGCAGCAGATTGGTCAATCTGCAACTCAACTTATGAATTGGAGCCTGCAGCATTAGCCTTAATTCCAAATTGCAAACCCATAGGCCCTCTTCTGGCCAACTACCGCCTCGGAAATTCGAGCGGCCATTTCTGGCCACAAGATTCTACTTGCCTAGAATGGCTTGATAAACAACCATCCCAATCTGTAATTTATGTTGCATTTGGGAGTTTCACTATTTTTAATGAAACTCAGTTTCAAGAATTGGCTCTTGGGCTCGAGCTAACGAATAGGCCATTCCTTTGGGTTGTACGTCAAGACGTCAGTATCCAGTCCACCTTACCAAACATGCCAGAAGGGTTCGAAGATAGAGTACAAAATCGTGGGCTAATGGTGAGTTGGGCTCCTCAGCAAAAGGTCTTATCTCATCCTTCTGTTGCTTGTTTCCTCAGCCATTGTGGTTGGAATTCTACAATGGAAGGGGTAAGTAATGGAGTCCCTTTCTTGTGCTGGCCATATTTTGCTGACCAGCATTTTAATCAGACCTATATTTGTGATCACTGGGAAGTTGGATTGGGATTGGACAGAGATGAAAGGGAAATAATCAGAAAGGAAGAAATTAAGAATAAGTTGGAACAACTTTTGACTGATGAAAGATATAAAGAAAGGGCCTTGAATCTTCAAGCAAAGACCATGGCTAGTGCCACAAAAGGGTGTTCTCATAAGAATTTCAATAATTTTGTGGAATGGATAAAGGAAAAAGGTAAACATTCCCTGTAAGAGCAGATGATTTCATTTTATGTACAATATTTCGCATGCAACTTGTTAAAGATAGTGACGTTATGTCTCATGTCTAGATATTGAATTGTACTATTTTAGTTGCTTTTAATACTTGTCAAATATCCTAATTTAGGAATCCTACCAAATCTGACTGGGTCGGTTTCTATCTACTACTACTACTTCTTCCTAGTGCATTTAACAACAAATGCTTTAGAAAGGTTGAACTCCAACCTTTTACGGTCACTGTCCTGGGAATTTGTAGAGAATGTAAATCGCATAATGTGTCTTAGTATAGCAGGATTGATAGCTTGCTGTTTAACTGCACTTGCGAAGAGCCTCATTACAAATGCTTTAGGATTCTTGAACATGTAGCTTCCATGAAAGTCTAACTCAATTGATTTTGCTGTATATTTTATATGGACTTATTCTATCCTCTGCACCCTACTGTCTTTAGGTTTTCATCATCTATTTTATTATCAAATCTCACCTTTTATTTTGTCACGTTCTCTACTTTTTTTGTTCTTGATCTTTCTCCACCATTTTAATAATGTTACAACACTTCAACATAGATGGAGTGGAGAGGAGTTTTTAAGGAATACACCTTTTATCTTTTGGAGGGGTCCCACCCCCTCTATATGACGGGACGGTACTTGCAGCATTTTTCTTTTATTCAAGAATCTTTCTTGGCACGTGAATATTGTACATACATTAATCATTCGATAATAGCGCTTTGAACTATCAAATCTAACTTTACAAACGTGTAATTAAACTTTTTACAACTGGCTGTACTTGCAACATTTTCCTTTTACTCAAGAATCTTTCTTGACACATGAATGTTGTGCGTACAAATTAGTCATTTGATAATAGCATTCCGAACTATCAAATCTAACTTTTCAAACGTGTAATAAAATTTTATTAGTTCTTTGCATATCCACAAGTAGTTGAATGTATTTTCAAGTCAATTGCATTCTAAAAGTAGCCGATAGTCTCGGGACTTTCTTGGGACTTGGTAGTCACCATCGACCGGATGAGCTCATTTACTCATCCACCAAGCAGCCGAGAAACTTGATGAACCACTAATAGAATAAAGGAGAAAATATGAAAAATTAAGAGAGAAACGAACTCAGAGCATAGAGATTAGCAGCGGAAAGAGTATTGCTCTGATACCATGTAAATAAATGTGTTTGGGGAGGAAGAAAACGGAGATATACCCGAGGCAGAAAAGATGATGATATTGTATTGAATCGTTGTTTGTCTACAATGTAGATTAACCCTTTATATACAACAGGATTAAGCTAACTAACTGTGCCAGCTAAGCTAACAGCGTCAGATCTATCTCAACTGACTTCTAACTTCAAAGCTAAAATGCAAATGAGTGTGACACAATTTAAACACAAATGACCATGATGAGCAACCAAGATTTGCCATTTGTTCTTAATTATAATCAGCCATGAATGAATGAGCTGATAGCCAAACGCTCCAAAACATGGATTATCCATCGAATTGTATTTCTACTTCAATGGTAGAGTACACTATCTTAAAAGTCCATCATCATGTCAGGGTACACAATATTAGATAGGACTAAACGGTACATAATCACCAAAGTATTACATCTTTGAATTCTTTCTTATATAAAAAACAGGAATTCGAACCATAATACTATAACTGTAAATCCATCGCGATAAACTTCTTACAAAGTAGCAAATTATATGAAACTGTTGCAAAATATAACATCTAAAATGTAACGAATTTTTCATTCGCGAATACCTCAGCTTTAGCTCAGGAGACTGGCTGAGGAATATTGGCCAGCGACGCTTGAATCTTTTCCTCTGAGAATGATAAATCAACAAGATCTCCCTGCAGATACTTCTCGTAAGCTGGCAAATCAAAATGACCATGTCCACACATTGCCGTGAGAATGACTTTTGATTCTCCCGTCTCTTTGCAACGAAGAGCTTCCCTAATGGTGGCAGCTATGGCATGAGTTGGTTCAGGTGCTGGTATCAATCCCTCCGACCTAGCAAATTTTATGGCACCTGAAGAAACAAGAAAAAGCAAGGTATTAGCCAATAGCAAAGCAAAAAACTTTTCAAAGTACATCAATTTTTGAATGAAAATTTTCAAGAAACGGTCCCCAAACATATATATCAAGCACATGGGTCACCAATCAAGTTTTCTTGGTTTATGTCCTCAAACATTCCTTCTCCATGCACATTGATTCTCACAGGATGGAAACCCTTTATTTAATTGGGACACCTACTTTGCATGTGATGACTTATTTGAGAATAATCTTCACCAAATCCATTCCATTAACAGTTTCCCTCAGAAACAGCTAAAAAAAGGGGAAAATAAAGGACTCAAGGGACTATATGTGAGGTGAGCACAGGGAAACAGAGTGGGTCGACAAAAATAACACTTGTTTAAGTCATCCCGTGCAAAGCAAATATGACATAACTCCTTGACTGAATAATTGAGTATCATCCCGTGCAAAGCACACTTGTTGTAAATTCGAAAAATGTTAGTTGGAATCCAGAACTAGCAACAAATTCTCTACTTTGGGCTATATGTAAAGAAGGAAAAATGCATACCTTCAAAGCATTCTTTCTGTGGAATCGAAATTGCTTCCATGTAACCCAATTCATAGACATGTGAAATCAATGGAGCCATTCCATGGTACCGCAGACCCCCTGGAAAACGATCAATTTAAAGGGAAGTGTACGAAATAGTAAGGAAAAAGTATTGCAAAATAATGCTATACCAGAGTGAATAGGGTCCGGTACAAAATCGTGTCCTAGAGTATGCATCTTCATCAAAGGAGTCAACCCTGCTGTATCACCATAATCATAAGCATATACACCTTTTGTCAAGGAGGGGCATGCTGTAGGTTCAACTGCTCTAACAACAGGGTTGATCTTCCCGTTTAATTTCTCCCGAATAAATGGAAAAGCAAGTCCTGCAAAATTGGACCCGCCCCCAGTACAGCCAATAATCACATCTGGAGTCTCCCCTATAGCCCCCATCTGTTTTATGCACTCCTCACCTATAACAGTTTGATGTAATAAAACATGATTGAGAACACTTCCTAGACAATATTTGGTATCAGCATTTGCAGCTGCTACCTCCACAGCCTCGGAAATAGCCATTCCTAGACTTCCAGGGGTTGATGGATCTTTCTCGAGTATTCTCCGACCAGCTTCGGTAATACTTGAAGGTGAAGGGTGCACTTTGGCACCCCAAGTTTGCATCATCAGTTTACGATATGGTTTCTGATCATACGAAGCACGGACCTGCCACACCTGTAGTATAACCAAAAAAAAAAAGGACATCTGGCTTATAAAAACTGATGCTTGGCTAAAATTCTCTATGCATCATACCATACACTTATGCCTTGATTGCGAATCAACATACAAATTACTGTTGGATTATGTGGAGAATATTTTTTTGTTAAAAGAGTTTATTTGGCAACATAAATGTATTAGGTCAACATAATCCCTATTGTATAAATGATTCTCGTGTTCAGGGAAATATATGTGCAATTTGCTCATTTCTTATTGCTTTTCTAATTTGTATTACTCTTCGGAGTAGGGATCAAGTCTCAATTCATATAATTACAGTGGGCATGTGAAACAGCCATTTAAACATTACATGCTTCATGTAAAGAACCATGAAAGAAAGCAATAAAAAGAACAATAATGAAAGTTTTTTACCTCGCAGTTGAGACCAAATAAGCTGCAAGCAAAAGCGAGTGAACTCCCCCATTGGCCAGCACCGGTCTCTGTAACTATATTCTTGACACCTTGCTGTGCGTTGTACCAGACCTGTGGTACAGCAGTGTTCGGTTTGTGTGACCCAGCTGGGCTAACCCCCTCATACTTGTAGTAGATTCTAGCAGGCGTATCGAGCAGTTTCTCCAATCTCTTAGCTCTGAATTTAACTGACAAGCATAAGATTCTCTTAACTAATTAACTGAAATAGACAATGCAGTAAATATCCATTGTGGAAAGTATGTCTAACCACTCCCATCTAAAAGCTTAAGATATTAAGGAGATTAGATAAAACACATTTGACCTCTGTTTTTTAACGCAATCATTACAATTTATAAACAAAATAATTTCCCAAACCACTTTTTAACTACACATATTTTCTCTCTCCGCTTTTTAATCACATATTTTACCTCAAAAAATATAAATAAACCAAATTATAATTTCTACAGTATTAGCAAACAGAGAATTATTTATCAAAATTTAATAATCAATTCGTGCCCCTCATGTACAAACCAAGATTCAAATTTTCATCAAAACAGAGCCAAGTATACTACAGCAACTTCGCCTCTTTCTATAACAAATTAAATCACTTCTTCCAAAAACTAACATAGATAACAAATTTATCAATTTATATTTGATCTTCAACAAAGTATAAGTAACCTGATCAAAGGGGTAGGACGCCAAAGACTATAAACATCTATAACCTCCTCTGGGATGTCAACAAAACGATCATTGGTGGCCTCTTGCTTAATCAACTCATCCGGAAATAAAGGAGATAAATCTGCCGGTGTTACTGGTTCGAAAGTTTTTGGATGCAGATGAGGTGGTGGTTTTACCGGAAGATCTGGAATTAGATTGTACCACTGGCGAGGAATTTCAATTCCTTTAGAATCAGCTCGCTGAGCTGAAAGTGCTGTCGCTCTGAAATTGGATGACAGCTTCAGAATACAAGGTCTACTTTTCAATGGAAAAAAACCGGGCCTCTGCTCATCACCTGAGAGGAGGGGCAATAAATAGTTGGATGATTAACACAAAAAAATAAAATAAAGAAATAGCCAGAAGCTTATCAATTACATCAATTTGGACAGCAGCTAAAAATGGAGTCTCAATGAAATGACTCATTTACTGAAAATCAATTTTTATTATTGCAAGACTATGCAATTCAACTTAACACATCCAGTTTTATAATAGAATGAAAAAAAGATAGATCCTTAAACTCAAGGTAGCCAAATGATGTAATTGATAAGCATGTTCAGCTTTTAAGTGCCTTCCCATATCCAAATATGTCCGGATAACTCAACACTTTTTTCTCCATTGTATTTTATCAGTAAAAAAGTTAATTATGTTAAAAGCTTACTTATTTACTTACAAGTAGACTTACCTACACTTAACCACTTTGAGCTTATGCAAACACACGGTAAAAAAAAATTCTTACACCAATTCGGAAATATGCTAAAGTTTCAAGCAGTAAACTGTTACTGGTAATCAGAGATATTCCATATTTACATAATTAGAGCATATCTTTTACTTATTTTCAGTAAGGAAGATGGATTATAGTAAGAAACTACCATGCAAGGATGAATCTAAGTGAATACTTGTAAACTGCTACTGGTAATCAAAGATATTCCATATTTACATAATTAGAGCATATCTTTTACTTATTTTCAGTAAAGAAGACGGAATATAGTAAGAAACTACCTTGCAAGGATGAATCTAAGTGAATACTTGGGGTGATCTGAAAACGCGATTGTGCCATTCTTGTGTAGAATCGCAGATGAGCCGGTAATTTGTTTGTCCTTTGTTCTTAGGTTAGGGTTTCTTGACAACAGTGAAAAAGCCATTAATGTTGATTTCAAAGCTCCCATGTGATTGCTGAGAGTTTAGTCCAATGGATCTATCCAAAATTCCAAATAATGAATTTCAAACTACCCACTTGAAAGCTTTGTTTGATTTTAATTATTTCAGCCCAGGCACATTTTCCAGCGACAAAGACAAAAGAATTGACCGATAACGTGCTTAGTACAATCGTATGCAGGGTTCGAATCCTGACGATTAAATAATGGATTCGTTTCCTATGATAAGTGAGAATTACCTTGCTCCGTGAGGCGTTACCGAATGTCATCCACCCTGACTCTGGAGATATAACCTGCGATTTACCTTTCGAATCAATTATCCAAGACAGGATCGGTTCGGGCCCCAAGGTGTGAATTACACCTTTTGATTTTAATTATTTCAAAATCACTTTTATACTACGTTGATTTTTATAGGTAGAGAAGATACATTCTCTCAAATTATTTTTAAAATATTTTCACACATTCTAAAAAAAAAAATCACTTTCTCTCTAGCACTAAGTAATTATATTCAAGTAAATAAATAAATTAAATAAATGGTCAATAGAGTGCACATTAAACCTCTACGGCTCTACCCATTGACAAGCTACGTAGTTGCCGCTAAGTAAACTCAAAAGCACTTAGCGCCTGTTTGAAGACCATAGAAATACAACATTCCAAATTTTTTTTACAGTAACAAAATAATAAAATAAGAAACACGTCAAATTCGACCCGATGTTCTGACAGACTGTACCGGATGACTATTTTGCAATATCCATGTAGTGGGGCTTTTATTACTATCTTGCCCTCAGTCAATGAACTCCTCAAGTCAATTTTCCACCCACCATATAAATGCATGACAATTCTTCCCGTGGGCCCCTTATGCATTTTGTACCATCTGACTTCAATAAAGGGACTATGATATATATAAAAAAAACAAATAATATTAAAATTTGGACTTGAAAAAATTGGGACGTGAATGAAAATGGTGACAATTGAGAACGAAATTTCAAGTTTCACCGTCATGTTGCGTCACAATACAAAATGAAATACATAACACACACAATTTCGAACAAACTCGACCTCCGCACATTGATTTTTCCTACTCGGTGCATTTCTATCATAATGCATGAGCCATGTAGTCACATAGATCGAATATCTGAACCTTTATAAGGTGCCATGTATTCGGGTCTATGCGTGTAACTGGTGTCCACTAGATAATATTTTCCAGGTGCAGGCTCAAGAAAGTTTATGTCCGGATTGTGTATAGCATTTGCCAAAATTCGACTATCATGCGTGTTACTAGTAGTACTTGGCAAAACGAACGTGAAGCATAGATTGAAATCACATACCACTAGCATGTTTTGAGTTGGAATTCCTTTGCGTCCTCTAAAATATTCCCTTTCATGACGTGGTAGGATCTCTCTGACAAGAGTTTCGTCTATTGCTCCAATACAATTTTGGATAATAGGAAATTCCGCTATATCTAGGTGGTGATGTGATGGACTATCATTGTAATTAGGACCTGACTTCACAATCCGTGTGGCTAACATAACAACAACACGCAACACCGTCTGAAAGTAATGACTTATGGTTTGCAGCGAATTACCAAAAAGTGTTTGGACCTGTCTATATCCCTTCTCGTGTGCTAGGATACACAGAAACATGCCAACTTGTTCATAGATATCTATGGTGGATGAACTTTGTAAACCATATTCGTCACGCAGGATGTAAGTGATCTGTACAAACAAATTTGGGTACATACGAAATTTTTGAAAGCACGTTTGTGGGTGCGAATAAAGATTTTGCAGCATGAACACATGCCCATTTCTTCGAGAAGGGAACAAAAAATTTCAGGATTGAGATTGTCTCATGTATTTGTGCACCATATGTTTGGAAATTCAAAAATAACGTAGCCAAGTCTCGATATCATTTTCCAACTATTTCCAAAAGTCCTCATCGTCTGATGAATCGTTTGAGTCAGAATAACAATTGAGTGTACAGACGAAGTAGTCCCACATCACGATTTCTTTTCGAACTACTTGCACATAAATGCTTTCGGTATTTCATTTTGATGGACATCTCAATTTAATGGACATGTTTGTAATGAAGAAGTGAAGATAGGCTACTGCTATTTAAAATTAGTGGACATTTCAAAAGAGATGCTACTAACATTTCTAGTTAATGGTCATTTCAAACAAATAGTGAAGAAAGACTACTTATGTAGCGCCCCGAGTTCCGTATACCCGATTCACTACGTCATTTTCTGTCTAAATTTTTCGAATAATATTTTTGCGGAAGAAATAATTGAAATTCATTTTTGGCAACATTAAATAAACTGTAATGGTCGATAAAATTGAAAACATTTATGAAACCATTTGAAATAGTAAATCGAACCATTAATATTGTAAAGAAATTGCCAATGTCATAATTTCTCAAATAAATGAACTTCTCTAAATTATTCGATTGTTTGGAAAATACGGAAATCATTAACGTCAAACTTTCAACTGTTTAACGATTATTGCCACCATCATTCATCGCTCGCCACCGTCTCCGAAATCTGCAAAACTGTTAAAAAGTAGGGTGAGTATTTCATGGGGGAAATACTCAGTAGACTCATCGCAAATTAATTTAATTTATAAGATGATTAAACACACAAATCCCGGCTCTTTATAAAACGGGCATTGATAGAGCTTCTTTATAAAACTGCTCTTGATAAAACTCATATTGTGCATTACAGCATGGGACATATTTTGCAAATCATAGTCTCTTTGAAAATAGCTCTTTGAAAACAGCTCTTTGAAAACCATATACTTATAAAAACATTTTAATTATGCCAAGCATAATTTCTTTTGAAAGCATAACATAAGATAGGATTGAAATCCTCATAAACATAAAGAGACACAAGAACTTTACCGAACTTAGGTGGCAAGAATTCTTATGCAGTAAAATCATAATAACAGTAAGATCATAATAACAGTAAGATCATAATAACAGTAAGATCATAATAACATAGGATAAGATCGAAATCCTCATAAATATAAGAATTTTACCGAACTTAGGTGGCAAGAATTCTTATGTAGTAAAATCATAATAACAGTAAGTATACCAAAACATAATTCATGAAATTCATAGGGATCATTTCCATCATAACATAAGATAGGATCGAAATCCTCATAAACATACGCGACAGGAATTTTACCGAACTTAGGTGGTAAATCCTCATAAACATATGGAAAGACAGGAATTTTACCGAACTTAGGTGGTAAATCCTCATAAATTTATGGAGACACAAGAATTTTACCGAACTTAGGTGGTAAGAATTCTTATGTGCATAGCAATGATCCAGAACATATAAAACATTATCGTAAAAACATAGGGTATACTTACTTTTCATAAAAACATAAGGTATATTTACCTTTCATAAAACATACTTAATTTTCTTGAAAATTGACTTTCACAAGTCACATGACATTCATATGAAATCATAATTTAAATCAATTAATAAGTGCGAGTCTACCTCAAATCCGACGAGTGCAAAGTTGAGCGGGAATGACTTCAATTTCTTTAAATTCTCCGTACGCTTCGTCTTAGCCAATAAGTCACTTTAGTCTATCGAATATATAGTTCAAAATGATAAATTATAATTTGAGGACTAAAATTGATGTTTTGAAAGTTGAGGGACTAAAATGAATACTTTTGAAAGTTCAGGGACTAAAATAGATACTTTGAAAGTTCAGGGACTAAAATAGATACTTTGAAAGTTGAGGGATTAAATGAATACTTTTGATAGTTGAGGGACTAAAATGAATACTTTTAAAACTTGGGCTTAAAAGTAAATCAGCAGGGACTGAAGTGATCAGATTTTGAAAATGAAAGGGCTGATTAAAACTCATTTAAAACTTAAGGGCTGAAATAAAACCTTTTTAAAACATAGGGACTGATTTGAAATAACTTTAAAACTTCAGGGACCAAAATGCGAATTTCTGAAAAATATAATTCAGATTCTTATCTTCTCTCTCTCACACAACTCGCGATTCTCTCAACTCACTCTCTCTCTCTCAACCTCTCACCGCGGCGACGAAGAAGACTGACGTCGTGATTTCCGGCGCAACACCGGCGCTGGTTACAAGGAGTGGTGAGGGTGCAAGTAAGCTAGGATCTGGGCTGATTGGGTGTAATACTATGTGAAATCAGAGATAAAACAAGGCTTGGGTTCAGATTTAGGGTTGCGATTTGGGTCTGAAATTCCGGCGAAGGGAGCGGCGATTGAGGTAAGTAACTGGGCTTGACTTAATCTGAGTTTTGCGTTTGTTTTATGGTTGTATGATGGTGATGGTGTTTTGGGTTCTCGACTGAGTGCGGTGGTGGTGCTCAATTTTGATTGATGATGATGAACGCTGATTCAATTTGGTGTTTGAGGATGATGATACCGGTGGTGGAAATTTGCTGCAGTGATGATGAAGATGGTGATTGCGGTGATGGTGGTTGCAGGATATCAGAATTGATGATAATGGCTGAGATTGTTGATCTTGCAAATGGGAATTCTGAAAATGGAAATTGAATTGGATGTAGTTGAATGGAGGAAACTGGGAGGAAACTGGCCGGATTGATGAATTGGTTAACTAGTGGTTGTGGATGGCAGTATTGGTAGTGGATTCGGCTGTGAGTTGCAGAGGGTGGTGGTTTGGTTGGTAGATCAGTGGTTGCAGTGATGAAACAGTTATGGCTTGCTGTAGGTTGATCTGTGTGTGGTAAATGGTGGCTGCTGATGGTTTCTGATCGAGGAGGTGGCTGCTGCTGGTGTAGATAAAATTGGGGTTGGTGTTGGTACAGAATTGAGGGTGGATTGTATGTCCATGGTTCATCAGTTGATTGCTGCTTGATTTTAGTATATTGTGGAATTGAAGTAGGTGGAGTTGCTGATGAGTATGGGTTGGAAATGAAGTGGAAAGTGAAGAGAAAATGGTGTAATGATGGAGATAAAATGATGGTGCTTTGTGTGTCCATGTTGAAGATGCTTTGATGATGGTATATTGAGGTGGAAAGAATGATAAAGAAGGAAGAAAAAAATGTAGGGGACGTGAGTTGTGATGGGGAAGAATATGTATTGATTTGGTACTATAGAATATGATAGTGTAGAATTAGGTATAATATGAAATGGAAAATGATGTAAAATTATTTGTACAAAAATGATGATGTTTTTGTGTAAAGAATTGTTGTCTTGGTGTAAAGAAAAAGACATGTGGGCAAAATTTGGATTTTAGAAAGATTTTGAAAATAATACTTTGAATAAATAATTAAAATAATATAATTTTAGAAATTCGGAAATTTAATTTAAAATCGAACAAATTCGATATTTCTTGACTTGGCTAGACGAACACGTCGCGGCGTTAACTTCAAAATAATGGGTGAAATAGTAGCGATACAATTTTCTAAATATTAAAATAATTATTTATTTCATAAAAATCTTGGTCGCTACAACTTACCTTATCAATTAATGGCCATTTCAAAGAAATGAAGACAACCAACTGGCATCTCAAAGAAATGAAGACAGGATTGTGTTTGTACTGACCACTTGACAATTTTTTTTCTTTGTTATTTAGATAAAAAAAAAACTGAACTGCACTTTTGATTACAATCCACTATAGACAAATAAAAAGAGCCTTATCATCACATTTTAGAACAATGTAAAAAGATAACCCTGACTTCAGAGAATAAAATCCAACTTTGCATGCACAAAGTACTGTGGAGAATGTATTCCCTTGCAAAAATAAAGACAGTCAAGAGAGGGTATCTAATTCCACATGAGAATTTTATCTGCCAACAAGTCCAAGAAAATAAAAAAAAGCAGACACATCTTATGACAAAGTACATACTTGCAAACGAACTACGTAGTCCAAATACTAGCTCGTCGAAAACTTCAAATTTGGGTACCTAGTGGATGACAGGAAGCAAGACTCATACAATGGCACATATGCCTTATTGTACACAAAAAGGATAATGAGAAACAGGAAAAACAGTAACTGAAGAATTTGAACCTCACAGGTCGAGTTGCTGGGAAAATCAGGATCTTGTTTGCAACCAATTTTGATAGCTCCAATTCAACCAAAGTAACTTTGTATTCTCATCCTTTGCTGCCTAAAAGATGTCTCGATTTCCTCGAACCCCTAGGAAGGGCTGTGTGAACAACCATAACTCAGTTTCCTTATCAATTTTACCCATTGCTTCAAGTTCTTCCATACACTTGTCGACCGTTATACCCTGGTCGCTTTTCTTGTTCCTTAACGAGGAAAATTCGTCACCCAAACTCGCTAGATGTTCGACTGAACTGGACAATACCCGCACCCCATATTTCACCTTTTTCCCCTTATCCTTATGATTACTTGATTTGTGTTTTCCCCCACTCTTCCTACCTGATACGTCCATTCCATCGATACACTTGCCCACACCCAGCTCATCGTTCGAGCCACTTCCTTCAACCTGTACCTGTAGGCGATCGACAATTGGATCATTGTCACCGTCCTGGTTCATGTCGAATATCCGTTAGGAAAATTTATTAGGCGTGACTGCGTACTTGGAATAATCATAATTGTCCCCAAAGAGCCGATTGTAATGGGTGTAAATTTCTCCGCAATCCCGCTCTTTGAATTTTGCATATTTTGGATTTTCCTGTATAAACACAAGCACTTGTCTTTATCAAATTATTACTGACGAGGTAAACTGGAATATGAGAATCCATTTCCAAAATGAATGTTGAGAAAGCGACACAAAAGACTCTCTATTGAACAAAGTGGTTTCACTTGGTTGGTTAGAGAAGAAAAATCATATAAATTAGTATAGGTTTCCAAACAAATAAATTCCAAATTCTTACGATAGAGGACTTTATAATATAGAATTTCATCTTTGGAATCACTTTCGAATTCGTTTCATATAAATGGCAATAAGATTTCAAGAATAGAGCAGTGTATCAAAATTTCCAGTAAACTCATCTCCTACCTCTTCACTGGACTGGGAGAGACAAATATGTTATTGACATGGAAAATGATCACCAAACAAGGTGAAATTTTAAGGGAACATATAATACTCGGGTAGTTAACACATATCAAAATTTGAGAGCTCGACGATATGTTTCGATATACTAAATTACTCATTGAAACAGCCAAAGCAGTTTCTCGGATTCGTTCAGACGCAATTTAAAAAACTATCCATAACTTAAGTTATATGGCATGAAATTTCATAACACCTAAACCATACATTAGGTAACTCATAGGGATACCATTTCCAATTAGAATCACTTTAAAACCTTGCATTTAAAGAGCAGCAACCTTTTGAATTAAGCACCAGAAATTGTGAATTGCAAAACATTAAATTGTGAAAACACTTTCCGTTGACACCATTCATATGCAACCCCTAACACGTGACCCAATTATGTCAAATAAAACTGAAGATTACTCTTATGGGACAATTACACTTCTACTATTCACAATTTAAAAGTGACCATAATATTAGGAAAAAAAATAACAAAACCAAAAAACTGAAACATTTACTTAACACTAGCCACGAAACCGTCACCACCAAAAAAATCTGTAAATATACATAATCTTAAAATTGTGCATACCTTAATCTTTCTTTCCCACCACTCCTCATCTATGATGATTCGGCAGCCATGGTTCGTGTCTACTCCAACAGCTATGCACTCTAGTAACTAAAACAACAACTTGTGTTGAGTTCGCATATGCGAACATCGATTTTTTAATTGGGTTTGATTCCAATTTTTCTTTGCATTCTTGTTGAACTTGAGTTGAATTCTGTCCCAACCTTCCTTCGTGAAACATTTCTCGCTCTGATGACCTTCCGCAAGACCTAGTTTGCAAGCTGCTAGGAAAATTGGTGTTCTTTGTTACCCCATTTAGCATTGTGTCGAACTTGGTGTTTTGGCTCTGGTGCGGTAGATCTACTGCCGAAAACATCTACTGGTGGAGTCATAGTATAGACCTGCAAAAGCAAGTTCATTTGGAAATCCCCTTTTTCGTACATCTGTTGGTAGACACAGAAAAAAATCGTTTGGGCAACAGAGTGTAAGAACCAGACCATGTGTTGTGGGTAACCAGGGAAGACGTTCTAGTTGTTGTCCATAACTTTGGGATTTGATCGGCGAGTTGAGTTGGGAGGATGAAAGATAAGAAAAATTGTGTAGTGAAGAATGCCTCTGCGTCCTTGAGATCTAAGATGAGGGAATTTGGGGACGGAGGAGGGTAAGCATGTAAATTTATGAAGTGAGGACATAACAGGCTAGCATAATTCCAACGGACTGAAATGCTGTAGTAGAGTTGTCAGTTGGCAGAAGAGTGTATTAATTTATTACTGTAGAAAAAAATTTGAAATTTGTATTTCTATGGTCTTCAAACAGGCACTTAATTTCCACTTCAATTCGGAGGCTTTAAGAGTACAATCTAATACTTCTTCGATAATAACATATGATACATCTCAACTCACAATAGACTTGTCTCCTCGAGGTAATCATAGAAGATTTAACCCTTAGTGACGCAGTGCAGAAACAAGGAATTCAAGCGAAACCTATTTTTTGTTTTGTAATGGTTATTATTATTTGGATAATTATTGTATTAAATTGAAGTCGAACTGTAAATATATATCATCCATAAAATCGTCTCAAATATTAAATGTAAAAGGTTTTATATTTTTTACTTTTCTTCAATAACACATTCATTTTAAATTATAATTTAAGTTCTATATACTATGTATAAACTATAAACTATTTTTTATATTAATTATTATTCTTTTGATAATTATTGAAGTCGAAAAAATATGTAGTATGCGTGTCAAATCGACGAGAAGTTTAATACAAAATAACAAGTGAAAGCAAACTGAAAATATATTGTCCGTAAAAATAGTCTCAAAGATCAAGCGTAAAAGTATTTACTTTATATTTTTTTACTTTTCTTTAATATCCTATTTATTTTAAATTATATCACTTAATTCTATAAACTGCTTTTTTGTAATAATTATCATAATTCTGATAATTATTATATTATTTTGAAGTCGAGAAATATGTGATACATGTGTCAAATCAAAGATCTCAACGAAAAGTTTAATACAAGACAACAAGTGAGAACAAAATATAAACATTTTGCCTGAAAAAATGTCTCAAGATCAATGTAAAAGTTTATTATATATATAATTTACCTCAATATCTCATTCATTTTAAATTATACCATTTAAGTTATATCATATACAGTATTCAAAAAACTTGAAATCGGTTCGACTCGAAAAAGGCAACAAGTCAAAGGTCAGAAAGTCAGACCTAGTTGAACCGATGTCAAACCGATTTTAATTAAAAAATTAATAATTATTTCAATGATCACAATTTTTTTTAAAAAACTATTTTAAAAATAAAGTAACATTTACTCATTTGGAGATAAAATTAAATACACAAAAACACAACAACAATATTCTTTAATTTCAAAATTACTAGTTCAAAACAAATATAGATTTATGGTTGTTAATTTTATTTATTATATTACATTTTTTTAAAAATGTTTTAACATATAAAAAAGATAAAAATAACTTAGTTAGAAGAAAAAAGTTCAAGGAACAAATAAATAATAAATAAAAATATTTTTTTTTAAAAGGGCAATCATTTTAAAAAGAAAAAGAAAAATCCTATAAATCTTAGGATCTCGTAATTTTGATTAGTTTTGTACATGTTGCATTTCCTATTTTGATTAATTTTGTCTTTTTTAAAAAGTTTTGAATTCGATAATATTTTGTATTAAAATGTTATTGTATTATGTTTTTATTTGATATGATTGTATATATAATTAATATATTTTCATAAATTTTGATTGAAATTATTATCACAAATATATTCTCATGCATCGCACGAGTGAAAATACTAGTTCTAGTAAATAAATTAAATAAAAGGCCAGTAGAGTGTACATTAAACCTCTACCCATTGACGAGCTAGGTGGTTGCCGCTAAGTAAACTCAAAAGCAATTAATTCCACTTCAATTCGAAGGCTTTAAGAGTACGACCTAATACTTCTTCGATAATAACATTTGAGACATCTCAACTCACTATAGACTCATCTCCTCGAGCTAATAAGAGAAGATTTAACCCTTAGTGATACAATGTTGAAGGAAGGAATTCAAGCGAAACCTTGTAAAGAATAAAGAACTTGGAATTCACCAAAGAATTGAGATAGTAATCTCAAGAAGTTTTGTTGATCAATGAATGACTAAAAAGTCTTAAGAGCTTAAATTATATAGAAAGTCATAAATCCTAATTCTTGTTAAACATTGAAACTAAAATAAACAAGAAAAAAATAATAGTCCTAAACAAATAAGGAAAACTAATTTTAACCAAAGATAAAATATAAACACGTCTATCTTGATACCTAAACAATCTCGAATGCAAAAAATCCACTGCAGGTTACGACAAAGTGGTGAGTTCGTCTCGTCGAGATACCGAAAATAGACATATTATGGACCGTAACAGGGGTCAGATGCCAAATCTGCAAATTGCGATTTAGCCCCATTTGGTCCAATTCTTCTTCGATACATTCGTCTATTTGTTCTACATCAATCTCTTCCACCTCCGAAGAACTTGACCCTGAGTTATAATTTGGATAAAGAGGTTCATCATCCCCTTGGAATTTGTACAGATCAACTACGTTGAATGTACTTGAAATCCCCATTGATGCTTGCAAATCTAGAATATATGCATTATTGTTGATTCGTTTGAGCACCTTAAAAGACCATATTTTCTAGGCTTCAGTTTATTGTAAGAACCTGCTAGAAATCTCTCTTTTCTTAGGAACACCCTAACGGAATCCCTTCTTGGAATTGCTTGTCGCGTTTATGAGGGTCTACTGCTGCTTTATACTTTGCATTCATCTTCTCCAAATTTTGTTTCACCTCATCCGAAACTGCAATAACTTCTCCTGCCAAATCTTCAACTTCTTTATTCTTTCCATGGCCTTGAGGTAACAACCCAAAATCTACCACATGATAAGGAACTTCAGAATACACAATAGCAAAGGGCTACCAACCTTTAGGTGTATGAACTGCACTGTTATATGCAAACTCAACCTGAGCCAATGCATAATCCCATTGCCTTGGCTTGTCCTCACAAACACTTTGAATCATATTCCCCAAAGTCCTGTTGGTAACTTCAGTCTGTCCCAATGTTGTCAAGCCCGAACTGGTCGATCCAGCCGGGAAACCCGCGACCCGGTTGAAAATCGGGTAGCAAAACACTTAAAACCCGTTTTAAACAGGTAAAAACCTGGTTGACCCATTGGTTTTTTAATGACCCAGTACTGGGTTTCCTGGTTTTGGCGTGTCAAGTTCCAAGATTTTAATTTTAATTTTATTTAAATTTTAAAAACTGAGATTGGAGAGGGTTGCTAATACAAACAACCCCAATTGTGATGTGAATTTCCGAACAACCATATTTTAAGGCTGTTCAAGCCTCCATTTACTAATTTTTGTTCAATGTGGATATGTGTCGTTCCAACCTTTTTTTTCTTTTAATTTTCGCTTAAGAAACACAAGCCATTGGCTAGCCTAGTTGGCTGGGACACTTATTGTCAAGGATTATGCAAAGGTTTGAGCCGCTGTGATGTATGATTCTGGGGGGTTTTTTTTTTTTGACTTTTTTGTGTTCTTTGTATTTCTTTCTTTTTTCTTTTTTCTTTTTTTTTTAAAGAACTTACTCCATTTTGATTGTTTTTCCTTTTAATTCTCCAACTATTTGTATTTCATGGTTAGTTTAATAATTTTGAAATCATTTTTTTATGGGTTAAAACTTAAAATTATTTAATATTCAAAGTTTTGAAATAAATTATAGTATAATAATAAATATAATTAGCAACAATTAATCTATATCTTCGTTGATTTGGTAATTCTAAAATAAAAAAATATTATTATTATTATAATAATTTATATCTTGTGCATATTTAATTTTTATGTAAAAAATCTAAAATAAAAAATATTATTATTTCAAATTTCTATTCTTTGATTTTTCATTTTTTTTAACAATATTATTTAATACACCAGTCGACCTCGAGTTGACCCACTGAACCTTGACCATTTGCTTCTCCCGAGTAGATACCCGGGCTGAGTTTGAAAATATTGGTTTGTCCATCAGTTTGTGGATGGGCAGTGCTGGCCCTATTCAATTTCGTGCCAAACAAATTTCCACAATGTGATACAAAAGTGCTCCAGAAATTTTGAGTCCTTATCTGATGTGATAGATCTAGGATCTCTATGCAACCTCACCACTTCCCAGCGATGTGAGATTCATCATTAGTCTTTCAACGAGCTACAAAGTGGGTCATCTTCGAAAACATGTCGACCACTAAATCAACTTCCCTCTGCATACATCGTAAACCCAAAATGAAATACATCGATATATCCTGCCACATTCCTTCTAGAATAGGAAGTGGCATGTACAATCCCATGTTTTGAGACCGGCCCTTGGACACCTGACAAATATAACATTTCCTGATGATGTTGCCTTCTTTAGTCAGGCCAATAATAACTGCTTTCCAGACTTGATATGGTTTTATCTCGCCTTAAATGACCACTTAAACTACCACCAGGCAGATCGCGGATCAACTTCTCTCGTAATGATGAAATAGGGATACAAAGTTGGTTGCCTTTGAATAAATAACCATCCGAGACATGGAAGTCAGTCAATGGCTCACCTCTGGAAAATTTCTCCCAAATTTTCTTGAAATCATCATCTTTTGGGTATAAATCTTTCAAACAATCAAAACCAACAACCTCTTAGGATAAAGTAACCAATAGTGCAACTCTCTTACTAAGAGCATCAGCCACTCGATTAAAGTTACCTGACTTGTACTTGTTCACAAAAGGAAATTTCTATAGAAACGTGACCCATCTGATATGCATCTTGCTAACAGATTTCTAATTGTTTAAGTACTTTAAGGTTTGATCATCGGTGAATAATACAAACTCCTTCTGTATTAAGTAATGTTCTCATTGTTTCAAAGCGCTCACAACAGCATAAAATTCATGATCATAAGTGCTCTATATTTGCATGACATCACTAAATATTTTCGAGAAATAAGTGGTATGTCTCTTTTCTTGAGAAAGGACAGCTCTAATCCAACACCACTTGCATCATATTTGATTTCAAAAACCTTCTCAAAGCTAGGTAAGGCCAATATAGGAGCAGTACACAATTTATCCTTGATAAGAGCAAAGCTGCGTTCTTGTTCCTCGCCTTAATTAAACTTTCCCTTCTTTAGGGTAAGTGGCGCCGTAATAGTGCTGAATTGTGAACGAAATGTCGGTAGAATTTGGACAACCCATGGAAACTTCTTACATTTGATATTGTTTTTCGGAGTAGGCCTCTGGTAATTGCTCTTGTCTTCTCTTCATCTACCCGTATACCAAGACCCCGACCATAAACCCTAAAAACAACAGTTTTCTTGTACAAAAATCACACTTCTTTAGATTTATATAACACCGATTTTCTTTCAACACCGATTTTCTTTCAACGCCTCTAAGACCTTCCCCAATTGAATCAAATGTTCTTCATTGCTCTGAATATAAATAAGGATATCATCAAAGTAAACGACAAGAAAAGAGACACTAAAAGGATGCAGAACCTGATTCATTAACCGCATGAAAGTACTCGGGGTATTAGATAATCCAAACAGCATCACTAACCACTCATACAACCCATCTTTATTTTAATGTTGTCTTCCACTCGTCTCCTGGCCTTATTCGAATCTGATTGTATCCGCAGTGCAGATCAATTTCTGAAAACGTTTTGGACCCTTCCAATACATCCAACATATTTTCCAAATGAGGAATAGGAAACCTGTAATTTACTGTTATTTTATTTATGGCACGACTGTCTATACACATGTGTCAAGTCTCTCCCTTCTTTGGTACAAACAAAACTGGAACAACACAAGGATTCATACTCTCCTTGATGAAGTCCTTTCTTAACAAATCTTCAATATGCTCCCTTAGAATTTCATTCTCATTTGGGTTCATTTTGTAGTGTAGCAGATTAGGGAAATTGGCACACACATAGGAGGTAGCTCGTTTGGAAGTTCATCTGAAATTAAAGTCTGGAAGTCACTTAGAATATTCTGCACTTCCATCAGAATCTCTTCATCTTCTCCATCAGTCATCAAGAGTCCCTTAACAACAACGGGAAAAATGTAACAAGATTTTTTTACAAAGTCCACAACTTCTTGCTCATGGTTGTAATAGTAGGAAAGTTCTTTGGTTGCCTTCTTCCCAATTTCAAATCTTGGTTGAGAGGAGCCATGCCTATCTTGTTACCCTTCAAGGGAAATATCACTATATTATCACGTCCCTTGTGGATATAATCCACGTCATACTACCATGGATGAACCAATAGGATATTATAGGTGTCCATATCGATCACGTCACAAATAATCTCGTCCAATAGTGTTTTCCAATAGAAAGTGGGACTTTGCAAGTTTCAGTAACATGAACAGAAGGACCTCGCTTTACCCAGCCTAGGGAATATGAATCGGGATGTTTTTCAGTTAGTAATTTCAATGCATCTACCAGCTTCTTTGACACTCAATTCTCACAGCTTCTATTATCCACTACTAGTGAATCATCGCGTGCGATGTACGGGAAGAAACGTCTAAATAAAAATAATCCTATTCAAAATTAAATGAATCCTTAAACAAAATAAATAACATTCACAAATAAGATATAAGTTCATCATTTATTAGTTTTATGTATAAACATCAACCTTTTAGGGAGAAGTCAAACATGCGAAAATGATTGTGCCTGACTCTTATTGATAGTCATGACATATGACACCATCAATGAATTTTTTTTTTTTTAAATCTAATAAGTATCCTAAAACTCGAATGGCTCAACGATATCCTTGGAATAAAGAACTTGTGTCCTGCATTACTGTCAGATAGAATTTGACCTTATAGAATATGATCGTCAAGTTTTGTAACGATTATTCACTATCTCCTCGAACCAAAAATTCACCTTGCAAAATGAACACTTAAATGTAGGATCTCCAGTATTCATATACTCTGAACATTCAAACACTTGATGAAAAAATTAATAATAGAGATCATGCATATAAAAGATAAAATTCAATATTTTGACCATTGATAATGAAAAAAAACATGTATAATAATAATAATAATAATAATAATAATAATAATAATAATAATAATAATAATAATAATAATAATAATAATAATAATAATAATAATAATAATAATTGCTAGGTTGACAAAGATATTGCATTAAATTTATGATATTTTAAGTTTTCAATATTTATACAACGTAATTATTTTCTGATTGAAATTATAATTTAGTATTAATCATCTCAATTTTTAGTTAAGTAAATTAGGAGACAATTTATATATTATTGTGAAAAAATATCATAAAATTTGAATTAAAATATAGCAAAGAATATCTTGGTATGGTTAATTACTTTTTGAAATTTTAAAATTAATAGTTAGGACAAAACCATTAATAACTATATCATTTCAAACAATATAGATAAACTTTTTAACCGTTAATGTTAAAAAATATGATATGAGACTTTTTGAAATAACAAATTAATTAAGAATTAAATGTAATTGTCATTGAAATAATTTTGATAAAGAATGCAATATAGGAAAGAACTTTAATATGTATATGTAATAAATAACTTAAAAATAGGATTTAGTTATAAAAATTTCAATACAACGTGATTTATAAAAATACGAATGTGTATAAATTTTAAATATAATTTTAATTGAGAATTTGACACTAGATCTGTATAACTGAACCAAATATTTATCCATAAAATTAAGACCAATAAAATATCACAATTATCATAAGAAATTAATTATGTATTAAATGTAATTATCTATAAAAATATTTAATAATACGCTATAAAAAAGAGCTCCATTTTTAGATGTACTAAATAACTAAAAGTAAGATTATTTATAAAAAAAACTACACATATGATGTCATTTATAATTTAATACTCCCTCCGTCCCATAAAGATAGTCATCTACTCATTTTCACACAGATTAAGGACAAAAAGGAATATAAAATATTAATTTTACTCTTAAAAAATAAAGTAGGCTATCTTTTTTAGACGAACAAAAAAGAAATAGTGGACTATCTTTGTAGGATGGAGAGAGTATTATATAGTAATAAAATTTTAACATAATTTTTAACTGCAAATTTTACTTTGGATTTGTATAACTGAACACAAATTTTTATTTGTAACATTGAAAACGTTGGAAGAACACATTTTTTTTTTATGAAAAGAGAGATTTTGACACAAAAAAATCAAATATAAATAAGTAAAACCAAACAAATTGTCGTTCTTATATAATAAAAAATGAAAACAACTTCTCGGTAAAAGCAAATTTAAAAAAAAAAAAATTCTAGTTTCTTGTTTTTATTATTTTTTATACAATTTCATCAAATATATATACTGACCCATGAATAATATGTTTTTTCTTCACTCAACGACCGAAACCATTAACATATCTATCCAACCCAAAGCTATTCTAAATAGCCTAACATTAGTTAACACATTGCAACCCCAACAGAGAAATCTAGAACATAATATAAATAGACTATTAGCAAGTCCTCTTATTAGTCCAAAATAATTTTGCATTCTATATTGTTTTCGAAGTTTTTTCTACAATATTATTGTTTTAATATTTTTTCTTTTTTGTCAGAAACTCAAATCTATGTTCAACAACTCAAAATATCACAGGTCTTGAAGAAAAGAGTAGTGCCAATCCTTTTTATTTTTTCAAAAAATAATTTACGATTTTTTATTTTCAACTGGTTTGTAATATTAATAACTAATAAGCATTACCACCGCACCAGAAATTTTGAATCATAAAACGTGATAAATAGAAGGTGGAGTGGAGGGACCATGTTATACATTACACATTTTTTCAAAGAAATAACTATTTAATTGAATTCTTTTATTATTGTGTATATCTTCATAATAATTATATATAACAGAAATGAAAGAGGTTGTATATCGGGAAATGGAAAAAAAAAAGGATATAGAAAACAAAAATGAATAAATAGATTTTGAAAAATGGGAAAAAAATCAAACAAATTCTGAAAAAGTGAAAAAGGGAAGAAAAAAAACTGTCTTTCCAGTGTAATTAGGCGGCGGGAAATAGAAGTCATATAAACACAATAAATATTGAAGAATGTAAGTAGCCTGTCAGCGATTTTGAAAATAATAAATAAATATTGAAGGCTCAACTATTTCTGAAGTGAGTTTTGAAGTTGATTATTGGATGAGAGATATGAGTAGTGTGAACATGATAAATATTGAAGTCCCAAAAAAAAAAAATAATAATAATAATAATTAAAATCTGCACATAGCACAAGAGTTTTGGAGGGAAACAGTGAAGTTGATTGAGGTTGATTCAGCTACTTTTATATATTATATAGATATATAGATTACTTATCATACTTTATTACTAATGGAACAAAGTGAACGAAAGTTGCGATGCTGCCCCTCTTCTTTTGGTGATAATAGAACTCCCTGCAACACCAAGACCAGCGTCTCTACACCTTCTTCTATGATGAATTTGACCCCATCATATGCATCTTCGCCTTCTTCTTCCTTGAATAGGTGATGACCTTCGCCTTCCTCAGCTTCAATCAGGTTGGCCTACCGACGTCCTGGACAGTTAGTAGATTGATGACCAGGCTTCCTGCAATGGTAACAAACATCCGTTGTTGGTTTCGCATATGGGTTCTCTTTCTGTGGTTAATTTTTGGTCAGATTTCTATTATTGAATCTTCCACTACCAGCAGTTTCTTTATTTGCTGGATTTGAGGAATTTTGTTGCTATATGGATTTTCCTTTGTCTACAGGATCTGGATATGTAAATTACTAGTATAGATTTGCCCAAAAATAATAATAAATGCGAGTCGCTTTTTGAAAACAACATACGCCAATAAAAGGGAGGTGACATTTTTGTAAATAAATTTTAACTATACGCATCAATTATTTACTAACAACGGATGCGTAAATATGGAAATAAGAAAAGGGGTCAATTCTAAGGTTAGAATCGATGCCTATAATCCAGTAAAAGGAGTTAGTTTTTGAAAAAAACCGACACCTTTTGTAATTTTATTTACAATACTCGTTTATCCTGAGAGAACCGACGCATAAAGTAAAAACAAAAAAGCTGCCAGTGGTCATGACTCGTAAGCTTATTTCTCAAACAAAACCCTCTCTCTCTCTCTCTCTCTCTCTCTCTCTCTCTCTCTCATTTTGATCTCACAACTCCATCTCTTCTCCTCATAGCCACCTCCTCTCCTTCACCGGTCGACCAACCACCGCGTCGCCACACCACCATGGTAAGAACCCTCCCTTTTTGCCTCCTCCTCGACTGCGCACGAACACTCGCTCGCGCACACATGAACACACGCGCACACGAGCATCACTCTCACACACGGTTGCACACTCACTCGACCATCACGCCACCACACCACCACCCCACCACGCCATCCCATCTTTCTCTCCTCCCTAATCACGCGCACATGAGCTGCACACCCGCGCGTACACACACTTTCGAAAATTCATAAATTAGTTAGTTTAATTGAAATTTTTAGTTAATTTTTGGGTTAGATTTGTTATTATCAGATTTTAGTGGAAATCATATACATGTGTATTTCTAATTTTCAGATTTGGGAAAATGATATAGATGTGTGGATTAATTTTTAGATTTGTAATTTCGGTTTAGTTATTTTTCTTGTAAAGTGGGTAATATCTTTTAGTAAATTGGAATCAAGATTGAGATTATTGTAAATATCTTTTTCGATGGTTGCAAAGAAAATTATGATTTTGTATTTAGGTATTGTATAATGTGAAGTGGCTGTGCATCCTAATCTCGGCCTCCCACATATTTTTAGATCATTTTGGAGTGATTGTGAAATGTATGAGCCTTTTTAACGATTTACAGGGTTGCCACTCCTGAAATCTTGTTGTTTACATGCTGGTTTCATATATGTTCCATTTATGATTATGGTCAAAACACAGAAACCTGTCTGTGGGATACATATTGAAAATTTTATATGGGAATACTTTTGGTTGGATGAAATCTCTTGCTTACTTGATAATGAAAAACAATGAAAAATAGTGTTTAGTTCTTTGATTTTACATGCTTCTTTGTTCTTTTATTTTTGTTCTTTGATTATATGTGCTTGTTTGCTCAGTTGCTAACCTATTACTTCAGTGTAACCCATTTGGATGTAATATATAGGGGAAGCATAATCATATGGTGAATTATAGATCACGATCATGTCTATAGTAGTGCAATACCACATCTTTCCCCTTTTTTCTTTCCTATAGTTTATTTTTTGTTCTTTTCTGAATTGGGTCTCCTCCTAACAAGTACAGGGACTGAATAAGAATGAATAGATTGCAGTTGTTCATAATGTTCTTTTCATGATTATTCATTATTGTTGATATCTATACTTTACTAATTATCATTGAGAAGATCTAAAACTTAATCTACAGGAATCTTTCATCCAACCAGTTTATGGGCAGCATACCAGTTGAGTTGGGGGCATATCATCAATCTTGACGCACTGTGTGATGAGGTTCGAAGCGCGGAAGAAACGCCGGAAAGTTTCGAACACAGGTTGTAGTTGGACGGATGAATCATGACCCGATATTCACGACGTGATGGCTCGACGATGCGGAATAAAGAACCACGACTTTCGAAATGCCACAAGGATTTGCCCAATTTCGTTGACCAGTCTCTGATTTGAACGCTACAAATATTTTCAAGAAATATTTGATAAGTTCGATATTTGAACGTCACAAGAAATATTCTTGATAAGTTCGAAAAAACATAGGAATTCACCTATATCATTTATTGAATCCTCAATAAAAACTGTTTTATATCAAAATCAAAGTCTCAAGTCTGAATTACAATGAATGGAAAGGAATATAAATAAGTAAAATAACACAGCCGCTAATTGACTCAAAATAGAATTATAATTAGACTAAAATTCTAAAATAGGCAAACAAATAATTAAAAACAAAATTTAACCTAAAAATACGCAAAAACCCTAATTTTCGTCTGCATAATTGATTTGCTGTTTTGAAGCCCCAAATGATGTAATTTGGTCATAAAATCAGTCGGATCAAGGGCTTTAGCCCCATGAGTTTTGCTTAGTGGCCCATTTCTACTCGAAAAACTCATATTATGCATCTAATTCCGACATGGTTGACTGGATTGCACTTTTATTTGACTTGAATATTTAACTTTTTCCGTCAAGCCTGCTATGACTCCGATTGTCGAGGGTCCGGAACAAATCATACCCTCCTTCTTTAGGATGATTCGTCCCGAATCATAGCTTTGTTCTTGTTGTTTCACTTCACCTCCTGGATCAAACGGAAAATTATTGCTTCCACGCCAGAGGGATGACCAATAGTATCCTGTAACTTGGGTTACATGAATGGATTGAAGTAGAAACTCCTGTGAGCATTGGTGGTGTTGCCCAAATTTTCAAGCACATTTGACCTGCAAGACAAAATTAAACAAAGCATGGAGGGAAATGTTAGGTTCATGAGGTACAAGGTATGGATCCTTGTATTCATGAATTATCACGGTCAATTCCACATTTTGAACCATGAGGTCCTTCTCTTCACCTTGTTCTCCTTTTGTAACTCCAACTACCTTTTCAAAATTTTTACTCACAAATTCAACCACATCTCCTATCTCCACATTTTTATCAACACGCTCATGCACTACCTCATTGCTACCCAAATGTGGATCGTCCAATTCAGAGTTCAAATGTTTAACTTCTACCTCAACCCCCAATTCATTCCTCTTATCATCAACAATTTCATTCTTAATCACTTCCTCGCTACCCAACTCCACATTTTCCTCATCAAATTTTGGAGTTTGATTATCCGTTTTTAATTTAAACTCCCCCTCCTTCTTTTCAATGTCCTTACCCCCACGACGCCTCCTATTACACCACCTTTCACTCTCCTTCCTTACCATTCGTGAATCTTCTAGTGCATCCTCTAATGTCAACCCATATAGTACGCATGCTTTCCCTTTCTTAAGGAATTTGTATATGTGCATACTCTTATCATAAACAGCCTCCCTCCTACGTCTCCATGGTTTTCCCAATAAAATATGATAAGATTTTAATGGCACTACATCACACCATACATCCTCACTATACCTTCCCTGGGCAATATGCACTAGAACTTGTTTGGTTACTTTGAAATTCCCAAACTCCCTCATCCACGTCATCCTATAAGGTTTATAGTGTGGTTCTAGGGGCAATCCTAATTTTTCAACCACGGTACTACTAACGAAATTAGTAAAGCACTTTCCATCAATCGCCAAATTACACCCCTTATGATCCACATAACATCTAGTTTGGAATAAAGTGCCCGGATCATAATCCATTCTTTATCTGACGTTAAAAAAAATTCAAGAATGAAGAGGATTTAGACATCAAATAGCAAGAATGATTTTTATTGACTTGGAAGGAAATATCAAGAATTTTAAAGAAACTCAAGAAAGTGGTTTTTGAATTTCAGAGTGACTTTTTTTTTTTTTAATTATAATGAATTTTCGGAATCAATAAAAATAAAAAATAATTTTTTTTTAATAAAATCTGAAAATTCGACACAAACGCAACAAAACAAACGAGACAGGATTTGGATAAGAATCGAATAAAATAAACAAGATTGAATTTTTGTTGAATTTTTATATGGATCAAATTGGAAAAAAACTTACTGGCACGAATAACACTCAAGAAAAGAAAGACTCAACAATAAGATATGGATAATTCTTATGACAAACTCGTTGATAAACATAAGAATTAAACTGGATAGAATAAAAAACCTGAATTCAGAGTCCAGCTCTGATACCAGATGATGAGGTTCAAAGCGTGGAAGAAACGCCGGAAAGTTCCGAACTCAGGTTGTGGTTGGACGGATGAATCATGACCCGATATTCATGACGTGATGGCTCGACGATGCGGAATAAAGAATCACGACTTTCGAAACGCCACAAGGATTTTCCCAATTTCTTTGATCAGTCTCTGATTTGTATGCCACAAATATTTTCAAGAAATATTTGATAAGTTCGATATTTGAACGCCACAAGAAATATTCTTGATAAGTTCGAAAAAATATAGGAATCCACCTATATCATTTATTGAATCCTCAAAAAAAAAAAAAACTGTTTTATATCAAAATCAAAGTCTAAAGTCTGAATTACAATGAATGGAAAGGAATATAAATAAGTAAAATAACCTAGCCGCTAATTGACTAAAAATAGAATTCTAATTAGACTAAAATTCTAAAATAGGCAAACAAATAATTAAAAACAAAATTTAACCTAAAAATACGCAAAAACCCTAATTTCCGTCTGCATAATTGATTTGCTGTTTTGAAGCCCCAAATGATGGAATTTAGTTGGCCCATGAGTTTTGCTTAGTGACCTATTTCTACTCGAAAAACACATATTATGCATCTAATTCCGACATGGTTGACTGGATTGCACTTTTATTTGACTTGAATATTTAACTTTTTCCGTCAAGCCTGCTATGACTCCGATTGTCGAGGGTCCGGAACACATCACTGTGAGTGTGAAGATTAAACGTTATCATTATTCCACTAAAAAATATCTCTTGTGACATTGTTAGTTTCTTCTTTAGGGATCCATCAAGCAATGGTTTTACTGGACAAATTCATGCTACTGTTGGAGATCTGGAGCATCCTCTTACACTGTAAGACATGAATATTCTTTTTTTGATGATTACAACAATATTCCCAAAACCAACCCCTCCCCTTGAGGTTCGATCCCTGGCATACTAATTAGGCATACTACAACAATATTCCCAAACCCAACAAGATTGATTGAATAATTAGATTTAAACTATTTTATCATTTAATGATTATGCATCATATGTAGTAGTGGCAAGCACTTCAGGAACCTATGACTAATAATTTAGTAAATAGTTGGAGAAGAAGTCACAATTTTTAGTGGAAGAGTGAGCAAATAGGTTGAGAACTTGCAAGTGTTGACAAATATTGGTTTTTGAGCCATGAATGTGTGTGTTTTGTTTGGTTGATGTGTATTGGACATCACATCAATGCAATCTTGTTTGTCTGCTTATTGGAATCTCAAAATCCTAGTCCTAAACCCACTTCATGCTTAGAAAAGGTACGACAGATTCTAAATTATGTTGTAAAATTGTAGCAAATTAAGTTGGTATTTGCTATTGGTTTTGAAACTTGTGCTATAATGATCAACAAGGTTTCTTCTCGGCATTTTCAATCCAGAGGACTGGCTCAAGATTACGTATCATTTTCCATCTTTGTACAACATTTTCTTTAATTGAACTACTCTTAAATGCTGGAGTAACTTGTTTCTTTCTTGATTTGATGATTTCAGATATGTGAACGATTCTTTGCGAATAGGGAGGGATGACAAAGGGAATATCTTAGAGAGAGTCGAAGATAATACAGTGTATACATTTTCAAACTTCCCTTCGCTGGTTCGATTTTTGGCATGTTGATACTTAAGTTTATCAATAGTATTGTTGGAGGCATTTAGGGAGGGGTTTGATGTACTCGAAGGGGCAATGGAATCTGCTACTGAACTACAAACTCCTGCTACGACTGCAATTGAACATAGTGATTTATCTGAAAGGGAGTTTAGCGGAAGTGACATCCAGAATTCTCTTGATCCAATAGCCAACCTAGGCCAAGTTGATTCTTAAAGAAACCATAGCTTAACGTTCTCAAAAGGAAGCAAGGATTACACCAGTCTATTGTAGTGATGACAATTAACCCCCCCCCCCCCCCCTGTTTTTTTTAAGAATAGTTAATGTGAAGAGTGAATTTGAGAATAGTTGACCAATTCCAATTCTAAATGTATGTATTTTTGAGTTTTTTTATTTATTAATTGACATTTGGATTTAATTAGTATATATTTTTAAGTATAGTATTTGATTTTCATGATTTGAATTTAGTTGGGGTTTCACCCAGTTTACTAGTGGGATTTTTTTTAGGCGTCAGTTGTTGACCAAAAATCGATGCGTAAAGTCTTTACGCGTTTTCGCCAAACGCGTCGCTTGTACAACAAACGCCTTTTATCTTTAACAACCGACTCATATGACTCGTTTTGTACTAGTGAATTCTGCAAAAATTGTGTGCTTTCTTTTCATTTTCGATCATCTTAGCTTTCAAGGCCATGTCCACATAGTCTGCAATTCAATTCTTTCCTGGATGGTTGCTTTCAGACCACTAGTGTATTTGGAAATCTTCTGATTTTCAGATTCTTGGAGGCTATTATGTTTAGCCAATTGTTAGAACTCATAGGTATAGTCATTCTCACAACGGTTACATTGTATGCAATTTAGGTACATACGGTAAATGATATTCTCATGGTTAGGAGGTAAGAATCGCTCCATCAGTAACTACTTCATCCTCCTCCACGTACATATCTTATTCTTGCCTTATTTATGACAGGTGGTCTGCAATTGGTCCCGCCAAACGGCTACAACAACTTTCAAATGGAAAGCCATTATCCTTATAACTTTTCCTCGGGTACCTCCATCATATCGAAAAACCACTCTGCCTCTCCTAACCAATTGAAAAAACTCTTCAATTCTTAAGTTTCCAGTTAAGTATGAAATATATTCCTTCATATTGGCCTGACAACATCGAGTCTGGCGACATCAACTCTGTTAGCCTACTGACTGCTCCCTCCATTGTTATCTCTGTTACCACCACCATTGTTCACGATATTATTTCCAGCATCCCAAAATTAATTCAAGAAGCTCTCCGAGCTAGGGGTCAATTAGCTAGATTTACGTATCAAAATATGCCCTGGTAGTTGGTACTTCAGCCATCAAAATTAGGGACATGAAAACACAACGTGACAAAATAAATCAAAGATAATAAGAAGGAGAGACCTACTCTAATACCACTTGACACAGTGCGAAAGCAACGAAATCAAGCAAAACCTTGTAAAGAATAAAAACTTGGAATCCACCAAAGAATTGAAAGAGTAATCTCAAGAAATTTTATTAATCAATGAATGAAAAAAATTTAAGATTCTAAATTATATAGAAAGTCAAAAACCTAATTCTAGCAAAACAAGGAAAGAACAATAAAAGTCTTAAACGAATAAGGAAAACTAATTTTAACCGAAGATAAAATATAAAACTATTATTTGCTGCCTAAATAATCTCGAACGTCCAAAATTCATTATAGGTCACGGTAAAGCGGTGAGTTGCACTCGTCTCGTCGAAATATCAAAAATAGACATATAATGAACCCGAAATGGAGGTCGAGGCGCAAAATCTACAAATTACCATTTAGTCCCTTTCGGTCCAATTCTTCTTCGATCCATATACTATCAGTCCCTTCCACCTCTGAAGAACTCGACCCCGAGTTATAATCTAGATAAAGAGGCTCATCATCCTTGTGGAAGAAATGGTGCTACAGTGTTTGAAGACGACATCCAGAGGTTGAAGAAGGCATTCATGTAGAAAGATAAATCGCCCTTTTCTGTTTTCATTTTACAATTTTGTCCCTGTTTTAACTATTTGATTTTGCCCCTGTTTTAAGTTTTAGCCAATTAATATGAAATCAATTATTTATTTGGGTTGAATTAATGTGTAGTAATAATATTCTAATTCCGATAATTAAATTTTGGTACTAAATATATTTGATGTATTTTGCGTTTTATCGTTAATGTAAAGAAGTGCACGTTTATTAATTAAATTTATGATAAAATAAATAGTTCAAATAAAATAATAATCAAAATTAAATTAAAAAGGAAAATAAGAAACAATATTCATTTGGTGTGAAACTTGAAGTTTTGGATTGAAGATGAGTTAATAGAATAGAGTAAGAGAAACTATATTTTAGTGTAAGGTTGAATACATTTTAGAGTTTTGTGTTGAAGTTGACCTTACCTTTATATCATTTCCTTTTCCTTTGCTTTCACCCTTGTGTACAAACTTTTCTTCCTAATCCAATGTTGCGTCCCACCCTAGCAATTCTGGAATCTCCTGAGTTGTAGAGTAGTAGCTTAGTAACTCCTAAGGTCTTTCTAAACTACCATCGAGCACATATGCAATAGATTGAAAGTGGATGGAACGCAAGAGACATTAAATAAGACGGGCCACACGGTGGGGGAAGTGGAACAAAATAAAAGATGAAACAACAAGAATTAAAATTATAATGTTAGAGTATTTTCCATTTTTTCTCTTCAAATATGTTCTTGTGACTTGTCAAACAAGCTCTTCTATTTTTAAGGTAGATAAGTGCTTGTTTAGCGTTTGAGAAATTGAAGAAATTTTTTAAACATGCGATTAAAAATTTGTTAAAAGATTTGTAAAATGGTGATTCTTATATAAATGTATGGTTAAAATGTAGTTTAACGTGACCTCTGACCTAGTATATTTCTAGGGCCTTCCGGATATACAGGTGATTATAAGAATCAAAAAGAACATTTGTAATATTATTTGGACTTCTAACAATTATTACAATTAAGAAAAGAGGTAGTCCCCACTTGTATAGTTTTACGAAGATGATAAGACCATGTTCTCTTTACTGTTTTGAGATCGTTTTCTATTTTTATTTTTGAAAACACTAAAAATGCGTTCTTTTTACCATTTTCGAAAACGCATTTTGGAAAAAAAAAATTGTACACAAAACGCAAAACGCAATGTGTTTCAACAAAAAATGTCCAAAATGCGCGTTTTGAGATTTTTTTTGTAAGAATTATCCTAACTTGGAACTAAGCTTAAAATAAAAATATATATATATATATTTTTTTTTTTTTGAGAATTATTCTAACTTGGAATTAAGCCTAATTTTTTTTTTTTTTTCAGAATTATCCTAACTTGAAACTAAACATAAAATGAAGTTTTATTAAATTCAATATCAACATTACAAAAAAAAAAAAAAAAAAAAATTAAGTGGAAATTCTTGTTGTTGTATTTCAAAAAATGTCTTGATAAATGGACTCTGATGATTTTGAAAGAACTTACATTTTCTGAATTTTAATAGAACCAGAATTTCCTCAAATCTCAAACCTGACAAGCTATGTTAATATAGACTTTTAGTGCTCACATTAGTGTGTTGCAAGTAATCATGTTTTCAGTGTATTGTGAAAGAAAATTTGAGTTTGAGCCAATGGTATTCTGCAAGCAAATTAATTAAAAATAATTTAAGTAGTTTTCTGCAAAATTTTAAATAGAACGTGTTTTTCAGTTTTTTATTTTCAAAAATAATTTTCAGAAATGACAAACCAAACGCGTTTTCAACAAATTTGAAAATAAAAATAAAAACAGAAAATATAAAATATTTTTGAAAATGAAAATACAAAATAAAATATAAACAGAATGCCACCTAAGCTTCTGCTTAACTGGCAACCAGCTATTCGGGATGCCATGCATACATTTTCAAAGCATGTCTATCTACTATGTCACCTATGAGGCAATGAGTGCATATTTTATTCCCTTTCAACCATTATTTTCCAAGATTGCCTAATGCCTCGAAGGCAGCATAAACTTACTGCACAAGTGTCACATACAACCCTAGTCGCATAGAATGGGTCTCTGGGTACCGTACAAGGCAGTAGTGACAATTTTGGAGTGTCGGCAATGGCCGAGTCGAGCCGGCTCGACCCCTTAAACCCACTACTCGACTTGTCACTCAAGGGACAAACTCAACTTGGCTCACAAGTCATTATTTATTTATTTTTTAAAATTCAAAAAATGGCATTTTTGATTAAAAAAAAAAAAAAATTTCAAGCCACGAGCCATCCGCCCTTGAAAAAATAATGCTATTCTCGTTTCTCGATTCACTTGCTTGGCTCGTGTCCAGGCTAAGTGGCTGGTAGCTCATGTTTGACTAGCCGAGCAGTCGAGCCACCGAGTGACTCGGCCCGTTTGCCATCTCTACAAGTATGTGATGCCGTATGCAAGTCGTACTATGACAAAATGGAACCATGTGAGAAGAGATTAATGTGACGTCTCTGCAACTCTGTTCTAAAAAACTCGCTTACGTTACATTTAGGCGCGTTTAAGCTTGAAACTTGACATTCATGTTTCGTCACGCTTAACGCTTCGTTCGCGCATTGCTAGACTTTTTCCCGCTTAGGCACGTTTAAGCTTGAAGTTTGATCTCGCCGCTTCGTCACGCTTTACGCTTTTTAGAACACTGCTTTTCAATGGCACTTGGGAGTCAAAATCCTATTGCATAGGACAACATATGGAAAGTCACGAGATATGATGGCTAGAATGTGACGTTTTGGCACTTGAAATGTGAGCTATTGTGATGAGACTATATGCTAAGAATCTAATATACTTCACTATATGCCAATAATCTAAGATACTTCAAGTTTATTCCTTTGCCTATAAATTCTCATACTTTGGGCCTGTTTGATTCTGATTTAAAACTAGATTTTTATCAAAATTAAAGTCAGCAATTAATCATAACCACGTATATAATGAGTCCCATATTTTTAATTACATATCTCATCAACTTTTATCAAAATCTGTTAAAAACTTGATTTTAATCTTCATCAAAAGGGAATGTAATGAAGAATTTGGTATTCTCGCTCTAAATATAAATCTCGGGCCCGACATAAGGTGCCACACTCAAGTGGCCTACATGGGTTGCCAATTGTATCTCGAAAAATGAAAAATTGTTTAACATATAAGATAAATAATAGAGAAAAATTTTACTCACCGATCCTTCATGAGGCTTTCTGACGAGATCCCAGTCGGGGAATCTCGTCGGACGCGCGGAATAACAAGAATTAAAGCCTCGGAAAGATCTAAATTAGATTCGACGCGAAAACAACAACGAAAATAAGGATAGAATGACGGTAAAACCTTGACCCGACAATCACGACGCAATTTATGGTGATGCGGATTGAAGAACCAAGATTGGTGAACGCCACAAGGACTTGTCAATTTCCTTGATAAGTTTCGAATTGGTAAACGCCACAAATATTCTTACGAATATTTGATAAGTTTGTTGGAAGAACGCCACAAATATCGGATCTTTGATAAGTTCAAGAAAAGGGAATAAACTCAACCTCTCAATTTTGGAGAATCCTCTCACAAATTTTATTAATCAACTCAAACTTAACTGTCTTTACAATGAATTGAAAAAGCGTATAAATAAGCAAAATAACCTAGCATCTAATTTACTCAAAATAGAATTCTAATTATGCTAAAATTCTAAAATAGGAAAATAACCTAAAAAAATAAAAGGAAACAAAATAATTGACAAAATTCCGGAAAATCTGGCGCTGCGTGTTTACGGCCGTGACAAACCTTCTTACGGCCGTAAAGGCCTTTCTGATCAAAATTGTGATATTAGTTACGGCCGTGACACAATGATTACGGCCGTGAATTTCCTCCGGTTTGAATGTTACGGCCGTAAGAATGGGCATTACGGCCGTGAGACCTTTTCTGCTGAAATTCTGCATTTTCCTTCGATAGTTGATTACGGCCGTGACAATAGATTTTACGGCCGTGATTATATGATTTACGGCTGTGAAGGAATTCCATTACGGTCGTAAGGCCTTTTCTGCATAAACAATTTCTTTTACTCGGCTCGGCTTGATTATTTCGTCTTCTCGGCTCGATTCCATCATGGAACTTGCTCCGTTTTCCATGTAGATCACCGTCATACTACCGTTGTCTCGACTTCGCCCTTCGATGCGTGGTCCGGATCACATCACTTTCCTACAAATAAACTAACAGGGGTGTATATGCCCCACAATATGCAACTGTCCCCCTGTTATGGGCATGCCTCAAGCAAATCTACTGCCTAATTACTAATTAGGGAACTTAAAGATAGTAGCAGTTTAAAAAGGAGATGAATAGTGCCCTCACAAAGGAATAACCTTGAAATAGGGAAGATAGCCCTTCGATAAGAGGTATATGTTCCCAAGCCAACACTGGAAACCATCGAATAGGGGATACGTAATTTGTAGAGCCCCCTTCCCACCGTTTTGATATGTTTACAATTTTTATGCGTTAAAAAGAAAACGAGAAGAGACAGTGAAAGAAGACAATTTCTTATAATTGATGATATTTATTCAATAAATAGTTGTTAATAGGTATTTATAGACCAATTATAACTTGATAACCAAGTAATTCAACCCACTAATCTAGAAATAAGGAATAACAATATAAGTAACAAATCAAGAACAAGAACCAATAATTAAATAATATGGAGCTATTTTTAAGTCACTACCCATTTCATGATTTTTATTAATCATCCACAACAATAACCCACTACTTGCATGTTGCACATATCATTCCCGCCCCCTTAATAACACCATTGTCCTCAATGGTGGAATTTTTTTGAAATAATTAATAGTCTCCTTCGCTTCTAATTCATAATTTCATAGTCAGGTTGTAATTGTAGAGAACATTGATAACAAACAATGGCATCTTGAGGCATTTCCAAAGCCTTGCAAACATTTTCCAAATTCAGAAGTTAGGTTTCAACTTGACTGCTTCCTTGTAATACTGCAAAGCCTTGTTAAGATCACCTGCATCCGTAAAAAAATTGGACCATGCAATGGAAAAAAGTTGGTTGTATGCGGAGAGCCTCATTATAGGAACTGTATGCATCTTGCATTAATCCTTGAGCTTTCATTAGATTTCCAAGGTTACTGTAAGCATCAATCAAAGAAGGTTCCTCGTCAAAGATGGAATGACCATCATAGGTCTATGATCATCAAAATCATCGCATTGTTCAGCAGGTGTGACGGGATTGATCTCAATTTGGGAATTCAGTGGGTTTTGTGAGCTTCATAGAGCTTGGAGCTCAGCTAGTACTGTTTATAGGGTAGCTTAAATTTGTTCAAGACTAGATTCATGTCGTCCCAAGATTGTATAAACTTCAGAACGAAATTTAGCATTTGTCGGGTGTACATGGTCTCAAACCTGGCTCTGATACCAATTATATGATTACAATTTCTATGTGTAAGAAAGAAAACGAGAAGAGACAACGAAAGAAGACAATTTTTTATAATTGATGATATTTATTCAATAGTTGTTAATGGCTATTTATAAATCAATTACAATTTGATAACCAAGTAATTCAATCCACTAATCTAGAAATAAGGAAATATAAGTAACAGATCAAGAACATGAAACAATATTAAATAATATGAAGTTATTTTTAAGCCACTACATATTTCATGATTTCTATTAATTATCCACAATAATGACCCACTACTTGCATCACGCACATATCATTATTGATACGATAGAACGTAGAGAAGAGAAAAGAGGAATCTGACAGATTCTGTAAAGAAGAGAATTAGAGGGAGACTAGAATTTTCATTAACTTTATACTAATATCCCTAATGAATTTATGATATAGACTTATTTATAATAGTAGGAAAATATGAGAAAATGCAATACCACGACTCCTAAACTAGTTAATTAATAGCACTTAATGGAACTATCTACCGAAGTAATTGGAACTACAAACTAAACTAAATATTAGCACTGCATGTGCATTTGATCAACATAAAAATACAAAATATAAAAGCTAATAAAATTTACAAGTTTTGCACGTATGACGTTTTTTGGGCAAGAGCCCTGGCCGCCAACAAGGTCCATAAGTATTTTTAACATTTTGAGTGATCAGTCTAGAAATAGGGTCCCCAAACGAGATTTCAAGGGATAGGCAATAGAACCAAATTTCATATGCTTCAAGTACTATTAATTTAATGAATAATAAATGAACTCCTGTGAAACGTCAGTATAAACCCATGATAATATCGAACATTACTAAAGTAAAAAATTTAATGATCTATAATACATACAAAACATTCAATTGGATCCATGTTCACTCCCATTTGCACTCAATCTTACTAGTATTTCTGAAAATTGAAGTAAATAACACACTCCCATCCATTCTCCTCAAAACAAAACTCTCCACCAAAACATAGCAACCAAACTTTCTCCAGACAACATCACTTCTAACCTCCTTTCTACCAGTCACTCTCACCTCCCTATGTCCATCAAACCATCCTCTCGTCGCTTGTAGCAACCTTATTTTCTCCAAAATGGCCAAACTCAAACCGACACCCACTCTCCTCCTATGTTGTTCTTTCACCTTAAACCAAACGAACCCTTCGGCGTCCAGTCTATCTTCATCTTTCTCAGCTTCTACTCCGCATACCGAAGAAACCAACCTTTTTACTCTTTCGTCAACAACAACAACAACAACAATGTTGTTTTCGCGGCGTCCAGAAGATCGATGGCTGTCTTGGCAGATACCCCAAGTGATCGATTCATTTCTGCATGCATATATTTGTTCCCAACATAAGTTTAGAGTCAGCTCATAGAACATAGATTTTCTCATTTGTTCTTTCACTCTGTGGGCTTCATCTCTCACAAAGACACAAGGGCAGTACCATTTTCCAATAATAATTGGAGTGGAGCACTTGGAATATAAAGGAACGTTCAGTTCAGGGAGTTCTTGCAAGAGAGAAATGTTGAGTCCTGGAGCTTTTGATAAATGAAATTTGTAAGACTTAACAGTGTAAACTTCCCATCCTGATGTTCTGAGAAAACTAGGAGGATTACCATCCCATTCAATTGATTTCGCGAAGAATCCTGCACCGCTATGATAACGATGAATCTCCACTTGTTGATATCTGTCCCTGTAATCGAAAGGACTTGTTTTTCGATTTTTTCGGACATCATTGAAGCAACACAGTGTTGAAGCATTTTCTCTAGAACATGTGTATGCCTGTCTGCAGAACTCGCCAAAAGAAATGAAACTTAGTGAAAATCCTCCTAGCAAGTCCATCAGGAAGAAAAATATTTCAACAAAAATAGCTAGTGTTGAAGCATCTTTTGTCTTTTTAGCATGATTACTCCATGAATTAATCCCTAATGTTTTTGCAAAAAATTTCGGAATTTATTGAATAATGGAGATTGATCATACTGAACTAGACTCTTGATAGAACCCTAGATATTGTTGGAGTAAAGGACCGTCAAGAAGACGTTCTAGTGCGTTGTAGATTCTTATCCAAAACTTGTCTAAGTTTTCCATAGTCGGTCCCAAACATAGGTAAAGAAGGTTGAGAAGGGTATGTTAGGGATGACTAGTTGCCAAGATCTAGTTGCTTTAGATATTCCTACAAATCTAACAATGAATCGAAAATGGTGGTCATCACAAAAGATTCATGTAGTAAATCCAAATTTATTAACAATCTAGTTGGGACGTACATATGCACTTATCGATTTCTATCTCCAACAACCTTGCGCTCGCTAAAAAAATAAAAATAAAATAAAATAAAAAGAAGTTTTGGGTTTTTAACAAAAACGAAACTTGAGGGAGATAACTAGCCTCTATTTGTTAAATTGTTTATAAATAATTTACATTTTTTCAAATCACTTTTCAATCAGGTACACACATTTCCTTAAACAACTTTTCAACCACAAAATTTACCTCGAAAACATTACATTCTCTATTTATAAACAAAAAAAACTTTAACGAGAACCATACAAACTTTGACAGATTTATGAGATAATACTGCAGCTATAATAATATAAAAACATACCCTTTATGTTTGCCCTTTGCCTTAATAACATAGTATCTGTTCGATGAAACAGGCTGATCAATTACTGGTATAAACCAGACCTTTGTAATGCTAACATCTCCATGTACTGATGCATTTACAACCTTCAAAATCCTGTCCTGAGGGAATGGAAGCCTTTTTATCCTGTTGTTCTTGAATATCCCACAACAAGAAAAATCTACGCCTTCCGATTCTTCGTCCGAAACAACTAGCTGACCGGAATATGGAGCGTCTCGCAGTGGCTGCGCGTAGAGAGCACCGGGATGGTTGCGATAGAGGGATCGTGATTTTGTCAAGTACATCTCTTCGTTGCGCTCGTGCACGTCTCGGGAATTTTATTTTCTTAGGAGAGTGAAAAACAAAATATAGATGTTCAAAAAATATGTGAAACATATCAAAACAATTTATAAAAGCTATTGAAAGGATATATAGAAATATAGATAAAGTTGAACCAGCATTTAGTTTCTTTTTATCTGATCTGATCTGATAGCAATGTGCAATGCATTATTGACATTTCAATAAAGAGCAGTCCATAACAGCATGTTTCGACGAGCTTCAAAAGTTTACTCACAAGTAAATAAGTTTAATTAGGATTAATAACTTGTATGAAATTAAGTAAGGAAAACATATTATCTGAAAAAAATCTGAAGTTAAAGTAACTTAATATATTTTTAGTGTTGCCAAACATGCTTTTGGATATTGAATAATTTGTTTGATGCATTATTATATATCTATCTTTTTATCTCACAACTTTATTTCGAAAAGGAAAACCACTAACCAACCTTTTTTTTTTCAAAATAAAAGTTGAAATAAGAAATTATTCGATGAATTGTCAATGAAAGCAAAATGAAGTGGACCAAGAAGAAGTCCTTTTGTGAATTAGAAGTTAGGACACTCCGGAAAATTTGTTTTTAAAGTGGTCCTAATGTTCAATTCTTCTTAAAACTTAAATACAATGAACCCATTGCATTCATATGGAAAATAAAATATAATTTGGATTATGGCTGATGACTGATTGACATATAAATGCTTTAGAGCCTGTTTGGTAATGTGAAAATTTTTGGTTTTTGTGATTTTTTTTTTTTTTTTTTTGTTTAAAAATATTTGAAAAGTTAAAAATTGTGGGCTTGACTAAAATTGGATGATTGAGATTGAGTTTGAAAGATTGTGTTAAAATTATTTCCTTTACCAAACAAGCTCTTAATTTCTTTGCACATAGATTTTTTTTTTTTTTTTTTTTTTTTTTTTTTTGTAATCAGTCGCTCATAATTACAATTAAAGGAGTCCTTTAAGAACATGAAAAAGTATGTGTGTCATTTCGATAAATAACCTCTATTTAGCAAAATTATAAATGGTTTATATAATGGTAGTAGCTATGAATATATAGTTATACTTTATGTTTGACTTTAAATGAATGCATGAATCATTTATAAATTTGTATCCAAACGGATTCTATGAGGCATTTAATTTAAATATAAACACAAGCGCACTTCTTTTCAACAATCAAAATATTAACCATCCAAACCATTTAGCGAATGTATGAATTATTTATAAATTTGAATCCAAACGGATTCTATGACGCATTTAATTTAAATATAACTGCACTAGAAAATATTAATGAAAGAATACTTCATTAATTTTCATGAAATAGTTTTGAAGATCAATTAAGAACTCAATACATGGAGAAATAAAACATGCAACAACAGCTCTTTAAAGGAGCTTATTTCAGGGGGAAAAAATAAATAAAAATAAAAAAGATCAAATTGAGATCAATGCCATCAACAAATCACTTGTTCACCGAATCTTTGACAGCATCAGCAGCTCCTTGTGCCTTAGCCTTCATTTGCTGAGCGGTCTGCACAAAATACAGTATTAGACAAAACTGAATCGATAAAATTTATTTTCATTTTCTTTATCATAAAAATCGTGCACGTATGATGCATTTGATGAAAAAAATATATATAATTGCACGTGATGAGACAATTTAAAATAATTTAATAAATAAATTTGTTTACTATCAAACTGCTAAGTTTTTTTTTTTTTTTTTAAATAAAAAAAATGCAAAAATGATAGAATGACCTCGGGAGTCACCTCCGAGGTGACCGCACCCTCACATGGAGGGTGCGGGACCCACTTCAAAAAATTGGGTCCCGCACCCTCTATGTGAGGGTGCGGTCACCTCGGGGGTGACCCCCGAGGTGATTGTATCATGGTCCAAAAAAATGAGAACAAATTTTCTAAAGTTACAACCTCCTGCATCGATTCTTTAGCAGATTGGGTAGTGTTGCTAATTTTGTCCACCACCTGGTTACCTTTCTCCTGAAACGACGAAACAATATTAACCTAGTGAACACTGAAAACCGTACGTACCTCAAACATATTTGGTACGTAATATTAAACAGTACAAAACAGTGTAATGAACGAATTTTATTTACTTTTTCTCTTTTCCTTAATTAATCCTGTCTAGTGAGGCGTGGGATTGTTTACCTGAGCTTGGCCCTTGGCCTGACCGGCATTGTAACTTGCATTTGTAGAACTATCCATTCTTCTTGGTTCAATTATATGCTAGGTAGAACAGAAAATCTTTGTGGTAGTGAGAAATTGATGCTTGAAGATTATATAATGCAATGAGACTATAAAATACATATTTATATAGGCAGCAAAAATAAAATATTTGCCACCTTAATAGCCGATTGACCTGGGCTTATTTGAATTTATTTGTTCAGTTAGTTAGATTAATGAGAAAAAAGTGGGAGTTTTCATATGTCCTGTTTACCAGGTGATTACGTATGGACATTATTATTTTTTTTTTTCTTTAGTCAGTTTTTACTTGTAAGATTGTGTTCTTTAAAAATTATTAAACCAAAAAAAAAATAGTGTTCTTTATATTTTTTAGTTCTTATGTCCTTTTATAATTTTTAACAATGCATATGCTTGCTGTTGAAATATTGCAAGTGCAAAATATCACTAACAAGTAGTAAAGTGGATTTGTTGAGTCAGAATTGTCGATCCCACGACAACTATGTTATCTACTATTAGTTTTGGTTAATCAAATCTTAAATAACAAATAAACGTAAAGATCTTGATTTTTAAACTACTAATTAATAAAAACAATTAATTATAAAATTCAAATATATAAGCTAGAAACAAAGATTTGATATTTCTCTATGAATTAAAAGTGATTGAACTCACAATAGTAACCTTATTATCATATTCAATTTCTAATTTTTCTTTGTAAAATAACATTTGATCAAATTTACAATTATATCTAAGATTCTTCTCTCGAGTTTAAATTAGCTCTATCTAATAGAGTCAACTGCCTATCTCTACATTAGGTTATAAAATAAACCATTACTAGATGCATGATCAATTATGAGAAATCATTAAGATCACAACAATCTATACCATGTATCTCTACTCTTTTGTTGATTATCGAAATTTATTACGGGATTTAAGTATGTAACTCCCTCTCGACTTGTTACAACCCTCAATTCATCAAATTGGTGATCAAACAATTCATGCATTAAACTCAATAATAAACTCAACACATAAGATTTATAGCTCAAAACTTAAGAATTAAAGTTAAATATTCAAGCAATGTCACATCATTTGTCCCAACAATAAATTTAGCTGCTCATACTAAAAATTAAAACAATAAAATTGCAAAAGAAAGAATTAAACATGTCTAACAAATTATCAAGTGAGTGATGAGAATCTTGCACCAAGAAATCAATCCAAAGCATGAAAATATCAAAGAACGCCTTGATTTTGCCTTGAATCCTCTCTTTATCTCTTGCTTTGAGCCTCTCTTTTACAGAATAATAAACAACAACCCTTTTCTTGTTTAGGTTAAGTCTTTAAAGTCGTTTTTTTCAAGTTGGGCCCGAAAAATAAGTAGAAAAATAAAATTAAAAAAAAAGGAAAAAGAAAAACAAAAAGGTCCAATCGGACCATGGGTGCACCGCAGGTTTGCAACCCACGATGGACTCCTGACATACATGTTCTAATAGAGATCGTAGGTGGAGCCATGGTTCACCTTTCCCATTCCTTCACTTTGGTCCTCCGTTTATTGTAGGTCAGGTCCTTCAAGTTTCTGTTGTCTTCAATTTAGTCCTCACATTTTCATTTTCATTTCAATTAAGTCCTTCAATTATTGTAGCATAAGTCCATCATTATATGAAAGTTGTCATTTTGGTCCCTACTTTCACATATTCCCCAGATTTTGTCCTTTTCATCTTTACGCCCCAAGTGCATTGAAATACGAGTTTTTCCTAAAATAATTGAAATAAAACAAACTATTTAGGTGCCCCAACTTTCAAATATCCTCTAGGCAATTCAAACTCACTAGATATCTTAATCCTCTTTATGAAACTTATCGGCTAAATACTAATTTCATACAGCATCTCTCTTCATTAAGCAAAATATGATCCCTGCAACAAACTTTAGGCTCGGTTACTCCCAAGTCAAATGACCATAGGGCACTAGGTATATAAAATATCCATACGAGCTTAATGACTCGAGTTAAATATGCTCCAAAGAAAGGTGTCAGATGTATGCAATTTCCTAACAATTTTTTTTTTAGAAATAAATTAATCTATATGATTTATTTCTCTCTTAAGCTTTCTAGATGACCATTGCAGCGAGTTTTAGGCCAGTGGCTCCCTAGTTAGACTATAGGGTACCAGGTATTGATATACCCTTACAGGCTTACTAGCTTAAGTAAAAAGGGTTACAAAGAGAAGTAAAAGATTGCATGCACGTTTCTACTTTATGCAAAGGATTAGATTACCAACATTTGGTTATTACCTAGCTTCCACATGTCAGTCAAAGTCATTCCATACATAATTGTACACACTTGGAATCAACACAATATCAATAGTTACTACCACCACTTCTATATCCCCAAACTATCTAACTAATTAGACAAGTGATTGACTAATATTCTTCATGTGGGTACGTATCTTGAGTTCAATACTAACAACTTACAACCAGCTTTGAAGTGCCACTTATTTGCGAAATAATTAAGCTAACGAGCTGAATGAATGAATAAGCATAGCATTAATGACCATAGTTCATGAATTACACAATTTTAAATAAATTACATCATGAGCCGGTAAAGCTATTCAACATAAACTAATGAGCATGCAAACGCACATTTTTCTTTTTCTTTTTCTTTTTATACTCGAGTATGATTCAAAGATAACAAACTAGCAACCTAACAATAAAAACGATAATACATAAAAAAAACTCGAATTTTTTATGCTACCCCTCCAGACTTAAAATACACATTAGTCCCTAATGTGAAAAGAAAAGTCCAAGGAGAAATAATATCGGACTGTCAATACTCTGCTGGAAGTGGTGGTGGATCCTATGGCCATTGAAAATGTCGAGGTAACGTTATCATCTCCTCGTGATCCCGACGTGGCCATGTTTGGGTCACACATTTGCGATAATGACGGTTGATGTGGGTAGTACCCATAACTTTTTGTCATGCCAACTATTGTGCACAATATTTGCACACTGCTCCAGGATCCATTCTTTTATATGTTGAAAAATGAAACTTCAAGAAATAGAAGAAGTGTGAATGTGATTGTAGACTTGTAGCATGGGAATTGAAATGTGTAAAAATGTAAAATATAAAGATGAAATGTGTATAAAGTAGAATTAGATTATAATAGAAGAGTATAGATGTAGATAATTGTAGAAAACTAGTGTGAAATTGAAATTAAAGAATATTGTATTTATAGATGAAAAAAAAAAAAAAAAACTTAAAATGACCGTTGGGACCCAAACTGTCAAAAATAATGTTTGTGACTGTTTTGCAAATAGTTACATAGTGATGGCAATGAGGTGGATCGGGGCGGATCAGTGTCGATCCAAATTCGGTCTGAGTGATCTCAGATCGGATTAGATCAAACAGTGAAAAATTCAGACCGGGTTGGGTTCAAATTGGAATAAACATTAAGAAATTTTGGTTATCTATTTCAGTTAAAGACAAGTAAGTCAATACATAATTCATAAAATAACTAATATAATATATAATTCATACAACAAAACAATATGCATATAAAGAATTAATGATTTTATGTCAAATTCAATAAAAGATTATCCCCGATGGATATTAAAATCAGATTTTTATTAGATTTTGATAAAAGTTGATATGATGTGTGGTTGAAAAATTGTGGGACCCATGAAATATATGGTTAAAATTGAAAATTTACTTTGACTTAGATTAAAATCAAGGTTTTAATCGATACCAAACGGGGGCATATATTTTAAATTTAATAATTAAATTTTTTACAAAAGTTTTTTAATTTTTAAAAAATAAACCGGATCACAGATCGAATTGGATCACCCCCGATCCAAATCCGATCCGTCAATCCACGGATTGAGAGTTTTTCAGATCGAATCGAATTTCTTGCCATCTCTTTAGTCACACACTTTAAAAAGTGACAAAACGATCACTTTTTTTGAAATGTCACTTTTGGCGTCGGCTTGTGAGAATGAACTCGTTGCCACGACTCACTTGTAGTTAGACGAGCCGATGTTCGACTCATTTCTTCGGGCTCTTATTTGACTTCTCATTTTTACGAGTCGAACCACTTCGTGGCTTGTATTTTTATGGGTCGAGCCAACAAGCCGCTTGGCCCGTTTGCCACCTTTACTTATTTCTAATTTCAATAAATAAAAAATTATTATATTTAAAAATTACTTTTTTAAAGTATAAGTAAATAGTCATTCGGTAAACTTGTTTATAAATAACATATTTCCCAAAGCACATTTTAATCACATACTTTACTTCAAAAATATCAGATTCCTTATTTATAAACAAAAATATTTTATCAAACATAGTTTAGCCTTTATTTGATAAGAGTTTTTTATTTATAAAAAAATATAATGTTTTCGAGTTAAAATATGTGATTAAAAAGCGATTTAGAAAAAATGTATCATGTTAAAAAGTCATTTCGAAAAATATGTTATTTATAAATTAATTGTTTTGTTTATTAAAAATTTTTTGTTTAAAAACAATGATTATGATATTTTTGAAATCAAATATGTGATTAAAAAATAATTTTAAAAATGTGTGAATAAAAAGTGCTTTAAAAAATTAAAAATATGTTTGAAACAAGTATGCTAAATAGTTTACCAAATAAATACTTGAATCATGCTACTTGTAAATAGTAGGAGTGGGCATTATTTCTCGAAACTGGTGGAATCGGACCGAACCGATTAGACCGGTTGGCCTGAATCAGGTTCGATCAAGGAACAAATCAGTATTGAGACTTCCTGGTTAGAACCGAACGCCTTTTGTCTGATTCTTGGTTCTTGTATTTTAGAACCGTTGGTATTTCAGTTCTTCAGTTAAACTAACTTTTTTTTTTTTTTGGCAGTATTTTTGCTAAATTATTGACACGTCACATGAAGCTGAAGCTTCCCATTTATGCTATAATTGGTTTCCTTATTTTTTCCATAAAAGATGGAAGTCATAATTGGACCTTCCTTATTTCTTAATTCTTTCCACATAAATCCTTCATCGCTCCATCTTCTCAATTTATTTTGATTATTTCCTATAAATGATATTGAAATTCACCTGGAAGTCAGTTGAATATACCTAAACAATTGTATAAAGTGAAAATCTAAAAGCTATAAAAGTTTATTCCGGATATGCAAAATTGCATCATTGTTAAAATATAATTTTCTTATTTCCGTATGCAAAGTAACATATATTATTTGGATATTATTTTTTAACTTGTATGTAATATTTTTTGTTTTTCTTTTAATCTTTGTAAAGTATGTGCAACTCTTCTATATTTTTTCCAAAGTATTGTCAATAAAAACTTTAATCTTTAGTACCAATTAACATTTTATTTTGACATTTTCAAAGTTAATAACCGAACCGGACCGAACCAGAACCAATTGGATCGGTTCTGGATCGGTTCCATTGTCAAATATGGAATCAATGGTTCCATTACTAAGATCTCATTGGTACTTGGTTCGGTCAGGTTCCTTTCGAAACCAAATCGAACCGCACTGCACTGCGCCGACTCCTAGTAAATAGTAGTTTACCAATTGAGTTACATATATATGATTTGACAAACATCCATCAACATTTCAATAATGCTACATTCACAATACCCATTAATCTGGATGAAAATCAACATGATTGTCACGTAACTTTGCAAAAGCTTCATCTGACAGTATTAAAGCTTTAAAAAATCGCAAGAAGAGAGGGAAATAAAACAACACCGCTGACTTTGGAACAAACAAATCTTAAATCTAAAGAACCAGCCCTAAATTCCAAAAAGGATCACAGTGCCCAACCCCAGATATACCGATATGCCACCACACACGCCCGCCCACAGTTGGAACCCATCGATGTCGAAACCTGGTAAGAAGATAACCTGCATTTTTTTCTTGTTTAGTTTAATTTTTTTATCTTCTCTTTTCTTGCTCATTGACCAAAATAACAAAAGAAAATATAGACGAGATCCTTCGATCAAATAGGTAGATCGATTTTGCCTCTATACATGTTATATTATTAGTTAGTTTTTGAATCTTGAGAATTTCTTGCAAATGGACGTTCAAGGACCGGTCATGTATTCAATATATTTTCCTTGTATATGGTTCATAATATTACCTGCTCCTCAAATTTTCTTTTATACATGTTATTATCAATTATCCTTATTTGCATACATTGTACTAAAAATTGTGAGCAATGGGCAGGAAATCAAATATCTAAGGATGAAGATTATGTGGATATTAATCAATTAATGCCAAGTAATTGGGTTGAATTCAATGACAAAATTACGGAAGAGGATATTGGGATTACCCCGGAAGTTGGGATGAAGTTCACTAGCTATGATGAGGCATTTGAATTCTACATCCAGTTAAGTATGTCAAAGAGCCGAGCCGAGCCTCGAGCCGAATATCAAGGCTCGAGCTTTTTTTGGCCCGAGCCGAGCCAAAGCTCGGCCAAAAAATTGAGGCTCGGCTCGAGCCGGGCCGGCCCGTTTTTTTTTTTTTTTTTTACGGCGAATGAATATGTATTGTACTTGTAATTACTTAAATGAATTATACACAATAAATGTAGTTAAAATATCAAACATAAGCTAAGATTTAATAAAAATGTAAACGTATATTTCGCAAAGTCTATGTCTATGAGTCTATCTATACTAAAATTAAATTACTAGTTTTATATTTAGCAGCAGCTGCCTGCTGCTGCTGAAGACACGGGCCAATTCTGGCCCGTGTCTTCGGGCCAATTTGGCCCGCCACAGGGGTCGGCCCGTGTGGCTCGGCGGGCCACACGGGCCGGCCCCGGCTCGAGCCCAGTGAGTATTTTTGGGCTCGGCTCGATCCTACGAGCCTCGAGCCGAGCTTTTAACGAGTCGAGCCCGAGCTACCCGAGCCGACGAGCCGTTTTGACACGCCTACATGCAGTACTCTTTTAAGGTAGGGTTCCCTGTGCATAAAAGAAATTCAAAAAAAAAAAAAGCGCAAATGGGGTCTTGACGAATGGCACATTCGCTTGTAGTCGAGAAGCGAGGAAGGCTAGTACAAGCAATTCTATGCAACCTCATCCGACAACGTAAACAGGATGTAAGGCTAAGATGACCTAAACGACACAGTTGGAATTCCGCTGCATAAAAGTTTCGACTCAGTTGTTGTTGATGTTGTAGGATATGAAGAACTCACATTCATCGAGAAGGATTGTAGGAACTACATTGACAGGGTTCTTCGATCAAGACTCGGAGAAGGTGATGCCATAGCAATACAATCGTATTTTTTGAGAATGCAAAAGAATTGCCCTAGTTTCTTCTTTAGTATGGATTTAGATGATGAATCTCGCCTAAGAAATTTGTTCTGGGCAAATAATAGGTGTAGATTGGCGTACAAGGAGTTCGGGGATGTTGTCACGACACTACTTATTTAATGAATAGGTATGATATGTCATTCGCCCCATTTGTTGGTGTGAACCATCATGGTTATTCGACACTGCTAGGTTGTGGTTTGATATCCAATTAGGACATAGAGACATTCGTATGGTTGTTTAGGACGTGGCTAGAGTGTATGGATGGGGTAGCCCCTAGCGGTATCATTACTGAAAAGGATAGGGCTATGCAAAATGCAATTGAAATGGTCTTTTCAAATACGAAGCATAGGTGGTGTTTGTGGCATATTTTGAAGAAACTGCTTGAGAAATTTGGTTATCATTCAAAGAAGGGGTCAATACTGCATACTATACATGAAGTGGTATATGATTCCCAAATTCCAGATGAATTCAAAAATGGCTGAGCATTGATGCTTGAAAAGTATGCTTTACATTACCACGTCTGGCTGTCAGGTTTGTACCAGGAAAGACAACGTTGAGTCCCATTTTTTTTGAAGACTAGGTTTTAGGCCGGCATGTCAACCACCCAACGGAGTGAAAGTATAAATGCATTTTTCGATGGGTTGTCACTGGCTTTAGTTTGGAGAAACAGTTCTAAGCTGTTTACACAATTTCAAAATTCAAAGAGTTCCAAGCATAGCTCCTAGGTACATCATTCGAGAGGTTATGGTGGAACGAGGTACATCATTCGAGAGGATATCATAGACCAAGATTTTCAAAAGAGAAAGAATTTCACCGTCATGTATGAGATGGACAAATGTCAAATTGTATGCAATTGTCACTTATTCAAGTCTAGAGGTATCATTTGTAGACATTCCCTCTCGGTGTTGATTCGAGAAAATGTGAAAGTACTTCCAGAGAGTTACATACTCAGGAGATGGAGAAAGGATGTTGTAAGATCATACACTAGGGTGAAGATTAACTACGATGGATCAATTAGTACTCCTGCCCAACTAAGGTATGATATAGTATGTAAAGTGTTCGAGAAAATGACTAACTTGTCAGGGGACAGTGAAGATCGCATCCAAGAATTGATGGATTGGATAGAAGTTCGTACGAATGAGATAAATATTGGAGTGGACAACCTTCGAATAGCATCTGATTGCGGAAAATGGAAAAGACATCAGCAGGAAAAATACTAGATCCTCATCGCAAAAAAACAAAGGGTGCTCCCAGGAAGTTGCGAAAAAAGAGACGAATACCAAGAAAACAAAGGTATGTATTCATGCGATCTGATGTGTTTATAATTTAGTTATGTAGATTTACTGATTTGAAATAATGTTATTAAACCAGAGGCCTCCAAAATCAAACAAAGGGAATACCTCGACCAAGAATGTTGTCCAAGATATTCTAGCTGTCAAGCATCTAATGGTAGGTATGTCAACGAGCCGAGCCGAGCCGAGCCACGAGCCGAACATCAAGGCTCGAGCTTGGCTCGAACTTTTTAGGACTGAGCTTTTTTTTGCCCGAGCCGAGCGTAGCCGAGCCAAAGCTCGACCAAAATTTTGAGGCTCGGCTCGAGCTTTTTCGAGCCGAGCCGGGCTGGCCCCTTTTTTTTTTTTCTTTAAGTCAAATGCGGCAAATGAATATAAATTGTAATTACTTAAATGAAGATGTTGGGTAATAAACACCACTACATACATTTGTGGCATCATAAAAGGCTTTTAAAAATCTTTTTACACAATGCAATTTTCCATTCCCAATCTTCTAAATTATGGTCAGATTCATACGTATGTCTACCATTATAATACATTGAAATAATTTTATCATAATTTTCACATAAGTGTAACATAAGGTATGTAGAGTTCCATCTATGTGATACATCCTTAGCAAATGAATGTTCTTCTAAACTATACTCCGCACACAAACTATTAAATGCTTGTTTTCTTGATGGTGATATATTTATGAAATTTATTGCTTGTCTAATTTTATCTAAGGATTTTTCAATATGTTTTAAACCACTTTTAACAATTAAGTTGATAATGTGACAAACACAACGTTGGTGAAAAAATAAACTATCAAATGCATGGTTAAAATCATGAACAAATTTATCAATAACAATCTTATTAACGCTAGCTTTATCAAAAGTAAAACTACAAATCATATCTCGCATACTGAATTCCTGTATAATCCATTTTAAAACTAAATATATGTTAACGGCATTATGAGGATATTCTACTAATCTAAATGCAATAATTTTTTTGTGTAAAATCCAAAGATTATCAATGTAATGAGCCGTGGTAGCAATATAACCTTTTTTGTTACCACCGGTCCATAAATCAGATGTAAACGAAATAACAGTATCATATATTTTTAAGGCTTTAATGGTAGTTTCTTTCCTTTTGTTATATAATTTTACGGTGTCAGTACGAAGTGTATTTCTACAGTAAGGAGTATACCTGGGTTGAAGATAATTCTGCACAAGTCCGGTGAAGTGAACAGAGTCAATTAAAGAAAGTGGCATCTCAGCGGCCGCCACATATGCAGCCATACCTTCGCGAAATCTTTCTTGCGAATACACAAAGGTTGAAAGAGTAGAACCAGAAGGTCCAGAACCACCAAAAACAAGTTGGGACTGTGTTGGGTCAGCAACCGGTTTCGCTTTACATGTCCTTGCTATGTGCCGGTTCAAATGTGACGTGCTTGACCCCGGCTTCCAGCTCATTTCCTTACCACAGTAATTGCATCACACTTTCCATATATCAACTCCATTTTCAACACCAATTTTTTTTCTTATCATATGTTGCCAGCAATCCGATGACTCTTTTTTAACTCGCTTGATTTCAACAACTTCCTCCTCTTGGATATCATCCAAGTCAATGGGAGCATTTTTGGAGGCATCGATATCAGAGGGAGTACTAGAACTACCCCTAAATTGGTTAACTTCATCGCTGTTAAACTCCATACGTATTATAGTGTAAACTGTAGTTTCAGATTTGAAAGTTGAAAGTTGAAACCGAGAGAAATATTATCACAAGAATTGAAGAATATAGAGAAATGGAAAATTGAATAGAAATTATAGCAAACAAATGAATATTATGACAAAATGAAAAAACTTGTAACTTGTAAGTGTACTGTGAATTAACTTGTGAATTTACAAACAAAATACGACCTATTTATAGGGAAAAAAAAAGTGGGAAAAAAATTCAAATTCAAATTTTAAAAAAAAAAAAAAATTGTATAGTGCAAATACAGATTAAAAACCAGACTAATTTCCTGCAACACGCAGACAGCTACACTGTAGCTGCATGCAATTTGCAGGCAGCAACACGGGCCAGATTGACCCGTGTTGTCGAGCCGGCTCGTGTGGCTCGACGGGCCACACGTGCCGGCCCCGGCTCGAGCCTACTGAGCATTTTTGGGCTCGACCTGAGCTTCGGCTCGGTCTTACGAGCCTCAAGCCGAGCTTAGCCATAGCATTTAACGAGCCGAGCCCAAGTCGACGAGCCGTTTTGACACGCCTATCTAATGGTACTTCTACAATTTTATTTTGTTATGTTAAGTACTTTGTTTGATCAAATTAATTAAGTTTACAAATCATAATGTGCAGGGTTCTACATTACCGCCATGGGGTGTAGGGGTCAATTGGATTACACCTTACGAGGGGAGTCAACCACTCATGCCAACCTATGCACCACAACATCCCCATGATCGAATGGGAAGTGATTTGGACTGATGAAGATCGAATGTATCATTGAACCCTTTTGCTATTTTATTTCCCTGGTTTCTTCTTTTGATGGTTTATTTTAGTGTAGTAAAATGAATCCCCATGGTTCATTCTTTTGATGGTTAATAGCCAGATGTAAAATGAATACATTTGTTGTGGGCATTTCATGAATGTTTATAAGATTTCCTTGAGAACTCGTTGCATTCATGTTTGGTGTCAATAGGTAATTCAAATCATATGCACCTCGATTTTATATTGCAGCCGTGTTTAGGTGAAATAGAAGATAATGGTTCGGGTATATATTGCAACTGTATATAGGTGAAATTTGAGATAATGATACTTACTAATTCAATTCATTTCATGTTCGGTGTCAAGAGGTTATTCAATGCTTCATTTCATGTTACACATATTGCACTATACAGTTTGAACCTGAACAAACTAAAAGAACCAACTAAAGAACCTCAACCACAATTTCAGAAAAGAAGCAAGGAGAATGGATTTAGACAAATGTTAATACAACATTCACAAACAAAGCACAAGCAAATGGAACTTATAACATAATTTCACAAGACTACATTGTTCTGGGCAGTGGTAACACATGACATAATTTAAGATTACAAAATTTAGAAATATAATTTGTTACATTCATCTCATTCTTGCACATTCTCCTTGCCTTTATCAGTTAAGCTTCGTTTACTTGGGTGAAATGTCACGACACTTACTTCCACATTGTCTTCGTCTGATATACGTGCACACGTCTTCAGTAGCTTATACAGTGGATCAGACTTTTCTTTCACCAAGTTCTTCACTTCACCACGGCTACTTGAAACCTCGTCTTGCCAAACAAAATATCGAAAACCCATCTGAGTACAAGAATAGAACAACTTCCCTAAGGGTTTAGAAGTCTTTTTTCAACATCGAGCAATCTGATGATTCCCTCTCCGCAACGAGGGCATAGCATCTTCCTTTGACATTCACCCAACCAATGTCCCGCTTTTCAACAATCATAACAAATCCCATAATTCTTCCCCTTCATAATGTGTTCCTATCAACTCAAAATATCACATGATAAAATTTGCACTCTGTAATAGACTAAAAATTTGGAAAAAAATCCCAACAATAATGCTAACCTATTGTCATGGTAAGTTTTTGGAAAAGGATCTCAGTTGTCATGGGAGATTTGCACTCTGTAATATATCTCATTTTAGACTTTTGAATTCTTTGTGAATTTGTCATGGAAAATTTGCACTTCGTAATACACTAAAGATTTGGAAAAAAATAGTGCCAATCTAGCAAATGCATATATATTCCCAAAATAATGCTAATCTATTCGAATCCAAATACAAAACCATGACAAAAAAAAAAAATCAGAAATTATGGTTTCAATAATTACGAAAGTTAGGCACTACGTGTTTAACAATATTAAACTATGTAAGAACTCTTCATCAGTGAGAATGTAGGGATTCTTACAAGGCAATGTTGGACTAAATATTTGAGGACGATTAAGACTGCTTCGGTGTACCGTACTCCTCACTCATAGGCAACTGCACTACCTTGATGGGCCCCTTCTCGGTGGGTTTTAGAAGGAGCACAAAGTGAACAGATTCGCACCTACGACCTCGATTTCCTGCAAAAACACCGGTTATTCCTTGACAATTTAAATTGCAAAAATGGGGTGAAATAATCTGAGAAATCAGATTTCAACAACGAATTTGGGGCACCCATGACCAGAGGACATGTTTCGATCTTACCATTTCAACTTCTTGTATAAATATAGGGTTTTCAGAGATGGGAAGAGGATGGAGAAGACGATGTCGGCTTGGAGAAGAGAGGGAAGATCTGAAAATGTATGTTTCCATAATTTGTGGGTGTGTTTAATTGGGTATACCAGAATTCAGGGTCATTTTGTAGTTTCCGTTTAGCTAGAGATAGTTCGGTCATTTCACAGTGTTGTTGTCATGCAGATTGTGAACAGGCTTGGGAGAGTAACATTATTGTCAACATTTACCATCGCATAATTTTTAAAATCTACGACTACAAACTTGTCAACATATCAATTGATAACTCAATTTGAACATTGTTATGTATAAATAGATTAAGCCCTCGTTTGGCCCCCCATTAATAGACTGTTTGTTATAGAAATTGATTTATTTATGATTTTGAGGTAAAAAGTAATTATTGAAAATTAAAGAGAGAAAATGTGTGTTATTAAAAAATGGTTCAAGAAATTATGTAGTTTATATTAAATTGGTTTATAAAGCAAAAAATAAATGGTGGCTAAAGCAAATTTATGTTTTTCTTTCTAATTTGTAATCACACTTTCTCCAATAAAATAATAATACATGTAAATTCAAAAGTCTTCATCATTTTTTAACCACACATTCTCCCTAAACTATTATTCGAAACCACCATGTTTGGTTTATAAACCAGTTTATTTATGATTTTGAGGTAAAGTAGTGGTTTATAAAATGATCTATGTTCAACAAACACCAAGAAACATGTTTTTTGTTATATAATTTTTCAAATCACTTTTTAACTATACATATTTCTCTCTCTAATTTTTAACCACATATTTTACCTAGAAACAATAAAAAAAATGTTCTTAACCACTTTCTTTCTAGTTGCCATACATAGCCTTATAAGCCTATTTTTACAAGTTTACCAAACAAGTGCTTAAGAGCCTGCTAATGGTAAAAATCTTACTTTAATTTTTCAAACTTAATCTTAACCATTTATTCTTAGTCAAGTCCACCATTTTTGACTTTTCAAACTTTTTTAAACTACGCATCCATAAAAAAAAAAAAATCACAAAAACTAAGGGGCCGTTCTCTTTGTATTTCAATTTTGGATTTTGAGTTTTAGATTTTGTTTTGAATTTTGAATTTTAGTTGTTTGTTTTGGGGTTGCTGAAAACATGTTCTCTTTGTAATTTTGTAAAACTGTTTTAAAAAATAGAAAACTGAAAAATGCGTTTACTTTGTAATTTTTTGATATATTTATTTTATGATACTTTATATGTAAAAAAATGATTGATTTGTTGAATTACATTAATTTTAATGTTAATAAATCAGTTAGTTCTCTATGCCAATAAACTCATCATCAATATAGTTTCAGCTAAACAAAAATTTAATTTCATACTAACAAAATCTTAACATGGATCTATATATAATGACAAAATAACATAAGAACTTCAAGTGAAGGAAGTGTCTCACATTTAAAAATAATAATTAAAAAAAAAAATTACAAAAAAAAAATCTTAACATGGATCTATATAATGGCAAAATAACATAAGAGCTTCAAGTGAAGGAATTGTCTCACTTTTACAAAATAAAGAAATTTACAAAAAAAAAAAAAAAAAAAAAATCTTAAAATGGATCTATATATAATGGCAAAATAACATAAGAACTTTAAGTGAATGAAGTGTCTCACTTTTACAAAAAAAAAAAAAATAACAAAAATTTACAAATTTTTTTTTAACATGGATCTATATATAGTGACAAAATAACAGAAGAATTTCAAGAGAAGAAAGTGTCTCACACTTTTACAAAAAAATAATAAGTGAATGAAGTGTCTCACTTTTACAAAAAAAAATAAATAAATAAAAATAACAAAAATTTAAAAAAAAAAAATCTTAACATGGATCTATATATAGTGTCAAAATAACAAAAGAACTTCAAGTGAAGGAAGTGTCTCACTTTTATAAAAAAAAATAATAATAATTTACAAAAAAATCTTAACATAGATCTATATATAATGACAAAGTAACATAAGAATTTCAAGTAAATGAAGTATTTCACATTTACAAAAAAAAAAAAAAAAAAAAAAAAAAAAAAATTACAAAATGCACGTTTTGGTCGTTTTGAACTTTTTAACACAAAATATTCAAAACGCTATAAACTCGTTTTGAATTTCCTTTGTATTATTATTATTTTTTGTATTTTGAAAAACTTGTTTTCGATATTTCTAAGAATCGAAAACTCAAAACGGATTGAAAATAGTAAAGAGAACGGGGCCAAAAATTTTCACATTACAAATCAAGCTATAAAAGGACTAATTCTAGAGACTTTAGCAACTTCAACTTAAAACTCAATTCCATCAAAGTTCAAATCGAATTGATTGCCCCCAGGGCACATCTCCAAGTGGCAAAGGGGATGGGTGGTAAGTGCTCAGCGCAGCTGTGTGCTTGGTTCGATTCCCCGCAAGGTGGAATTGGCCTTGTGGCAAGCGGGAGTTATTGAGCGTTTCTCATGCTTACCATAAGCCCTTCCACCCTGGCTCCTTGGAGGCATAACCTGGATTTACCTTCCCGAACTAATGGCCTTGGGCGTGGTCGGTTCGGGCCCTCAGGGTGTGGGCTACACCTTTTTTTTTTCAAATCGAATTGATTCAAAAATCCCAGAATTCCCGCCTACCACAAGTTTTTTGACTACTTTTCTTAACCACTCCCTCGTTTCCACGAATCATTCAAACCCCCTGTTTTTCTATAAAGTAGTTTTGTATGTGGTTAATTAAAGAGTAAAGAAAAAATTATCAAGTTGTGTATAATATTATTTTTTTTTTTTGAGAAATATAGGTATCAAACAAAGGCAAACCCAGCAATCATCCACTGTATATTTTCATTAGGCAAAGAAAAATTTTCTGAAATGTTGAAGGAAGAAAATGGTGACACCAGCAACAAGTTGGCTCGTATGTGTGACACGTGCCAATCCGCAAAGTGGTCGGTGTACTGCCGGGCAGATGCGGCCTACTTGTGTACCGGCTGCGACGCCCGCATCCATGCTGCCAACCGGATGGCTTCGCAGCACGAGCGTGTGTTTATATGCGAGGCCTGCGAACGTGCTCCGGCGGCCTTTTTATGCAAGGCCGATGCCGCGTATCTCTGCACCACCTGTGACGCCGACATCCACTCGGCAAACCCACTAGCACGCCGCCACAAACGCGTCCCCATTTTGCCGACTCCCGGCTCACTTGCAGAAGACGAGTTCTTGACACCGAAGGAAGAGGAAGAGGAAGAGGATGACGACGAAGCAGATAACAATAATGGTGAAACTTCATCGGTCTCCCAGCAAAGACCCTCAAAAGGTACAATTGATCTTTCCTCAAGACAACCTATTCAAATGCCAACACAAATTTCTACCATAGATCGAGTTGCCCGTGTCTTAAGGTACCTGGAGAAGAAGAAGATGAGGAAGTTCAAGAAGACAATTAGATATGCGTCGAGGAAGGCTTATGCAGATACCCGGCCCCGGATCAAAGGTCGATTTGCAAAAAGTGCGAATGTTGATCAATTGTTCTCTACAAGATTTATAGCCGATAGTACTGGATATTGCATCGTATCCTCAAATGAGGCAATGTAACTATAATCACAGGTTTTCCCAGAAAACTTAATTGCCTTATTTGGACCATTCATTTCTGCAACTGCATACCCTATCATTTTATAAATCACTTCTCAAATTCTTACATTAATTTTTGGTTTGGTATGATGTATTAGGCAAGATGGACTATACAGTCTTCATTTACCAAAATTTCTTACAATTTGTTAAATCTTTTTTTATATGTATATGAATTAAACTTCCATTGATTTGGCACCTGCGGCTGCTAGGGTTTCAAACCCTAGCTATTTCAAATTTTGGGGCAGGGGCTTGTGCTGGAAATTAAGAGATTTTGGGGGCTTGTGGTGTTTTTTTTCCCCGTCTCGGGTGCTCAAAGTTTATTAAGAAATTGATTTTAATTCCTTAGAATATGAAATTTTAAGATTAAGGCCATCTCTAACAGTTATTTCAAATTTAGGGTAATCTTTATTTCAAATTTGGGGTAAACTTAAATTCTTCTCCATAAGCTTGATCCCAAGAATAGTACTCATTTTTCTTATAATTTTTTAATATTTTTACCTCGGTTATAAATTTTTTAATTAATGACTTTAATTTAAATTAATAATAGTTAACGCGTAGAGTAGATCAAATTAAATTATTATGAACAAAAATAACTTTTTAGAAAAAAATAAATTAACAATTATATAATTATAATATTTACAAATATAATTATTACTGTAACAATATTTACAAATACAATTATTACTATAACAATAAATTATTGGGCTAATTATAAATGTTTGACATTTAAATTAAATATGAAAATGATATTTTGGTAAATGAAAATGGTGTGTGACTTGGGGTACCATTGGATCATTATCCTTTAGGTCCTTAAAGTTTCAAGAATTAAATGTTAGGCCAATGATGTTTATAATTAAATATAAGACCCTTTAAGTTTTAGGAATTAAGAATACGGCCTTAAAAGTTTTGGATATCGAATTTTTTACTCCTAGGGTGCGTTTGATAGCGATGGTAAGATTTGGGTGAAAAATGAATTTTAAAGAATTGAATTTTTGGGAATTTGAAGTTTAATGTATTTGATTGATTTAATCTTTTAGGTAGAAAAAGTGATTTTTTTTTTTTTTTTTGTTATTTGATTGACATTATTGATCAGATCAAACGCGGTGTAAAATCATTTTTCAAGTTACCTAGAAAATAAATCCTACCCTTTTGGCAAGATATCATTTTCCTCCATTTGGAGAAAAATGGGTCATGAGCACTATAAAGTGGAATTTGAATTCCAAGCAATTTTTGTACAATCAAACACAAAAGTTGAAAATTTGCATGGAAAATGGTACTAATTAAACGCAACCTTAAAAGTTTTCCAAGTCCATCATTTGTCTTGTATTTTGAGATAAATGTTTGTTAAAATTTTTGTTTAAAAACATGTTTTTTTATGTTTTCTAAGTAAAATGTGTGGTTGAAAGGTGGAGAGAAAAAATGTGTGTGATTAAAAAGTGATTTGGGAAATTGTGTGATAAAAAATATGTTTAAAAACTAGTTTGCCAAACAGGGGCTTAATTGAAATGGCATGTTTCTAAAGTAATGTCGTGTAGATATATTTATTTTGAAAAGAAGAAGAAGAAGAATTGTGTTTGTTATTTATGCGAATAGTGATTAGCCCAAATGAAGACTTTTGTTTGGCCAAATAACAGACACACATGCAGTAATAAATGATCATCAAATTAATCATGTGGACAATTAGTTGGTCAACATAAAGATTAATTGTTTGATAGATTGATTATTGATATTTGATTATCGCGTAAAGAGTATCTTGACCAAATAAAATGTGAATATATTATTTTATATTTTGAAATAAATCGATTTAAATGACACGTTGCCAAAGTAACTTTTATCATATAGATTCTTTTTTGAAATATGTGGATGCATGTGTTTGTTATTTATGCGAACAATGACAAGTCTAAAGGAATGTTATTATTTAGCCAAATGGCATATACATCTGTAGTACTAAATATGTGATGATTATCAAGTTTATCGCATGGATAATAATTTGGTTCAAAAGAAAGACATTGTTTGACTAATTTATTATTAATATTTTACATTATTTTTGTCCAAAAACAAAATATTAATGTTGTGCTAAGTATCTTGTGATTGGACTCATCATCATTTTAACTTCTATTGATTTCGATTCAGTTATTGATTCTGCCATTACATCATCTGCCACTAACTCTATTCCTATGCTTAATGGCACGAACTTCAAAAATTAGAACATTTGCATAATTTTAAAGTGATGTTATTTTTGTATAATGTGGTTACATGCATGTTGGTTGGGATTTGTGTGAAGTTTTGACATTGTATGTGTTCTCACTATAGGTATTAGACGTGTTTTTTGGAGGATGGATATTTAGTAGTTGCATTAGAAGTGGTGAGCTAGCAGGTAATGTTAAAACTTGATGCCTGTAGGTGTATTGATAATATTCTAGGGGATGTGTAAGTTTAACATTTATATCACAAGAGATGAGGTTATTAAGCATTTGTTTGGCAAACATGATTAAAAACATATTTTTTACAACATAATTCCCTAATTACTTTTTAACTATACATTTTATTTCTTCACTTTTTATTCACATATTTTACCTCGAAAACATAAAAAAAATGTTTTAAACATAATTTTTTTAACAAATAGAGGTCTTTGATGTACTTTATCAGTGAGAATCTTGATTAGGTGGACACTCCTATCTCCTTTAGTTCGATAAGGTAGTGATAGAGATATATCCATTATCTCAGGATCTTTAGTAGTTTACTAATTAGACATGATGAGTGAGTAATCTAATGAGCATTGTGGTGATGAGAGAAGAGCTACATTTGTTTTGAAAATGGTGATTGTGGTAATATATTTTCTTTGAGTAATTTACATGTGTTGACCATTTGATTAACTCAATTTTAATTTTAAGATCTCTATGTGAATTGTTTGGAAAGATTTATGTGGTTTGCCTTATGACATGCTCTCATTGCATGTGTATAGTTACCTACAACTTTGTATTATTATTATATGATCTTGATTGACTCATGTGTGAATGTAATATATTTACATTGTTTTTGAAAAGCATTTGTTCTTTTGTCTAAAGCAATAATTTAAAACCTGGCTTGGGCATTGACCCGGAAAAAAGAAAGGGTCAAGGGTCAGTCGGTTGACTCGGTGTATTAAATAAAATTTGAAAAAAATGAAAAACTAGACAAAAGGAATTGGAAGCAACAATATTTTTAATTTTAGTTTTTTTTAATGTTATTTTAATTATTTTTAAGATGTTAAATAATTTTTTATACAAAACTAGATTTATTTTATATGAATATTAAATAGACATGAGATATGAAACACTATAGCAGCAATATTTTTTAGTTTTAGAATTAACAGTCAAAAGAAAATATAGATTAATTGTTGTTAATTATATTTATTATACTATAATTTATTTCAAATATTTAATTATTAAAAGTATTTAACCTATAAAAAATTATTCTAACAATGAAATGAGAATGAAAAGGAAAAAAATAATTTCCTAAATGTAGGGGTTGTTTTACAAAGAAAAAAGAAAAAGGACTATTTATGTTATTTATGAAATGCTCAAAGATTACCTGTAGACACTATTCACAATTTTACCATCCAAAGTTTTTAGTTTACTGAATCCCACATCGGATAATCTTAAGTTGGAAGGAAAGAGAACACCATTATAAAGAGGCAAGAATTTGGCTAGTTCATTTTGGTAGGTGGGACCACTTACTTGTATAGCCCATGACCGAGTACAAAATTTTTAAAAGAAAAATAAATAAAATAAAATTGAAACTTGACAAGTAAAACCCTTTAGACTCGCACCTGGTCGCCTGGTTGAGTGAAACCCTTTGAAACTCGATCGGTTCACAAGGTTTCACCTCGGGTTTTTATGCAATTTGCGACTCGATTTCCCAATTGGTCTAACGTTAAGTTACTTGCTAATGTGACATAAATACATAGTTTGACTCACTATGATTTTGACATTTGCCTTTTGGTGAGTACCATTAGAAGATATTGTATATATTTCGAACTCGAAACATTGGTAGAATATGTAGAGTTTAATTTGTTTGGAATTGTTTTGTACAAGGGATAAATTATGAGTTTTGGTGTTACAAGTTTACTTGGAACCAAGTTGGAGTCTTGTAGATTTGTTAGGATTTTTAGTCCCCAACAAATTGGGGGCTAGGATGATTAAGCGGGTTAGTTTACATACTCCACATTAAAGGTGGCAAACGGGTCGAACCGCTCGTCAGCTCGACTCGCGAAAACACGAGCCGATGACGGCTCGACTCGTCAAACGGACGAGCTAGTTGGCGAGCCAAACAATATAGTTGAACCAGGGCTCGGCTCGTGGTTCAACAAACTCAACGAGCCGAGCGGCTCGCAAGCTCGTGAAAAAATAAAAAATAAAAAAAATTTAAACTCGTTTTTTCACGTTAAATATTAAAAAAAAAAATTGATACTAATCCATTTCATCTGAACCTAAAAATAAATAAAAAATAAATAAATAAAAATTACGCGAGCTAAACGAGCCGAACTCGGCCAGGGTCAAACGAGCAGAGCCTAAGCTCGGCTCGTTTGACCCGAGCTCGTTGCTCGGCTCGTCGGTTTGACGAGCCGAGCATTCCGAGCCATGGGCCGAGCTGGCTCAGCTCGACTCATTGCCACCTCTACTCCACATAATTGGAGAATATTTAATCCCAGTTCTCGATTTGTAGTTGGAACCAAGTTGGAGATTTGTTAGGATTTTTAGTCCCAAACAAATCAGGGGCTAGGATGATTAAGCGGGTTAATTTACATACTCCACATAATTGGAGAATATTTAATCCCAGATCTCGATTTGTAGTTGGAATCAAGTTGGAGATTTGTTAGGATTTTTAATCCCAAACAAATCGGGGGCTAGGATGATCAAGCGGGTTAGTTTACATAGTCCACATAATTGGAGAAAATTTAATCCCATTTCCCGATTTGTAGTCCATATACAAAGATATTTCATGAACCATTAAGAAGCTAATTGAAGGTTTTAGTGGACTCGACCCGTTGCTCATTGGCTAATCTACGTAGCTCATTTGATACACTATCATAAACTTAGACCTAACCTATTTATACTAGTTTTGAGTCACTTCTAGGGCATTGTTCTAAAAAATGAGCTAAGGTATGAGACTCTCCATTCACACTTCGTCACACTTCGTACTTCACTCGCGCATTGCTTGACATTTTCGTGCCTAGGCGCACTTAAGCGTTGTTCTTGTTCTCACTGTTTCGTCAAGCTTTATGATTTTTAAACAGTGTTCGAGAGTATCACAAATTACACATACTCAACTACCCTCTTCGTGACTCTCGGTCATCCCTCGTCGTGACTTGTTTGGACTTCATTCCTCAGTGGAACTCTTGTCCTTGTGTTGTTGTGGTTTCCATTGTTGGCCTTCCTTTGTAGTAACTTCTCAGTGAAGAAACCATACTCTTTCCTTGGTGGAATCTCGTATGATCATTTGGATTTTGTCTCGTAGATTGCTTGTTGATGTTATCATCGCTTTGATCATTGTGATAGATCTAAGCCCCTTTACAACTACTTTCGAAGCTTCAATAAATTCTATGCACTTCAGTTTCTTAATTATCACATAATTTTTCTTGCTTTGATCTTGTTTTAACTCCATTTAATCTCATTATACTTTGTGTTTTGCGAGGTAAATCTTACAATGATAATTTTACCACCCTAGCTTAAATAAATTAGGCAAAACAAAAAAATAAAACAAAACAAAAGAATAAAATAAATAAGAATAATAAATAGAAATATAACAAGGGACATAAAGAAATTAATAAAGACAAAAGTTAAAAATAAAAAATAAAAAATATTAAATTATCTTCTTCTCCACGCCCCATCTCATCCCCTCAACCTTTACCCCCACCATATCAAAAACTCCATTGCCTACAAACTCCATCGCCATGGACATCTTAAGTAAGCTTTGATTAAGTTTCACAGATACACTATACAAAGTGATTGATGGGACAACTTTACAAGCAACGACGACATGTCATAACACAACTTTTTGACCTATTGTTAGACTATGGGATCCATAGGTCTTTGATGGCTATAAATTGACACACTTGAGAACGACTCGTGAGATGTAAGGATAAAACCACATGTCAAGCATCAAAGGAGCTCAATTCATCTATCTTGGCTAATAGTACTCACAAAACAAGTAACGTTCAAAGGTAATTACAATTGGATAATTTTTTTTCTTTAATCCTTTGTTCATTATATCTCTCACACACCTTAATATTCTTTGTTTGACGTAAGCACCGAAGTGCACTTGATCATTGCAACCCATTGGAGTAACAGTATTTTGTAGTATAACGTAGCGTTCAAGTGTGCAGGTAACAAATACATGGATTAAAGAGTGGAAATCTCCTAGGTCCCGCCAAATTTTGGGGTAAAAAAAAACCTAAATATCTCAATTAAATCACTCACCCACAATTACAAAACAAATGCCCTCTGTAAAACTCAATTAAAACCCATAATTCACAGACAAGATCAAAAGCTACATCTACAACTTTAGCTATCACCCTCACCAACAATTATTTACTTGATTCTAGGGATTAAATAATGGGGATACTGCAAAATAATTTTTTAGTTCTTAACTCACCACATCCGAATCACGATTGTTAGTAAATATGCAAATCAACCTAAATCATATCCCCCTAAATTAGAGTGATTGTATATCCCTTGATTTGTGTATAATTGTAATTGAGAGTGGTTGATGACCTTTATTTTAGATGGGTGTGAAGAATGCCATTTTGCATGGTGATTTAATTGAAGAGATCTATATGTAACCTTATTGGCCCCTAGTAATATGTGTCATCTTCAACGAGACTATATGGGCTTAAGTAGGCTCCCCATGCTTGGTTTTCCAAATTTAGATCCACCGTCTCTCAACTTGGCTTTACTTCCAATCTCTATGATTTTGCTCTTTCTACTCAATGTACTCATGTTGGTATCACAATTTTTATTGTGCTATGTTGACGATATAATTATTGCTGGTGACGATACTTCTAGCATTATTAAGCTTAAAAAATTCTTGATTCAGTACTTCGGGATAAAGGATGATTTGGGCTACCTCATTTACTTAAGTTGTCTCTTTCTATGATGGCTTCTATTTGACCCAAGCCAAGTATAGATGGTCTCACTGATTGTAAGACGGATAATAGCCCCTCTTGAGAGCAACACCAAACTCTGTAGTACTATGAGAAGGTTCTTCTAGATGCTACCTGATCGGTATAAATTCCTGATCACATCATTTAAGAGTAAGATTATGGGCCATGGGCTTGAATATTACAGGTCTTCCCTGTCAAGAGCTATAGGTCGGGCATATTGCCCGACCTCACTGGATCCTCCCCTTCACATTCCCATAGGTCGGCCCTCATGCTCGAACACATTCGAAGAGTAAGGTCGGGTATTGCCCGACCACATTCCTATCTTGCTGTACCATGGGTTTTCAAGTCGGACCATCCCGGTCTCATCACACCAAAAACACATACAAGCAGGCCTCGAGTCATTCTTTGTCTATGGGCTTCATGAATGGGCCACTGTCGTGGGTCTTAAGATAAGATGTTCCCCATAAGGAAAGATCCCAAAAAGGGAAAGTTCAATCCTTATAAGGATTCTTCTCTTAAAAGGTAAGCTTACGCAAAGCGGACTCCTTCTCATAATAGGAGAAGGTTATGGGATTTTAAATCCTATAAATATAGCTCATCTAATCAAATATGATTCGTTCATGAGCTATATATTTCTCTACTTTTATCTCTACAGAAAACTAATTCTCACACCGAAGGGGCAACAAAGAGAATCCTCCTCGCCTTTTTTTGTACATCATCCAAGGCTAATCCATTCATTTTTTCCATTTATCAAGCAACTCCAGATCTTGCCACGTCAAGGTTAAGAGTTTTTATAGCATCACTACCATTTACCATCAAGTGGTTGGGAGTTTTGTTTATCATTATCATTCGATCACATATTGCATTTGTTGTGCATTTTGATAGTTAATTTACAATTATCTCTACGTTCTGTTCACTATGCCATTATTCTTTACATTCTTCGCTATGTGAAATGAATATTGTTTCACGGGCTTCATTTTTCATCTCATTCGTCCTTGCAGCTGTAAATTTACTCTAATGTTGATCGACGGGTGACCCTACTTACCTATGGTCTACCAATGGTTTTCTCTTTTTGCTAGGTGATTCTTTATCCCTTGGTGAAGAAAAAAGTGGATTGTTGTTGCTTGCTCCAACACTGAGCTTATATCTCTTACTATACTATCTCCAAGCTTCTTTAACTTTGTCGGCTATATGCAATATGGTTATTCCCCAACAATCCAATACTTCTTTTTATTGTTTCTCAGATCTATTCAGATTTCTCACAATGATATCTTCCATAAGCATACAACACGTTGGAAAAGTACAAATGAATCCTATATCGGTTATGCATGGTACAAATGATGAGCTTACAAGTAATTGTACTACTTTTATATTAAGTTAACATTTTGGGATGGAACATCAATACCCTACAAGTTGTATCAGAGTTAGACCCCAGACTTAATCATGTGGACGCACACGAGAGATCCCAATTGTAAACGAACGAAGGTGGTGAACTCTAAATTTGATTGTGATGGTCGGGGAAATCCATGGTTAACTCGTAAGGAAGTTATACACATGTAAGGCGGTGATCCAAATATAGTGAAAGATTTGGACCTTGATAGAGTAGTATACCTTCCTGATTTGAGGAAGAGTGGTGGATAGACTATCGATTGAAGAGAGGCCCAAAATTGATATGAAACTTTGTTTGAATGGGGGATTATTGGAAAAGTGCAAACTAATCTCACATATGTTATACATTGAGTTAATGATGGGCTTATAAGGGAATGTACTACTGCACTTAACAGGTTAATCTTTTGGAATGAAAACTCAATATCCTACACAAAACACATCAAGATCAAATGTCATTTTGTGCATTTCCATCTTCTTCTTTTTCCCATTCCTTCTATTGACTAGTTGGCTGATATCTTCATAAAATGTTCATCCACCTAGCCGTAATCGTGATTTGGTTTATAAAGTCTAGATGGAATGTATGACACCACCTAGAAGTTACAAGGAGGATGTTTGTAAATATGTAATCAACCTAAATCATATCACTCAAAACTAGGTTGATTTTCATATATTCCTTTATTAGTGTATGGTTGTAATTGAGAGTGATTGGTGTAATAGGAGTGTATATACAATCAGCCTAAATCATATCTACCTATATATTAAGTTGATTACATATCCTTGATTTATGTATAATTGTAAGGGTAATTATATTTACACCACAATTTCTTATATTTACACCACATTTGAATTGCATTATTGGCCCCTAGTCTTTATAAATTATTACATTTATGTTCTTTATTTTTTCATCAAGTTCTTATCAAATTTTCAACAATTATCAAATTATGTCCTTCATGATATTTTCATCCAATTCTTTATTATTATCGTGCTTTAAAACAATGAACAAGTATTCAATTAAAAATTTGATTTTTTTACTTATTAAGTATACAAGCGATAAATAAATCTTTTTAATCCATCTTAATAAATTTTTGACAGAAATCGATAGAAAAGACGAGATGTATTAATTAATGAAAGAATTAAAATAAAAATACAACGAAAAAAGTTTGGGGATATAATTGTAATATTGATTAAAGGTTATGAACATTTCTTGCAATTGAAATGTGGTGCACATATAAGAAGATGTGGTGACAATATATTTAGCCTAATTGTAATTAAAAGTGATTGATGTAATTATCAACAAGACCTTACCACATATGTTTACCTAAATCTCGTATAAAAGAATGACTCTTTGTATAGTTTAACACACAACATAATAATTCTTTTCTAAAAATTCTCTCTTTTATTAGTCTCAACAATAATAATATTCAAATATGTCATTGAAATTTTCATGGGCTATTAAAGTGACTTCCTTATGATGTTTGTACAAGATTTTCTAGACTTCAATTCTTGGTACATCTCCAATGTTGGAGTACGAACGAAGGGAATGTTTGGACATAGTCAAAGAGATATAGGCTTCTACTTAACCAAAGGTCCTTTGCTGTATTTGTTGTACCACGGTATGTAGCCATCGTCGATTGCAGTATAGCATTGCCAGGTGTGTCCCCCAGGCGTTCGTAATCTGTAGTTAGCTCCTTTTTCTAGTAGCTGGGCAACCAAGAACACCTTGCAATGTCGGGCTCTGCTTTATATTTCAGGGTTTATTCACACCCCGTTATCACCGTTACGAACAAGATCCGACTTCTTGTGGCCTGCAGGAGAAAGGTGAGAACCGTTACTTGAGTACTTCAATCTCTGCTTCCCCAGTGGCTGTTGCTTCGCGAGCCTGCAGGTGGTCTCAAATCTCACTTATGATATTATCATAGGACTATAGAAATTGAAAAACTTAGATTGAAGATTATTAAGAGCCCAATTGGAGAACTGTATTGACTTTTAATGGAATGTTGATGCTTTGATGGGTATCGTAATGACATGGAGAGAAGGGTGTCACAATGTGAAAGATAAAGATATTTGAAAAAGAAAAGTTATTTGATCAAGATCTTGTTATTTTGGATTTTTTCTTTTATTTATTTATTTATTATGAATGAGAATATGATAACGTGATTAACTTGCTACCATGGTTAACGGAAAAATGTTCCTTGATTTTTGCAGCTAGTGACGATGACAAGAGGCGACAGACAATGGAGGTTTTGATAGGGATTTGGTGTAGGGACGACAAAGGGACAGGTTTGGGTGGAGATGTCGTTCTCCATCCTTGCCCATCAGGGACTTACCATCCCCGTCTCCGCCCCATCCACACTTAAACGGGAATAAGGTAGGGATGCCCAAAAAATTCTCATTACATCCTCATTTATTATTATATATATTTTTAACTCTTAAATTATTTTGATTTAGGTACTATATTTAAAGAGCACAACGAGTCACGAATATTACCATATTAAATATATAATAAAACTTAATCGAATTAAATTAAAAGATGCTCAAGTAATTAATTAATACTTGTAAGGATATTAAAACATTTTATTGATGTAGTTCCAATTATTATGTTTAAAAAGCAACAACCCAAAATAAAATTAGTTTAAGTTATTTCGTGTTCAAGCATCAAATCTTGTAATTTATAATCTTCCCTTTTATATATCAACTTAGCTAAAATGAAACTAGTATATTCCACCAAATAATTAAGATCATTCACAATGTATATACAAATTAGATGGAATTGAAGTACTCAAAATGCACCCAAAGTTTTTCTCTATTATTCATACCTTAATTCGATGTCATCTAATCTTAAAAGATACAATTCATACATGAAAGTTAATGTATGTTGAGTAGAATGAAGTCCAAATATTTATTGAAAGTGAATTAGAATTCCTTGCAGTATGTTACCAATGCTCTTGTTTGAGAGATGAAGAGTCATTAAGTTAAAAGAATTTGAGAATACAATTAAATTTCAAATAAGATGTAGTATTTGATTTGAAATGAAATATTTGACATTTGAGATAAACAATTGAGCCTAATATTTTATTTTTGGGCTTATAATGTTTTTAATTTGTTTGAATTTTTTTAATGAGAACAAAACATAAATAAGGTTGTTGAAAATACAAATTTCAAAAATGAGATCAAACTCGTATATTTTTAAAAATCAATTTGTAATATATACTATATTTTAAAATGAGAAAGTTTCCCGTCCAAAGCAATTTTCTTTTATTTGCTTTGCTATTTAAACTTTAAACAGCAAAATGCACATTAATTGCTTGAAAATGGTGTCATTTATACTATATATATTTTTTAAAATGGGAAAGTTTCCCGTCCATAGCATTTTTTTTAAAAACTTTACATGGTAACGTGCACATTAATCTATACTATATTATATTTTAAAATGAAAAAAATTTATGCTCAAAAAAATTTTTTTTTTTTTAAATTTTACACGGCAACATGCACATTAATTGCTTGGAAATGGTGTCAGTTGCCTTTCAGCAACTGACGCCATTTTTTTTTTTATAATATTTTTTGTCTTGCTATGTATATTTTTGTAATTTGATCTTTAATAAAGTGTCGTTCTTATCTTTTATTTTGTCACAATGACTTATTTTTAATACACGTACAAGTATTAAATTTGATCACACATTCTACAAAAATTTTACAAATCACATTATTTGAACTCAGTACTATATTTTAAAATGGGAAAGTTTCCCGTCCAAATCAATTTTTTTAAAACTTTACACAAAAACATGCACATTAATTACTTGGAAATAGTGTCAGCAGCTTTTTTTATTTTTTCATTTTTTTTTAACTTTTTGTCTTGCTATGTATATTTTGTAATTTGATCTTTAGTAATGTGTCATTCTTATATTTTATTTTGTCATAACATTTTTTAATACACGTACAAGTATTAAATTTCGATCCCACATTCTATAAAAAATTTACAAATCACATTATTTGAAATCTATATTATATTTTAAAACGGGAAAGTTTCCTACCCAAAACATTTTTCTTTCTTTCTTTTTTTTTTTTTTTAAAAAAAAAAAAACTCTACACGGTTACCTGCACATTAATTGTTTGGAAATGATGTCATCTATATTATATTTTAAAATGGAAAAGTTTCTCGGCCAGAGCATTTTTTTTTAAAACTTTACACGTTCGACATGCACATTAATTTCTTGGAAATGATGTCAGCCACTGAAAATCGGTTGACACCATTTTTTTTTTTTTTTGCCTTGTTCTTTCCGTTTATTTTTTTGTTCTTTTAACTTTTTTTTGTCTTGCTATGTATATTTTTATTATTTGATCTTTAATTATGTGTCATCTGTTATAATAATATTTTTTAATACACGTACAAGTATTAAATTTCGATAACACATTCTACAAAAAATTTATAAATCACATTATTTGAAGTCTATACTATGCCCCTATTTAGTATTGATTAAAAATTAGATTTTCAACAAATTTTGATAAAAGTTGATGAGATGTGTGGTTAAAAAGTTGTGGGACCTATGAAATATATGATTGTGATTAATTGTTGACTTTGACTTTAATAAAAATCTGATTTTTTTTTATCAAAAACTAACAAGCTCTATATTTTAAAATGGGTAAGTTTCCCGCCTAAAGTATTTTTTTAACTTGGCAACATACACATTAATTGCTTGAAAATGGTGTCACCATTTCTTATTTATTTTTTGTTTTATTCTTTCATTCCATTTCATTTCTTTCCCCCCCCCCCCCCATATATTTTGTGATTTGATCTTTAGTAATGTGTCATTCTTATATTTTATTTTATCATAATAATTTTTAATACACTTACAAGTAGGGGTGGACAAAATAACCGAACCAGACCAGACCAAACCAGAACCAAACCAAACCAAGCGGTTTGGTTCGGTTCTACATAAAAAAAATTATGGTTTGGTTCTTAGAATCAAGAACCATTCGGTTTTGGTTCTGGTTCTGGTTCTCTTTCCAGAACCAGAACCAGAACCAAGAACCAAACTATATATATATATATATTTTACAAATTAGTGGATATTCATCTCACAAAAAAATTAAAATCTAAAATTATAAAATGTGAAATGTAAAAAAATGTTATTTAACATACATTTTATCTCATTTCATATTAGACAAAGATTTTACATCATAAATCTAAATTCTAATTCTAATTCGTTTTTCTTCTTTTTAATTATAAATACGCATTCACACTTTACTTGCACTCCTATAACACAACAATCGTTGCACTCCTTAGTTACCATCGGCGGCAATAATGTTTATTTTTTCAAATTTATGTATATATAAATCTCGACCCAATTCATCAATTCTCAAGAGTTAACCTAAACTCAAATTGCAAATTTCATCACTAACTCACACGGCACCACGGTAGAATGGGACTCAGAACTTCATCGTAACCTGTAACTATAAGTATAAATTGTCTTTATGTTCGATTATCTAAATTTCAACAGGTCGAAGAGCTTCCTTCAGGCTAGTTTCTTCTTCTTTGACTTAGAATAACATGTTACTTTTTCTAAATCTTTGTTTTGTTAACTAAAAATTTCATTTTCTATTTAGTAATGATGTAGATGGATTCTAATGAAGAAGCGGATATAAACAGGTTTTAATTTACATTTATTATTTAAAAATTTAAGGAATAGTCTCAGAACCAAACCAGACCAAACCAGAACCGAGCGGTTTGGTTCCGGTTTGGTTCCATATCTTTGAAAAAACCAATTGGTTCCATTAGTAAAAAAACCATCGGTTTACGGTTTGGTTTGGTTCTTCTAGAACCAGAACCAAACCGAACCACGTCCACCCCTACTTACAAGTATCTAATTTCGATCACACATTCTATAAAAAAAATTACAAATCACATTATTTGAGATCTATCTCCGTTTGGTAACAATATTTGGTTTATAGACTGGTTTATTTGTGATCTTGAGATAAAAATTCGTGGTTGAAAATTGAAGAGAAAATATGTGTCGTTAAAAAGTGATTTGAGAAATTGTATGATTTATTTATACACCAAAATTTGGCTTTTACCAAACACAGAGCGGGAATGTTTCCCACCTAAAGCATTTTTCTTTTCTTTTTTTAAGCTTTTCATTACAACATGAACATTAATTGCTTGGAAATGGTGTCATCAATATTTATATTTTAAAATGGGAAAGTTTCCCGCCCAAAGATTTATTTAGACTTTACAAACATGACATACACATTATTTGCTTGGATATGGTGTAAGCCGCTTGACACCGCTGAAAAGCGGTTGACACCATTTATTATTTATTTCATTTTTTTTTTTGCCTTATTCTTTTATTTCTTTTTTTTAAAATTTTTTTTTGTCTTGCTATTTATATTTTTATTATTTGGTCTTTTATAATGTGTCATTCTTATCTTTTATTTTGTCATAATAATTTATTTTTAATACAGTAAAAGTATTAAATTTCGATCACACATTCTAAAAAAAATTTACAAATCACATTATTTAAACTCTATACTATATTTTAAAATGGGAAAGTTTCATACCCAAAGCATTTTTTTTTTTTAACTTTACATGGCAACATACACATTAATTGCTTGGAAATGGTGTCACCATTTTTTATTTATTGTATTTTTTGTGTTATTCTTTCATTTCATTTTTTTAAAAAAAAAACTTTTTGTCTTGCTTTGTATATTTTGTAGTTTGATCTTTAGCAATATATCATTCTTATATTTTATTTTGTCATAATAATTTTTAATACACTTACAAGTATTAAATTTCGATCACACATTCTACAAAAAATTTATAAATCAAATTATTTGAAATCTATACTATATTTTAAAACTAGAAATTTTCCCGCCCAAAGCATTTTTCTTTTCCTTTTTTTTTTAAACTTTATTCGGCAACATGAACATTAATTGCTTGGAAATGGCGTATCTATATTGTATTTTAAAATGCGAAAGTTTCCCGCTCAAAGCATTTTTTTTAAACTTTACACGCGCGACATGCACATTAATTGCTTGGAATTTGTGTCAGCCGCTGACACCATTTTATTTGCTTTTTATTTTTTTGTATTTTTATTATTTTGATTTCACCTTATACTGTCATTTCATTTTTTTCTTTTTAACATTTTTTGTCCTGGTATGTATATTTTGTAATTTGGTCTTTAGGAATATGTCATTCTTATCTTCAATTTTGTATATTTTTTTATACAAGTACAAGTATTAAATTTCTATCACACATTCTAAAAAAGTTTTATAAATCACATTATTTGAAATCTATATCTATACTATATTTTAAAATGGAAAAAAATCTCGCCTAAAGCCTTTCTCGAAAAAAAAGAAGACCTGTACACATTAATTGCCTGAAAATTGTGTCATCTATATCTATACTATATTTTAAAATTGGAAAGTTTCCCGCCCAAATCATTTTTCTTTTAAACTTTACACGGCAACATGCACATTAATTGCTAGGAAATGGTGTCAGCCGCTAAAAACCAGCTGACACCATTTTTTTTTTATTTTACCTTATTCTTTCATTTCATTTTTTTTTTCTTTTGAACTTTTTTTTGTCTTGCAATGTATATTTTGTAATTTGGTCTTTAGTAATGTGTCATCTTTATATTTTATTTTGTCATAATAATTTTTAATACACGTACAAATATTAAATTTCGATTACATATTCTACAAAAAATTTACAAATCACATTATTTGAAATATATACTATATTTTAAAATGGGAAAGTTTCTCACCAAAGCATTTTTTTTAGCTTTACACGCGCGAGATAAACATTGATTGCTTGGAAATGGTGTCAACCGCTGAAACGCAATTTTTTATTTTCTGTTTTTTTATTATTTATTTTTGCCTAATTCCTTCATTTCATTTTTTCTTGTCTTACTATGTATATTTTGTAGTGGCTGACACCATTTATTATTATTATTATTATTATTATTATTATTATTATTATTATTATTATATTTACCTTATTCTTTCATTTCAATTTTTTTCTTTTTAACTTTCTTTTGTCTTGCTATGTATATTTTTGTAATTTGGTCTTTCGTAATGTATTACTCTTATCTTTTGCCCTTATTTGATTTTCATTAAAATTTTCTTATTTTTCTATAGTACTCAATCTCAACCATTCATTAAAAGTCAGGTCCACAATATTTGATTTTTCAATCATTTTCAACCATAATTTCTCCTAAAAATCACTATTCATTTAAAAAAAATCATTTTAAACAATATCAAACACGCTATTTATTTTGTCACAATAATTTATTTTTAATACACGTATAAGTATTAAGTTTCAATCACACATTCTACACAAATTTCACAAATCACATTATTTGAACTCTATACTTATATTTTAAAATGGGAAAGTTTCCAGTCCAAAGCATTTTTTAAAATTTACACAGCAACATGCACATTAATTACTTAAAAATGGTGTCATCTACACTTTTTAAAATTGGAAAGTTTCCCACCCAAATATATATATATTTTTAAACTTTATACGGCAACATGCACATTAATTGATTGGAAATGATGTCAACCCTTGAAAAGTAGGGGTGGCATCGGGTGGTTCGCTTCGGGTATCTCAAGAATCGAAATCAATCCATACTTTTCGGTTCTTGTAAAATAGAACCATTCGGTTCCATTAAATTGCAAGAACCAAAGCCGAACTAAATCATTCAGTTTTGATTCGATTTCGGTTCCAATTCGGTTCTACAATAATAATTATTTTTCGGGACCTTATCAAGGAGTATCAGGCCTCGGGAAGCGAGTCAATAACTTGAAATAAACTTCTACCGAATATACCAAGATCAAGGATTTCAAAAATCTTTTCACCTGAAGAAAGCATTGGATTCTCCATGAAACAGAAGATTTTCATAAACCAAAATAAGAAACAAATGGCCCGGAAGATTTTTCGAACATGGCAAGAAGCCATTTGTATAGTAAACTTATGGGATGAATCATGATTTTTAATACATTATTATTAATTGTTTTATATTTGTATTTAAATATTTAATTAACTCTATCGTGGTCATTTACAACTTCACTTATTAATAAGTTAGTCCTATTCTATTTTCATTTACTAAGAATTTAAGTCTAAGTGTGAAGCTAAATGTTCTAAAGAGGGAGAGATATAACAAATTTCATTTCATTTCATAACAACTTCGGTTCTGATTTTTTTGCCCACCCCTACCAGCTAATACTTTTTTTTTGCCTTATTCTTTCATTTCATTTTTTTTTTCATTTTAACTTTTTTTTGTCATGTTATGTATTATTTGTAATTTGGTCTTTAGTAATGTGTTATTCTTATATTTTATTTTCTCATAATAATTTATTTTTAATTAGACAATGGATCTTTCCGTTCTAATACTCTATCCGAGAGTTATTAGTATTTATCAAATCTGTTCCTATCTAACGGAATGCTATTGGATCAAATGAGAAAGACATTGTTGAGAAAAAGATGGCTTTTCCCGGATGAAATGAAAATTGGATTATTCATGTAACAGGAGAAAGATTTCCCATTCCTTAGCCGTAAAGATATGTGGCCATGAAAGAGAAAGAGGGATTAAGTAGAACAGAATTGACTAGTAGAGTCGGGGAAATGCTTCTTTCTTCCATATTTTGGACCTTAGCTCCATGGAACAATATGTTAATGCTGAAACACGGAAGAATTGAAATCTTAGATCAAAACACTATGTATGGATGGTATGAACTGCCCAAACAAGAATTCTTGAACAGGAATCACACAAGAGTAGATTAGAAACCTCTGGTAAAATGCCCGCCCGTAACCCAGCAGATTATATAGTTCAGGGATTGGCAAACCCATTCAGTGACTTTGGCACTGGACGTTCCCAAAATGGGTACTATCGAGTCGGGTGAATTCAATAATAGACGCTTCTTGGCATTCCTTCTCCTTTCAGGGCCTATCCGAAAGAGAATCCAGTACTTCTTGGTTGCGAATATCTGAGCGGACTACCTGCACCTGGACAGAAAGACCCTATGAAGCTTCACTGTTCCCTGGGATTGGGTTTGGGCCTTTCCTGCTCAGCTTAGGTGGAAGGTGAAGAAGGCCTCCTTCCGGGGGGGGGGGGGGGGGGCAAGCCATCAGTGAGATACCACTCCGGAAGTGCTAGAATTCTAACCTTGCGTCTGGACCTACGGGCCAAGGCTCGTGAGTTGATTCACGACTCGGTTAATAAGAAATAGAATAAGTAGCTTCTGACTGGGGTGATTCAGAGTTTTGGAGGAATTGAAATAATTTAGATAAGTCGACCCTATTCTATTTGGTAAAAAGCTTTTAAGCTGTAGAATACCAAAGATAGACAATCAGTAGACTGCTAGGTGGGAATGGTTGGTTAGACCATTTGAATCGCTGTGGGGATTCCCTTCCTCCTTTCAAATGGGAGGGCCCTAGGGCACTCTTTCAAAAACGATATGATGTCTACATGCTTAACACATGAAATTGGCCTTGGCTAGAATAGCTAATAGACGAGTAGATTGGTTTTCATACCCTTGTCTTTCCTCTTTCTTACTTTCGAGTTGGTGTTTGTCTTCGTAACTAGACAAGTAATTTCCCATACCGGATCAGGATTCCTTTTTTTATGCTCTATCATTCCCATAGAAAGAATAGGAGAGTGGATATGAGATAATCAGTATTAATTTGAATTACAGTGCTTCTCTATCAAGAGCTGCTAGTTGGTGGTTGAGGAGTAATAGGTTCCGCATAAGCTACATTTCGTGGGGGAGGCACCTATCCAGTACTTTCGAACTCGTCTTTCATCTACAGACATTGGGGCCGCTAAAGCCAATAATTCGGTGTCCGGGCAACAACCACTCATCGTTGGTTGCTCCGGTTAGGATCAATCTAAACCAACCTATTATGTATATGATTCAACATGCCAACTATTAAACAACTTATTAGAAATACAAGACAGCCAATTCAAAATGTCACGAAATCCCCCGCTCTTCGGGGATGTCCTCAGCGTCGAGGAACATGTATTAGGATGTATGTGCGACTCGTTTAGATAATGAGCTGACACAGGGGGGGGGCAAGCCATCAGTGAGATACCACTCCGGAAGAGCTAGAATTCTAACCTTGCGTCTGGACCTACGGGCCAAGGCTCGTGAGTTGATTCACGACTCGGTTAATAAGAAATAGAATAAGTAGCTTCTGACTGGGGTGATTCAGAGTTTTGGAGGAATTGAAATAATTTAGATAAGTCGACCCTATTCTATTTGGTAAAAAGCTTTTAAGCTGTAGAATACCAAAGATAGACAATCAGTAGACTGCTAGGTGGGAATGGTTGGTTAGACCATTTGAATCGCTGTGGGGATTCCCTTCCTCCTTTCAAATGGGAGGGCCCTAGGGCACTCTTTCAAAAACGATATGATGTCTACATGCTTAACACATGAAATTGGCCTTGGCTAGAATAGCTAATAGACGAGTAGATTGGTTTTCATACCCTTGTCTTTCCTCTTTCTTACTTTCGAGTTGGTGTTTGTCTTCGTAACTAGACAAGTAATTTCCCATACCGGATCAGGATTCCTTTTTTTATGCTCTATCATTCCCATAGAAAGAATAGGAGAGTGGATATGAGATAATCAGTATTAATTTGAATTACAGTGCTTCTCTATCAAGAGCTGCTAGTTGGTGGTTGAGGAGTAATAGGTTCCGCATAAGCTACATTTCGTGGGGGAGGCACCTATCCAGTACTTTCGAACTCGTCTTTCATCTACAGACATTGGGGCCGCTAAAGCCAATAATTCGGTGTCCGGGCAACAACCACTCATCGTTGGTTGCTCCGGTTAGGATCAATCTAAACCAACCTATTATGTATATGATTCAACATGCCAACTATTAAACAACTTATTAGAAATACAAGACAGCCAATTCAAAATGTCACGAAATCCCCCGCTCTTCGGGGATGTCCTCAGCGTCGAGGAACATGTATTAGGATGTATGTGCGACTCGTTTAGATAATGAGCTGACACAGGGGGGGGCCAAGCCATCAGTGAGATACCACTCCGGAAGAGCTAGAATTCTAACCTTGCGTCTGGACCTACGGGCCAAGGCTCGTGAGTTGATTCACGACTCGGTTAATAAGAAATAGAATAAGTAGCTTCTGACTGGGGTGATTCAGAGTTTTGGAGGAATTGAAATAATTTAGATAAGTCGACCCTATTCTATTTGGTAAAAAGCTTTTAAGCTGTAGAATACCAAAGATAGACAATCAGTAGACTGCTAGGTGGGAATGGTTGGTTAGACCATTTGAATCGCTGTGGGGATTCCCTTCCTCCTTTCAAATGGGAGGGCCCTAGGGCACTCTTTCAAAAACGATATGATGTCTACATGCTTAACACATGAAATTGGCCTTGGCTAGAATAGCTAATAGACGAGTAGATTGGTTTTCATACCCTTGTCTTTCCTCTTTCTTACTTTCGAGTTGGTGTTTGTCTTCGTAACTAGACAAGTAATTTCCCATACCGGATCAGGATTCCTTTTTTTATGCTCTATCATTCCCATAGAAAGAATAGGAGAGTGGATATGAGATAATCAGTATTAATTTGAATTACAGTGCTTCTCTATCAAGAGCTGCTAGTTGGTGGTTGAGGAGTAATAGGTTCCGCATAAGCTACATTTCGTGGGGGAGGCACCTATCCAGTACTTTCGAACTCGTCTTTCATCTACAGACATTGGGGCCGCTAAAGCCAATAATTCGGTGTCCGGGCAACAACCACTCATCGTTGGTTGCTCCGGTTAGGATCAATCTAAACCAACCTATTATGTATATGATTCAACATGCCAACTATTAAACAACTTATTAGAAATACAAGACAGCCAATTCAAAATGTCACGAAATCCCCCGCTCTTCGGGGATGTCCTCAGCGTCGAGGAACATGTATTAGGATGTATGTGCGACTCGTTTAGATAATGAGCTGACACAGGGGGGGGGGGGGCAAGCCATCAGTGAGATACCACTCCGGAAGAGCTAGAATTCTAACCTTGCGTCTGGACCTACGGGCCAAGGCTCGTGAGTTGATTCACGACTCGGTTAATAAGAAATAGAATAAGTAGCTTCTGACTGGGGTGATTCAGAGTTTTGGAGGAATTGAAATAATTTAGATAAGTCGACCCTATTCTATTTGGTAAAAAGCTTTTAAGCTGTAGAATACCAAAGATAGACAATCAGTAGACTGCTAGGTGGGAATGGTTGGTTAGACCATTTGAATCGCTGTGGGGATTCCCTTCCTCCTTTCAAATGGGAGGGCCCTAGGGCACTCTTTCAAAAACGATATGATGTCTACATGCTTAACACATGAAATTGGCCTTGGCTAGAATAGCTAATAGACGAGTAGATTGGTTTTCATACCCTTGTCTTTCCTCTTTCTTACTTTCGAGTTGGTGTTTGTCTTCGTAACTAGACAAGTAATTTCCCATACCGGATCAGGATTCCTTTTTTTATGCTCTATCATTCCCATAGAAAGAATAGGAGAGTGGATATGAGATAATCAGTATTAATTTGAATTACAGTGCTTCTCTATCAAGAGCTGCTAGTTGGTGGTTGAGGAGTAATAGGTTCCGCATAAGCTACATTTCGTGGGGGAGGCACCTATCCAGTACTTTCGAACTCGTCTTTCATCTACAGACATTGGGGCCGCTAAAGCCAATAATTCGGTGTCCGGGCAACAACCACTCATCGTTGGTTGCTCCGGTTAGGATCAATCTAAACCAACCTATTATGTATATGATTCAACATGCCAACTATTAAACAACTTATTAGAAATACAAGACAGCCAATTCAAAATGTCACGAAATCCCCCGCTCTTCGGGGATGTCCTCAGCGTCGAGGAACATGTATTAGGATGTATGTGCGACTCGTTTAGATAATGAGCTGACACAAAAAAAGCAAGAAAACAACTTTCCAGTATCAATGATCAGTACCGTGAGATCAAAGCTTAGCAGGATGAATGGCGGATAGGAGCCATCAACCGACTCGCTTCAGACAGATGTATGTCTGCCTCCATCATCATCTTTTTCATTCATGACAGGTGAAGATTACAATAGTCTCAGATACAATACATAAAGAACCTGGGTGCAAGAATGACATTTTCAATGCTTGCTTGAGCGGGGGCTTTGGCGCGTTCTTTCTGGACTTTTTATTTTTTTTAATTAATTTTTTTCTTATTCTTTCGTTTCATTTTTTTTAGCTTTTTTTTGTCTTGCTATGTATATTTTGTAATTTGGTCTTTAGTAACGTGTCATTCTTATCTTTTATTTTGTCATAATAATTTTTAATATACGTACAAGTATTAAATTTCGATCACACATTATACAAATCACATTATTTGAAATATATACTTATATTTTAAAATGGGAAAGTTTTCCGCCCAAAGCATTTTTTCCTTTTTTTTTTCTTTTAAAACATTACATGATTGACACCATTTTTTATTTTTTATTTTTTATTTTATTAGTAATCACACCCGTGCAATTCACGAAAGATATAGTTGATAATTATTTATTGAATATAAGTTGTAAAAATACAATGCCCGACATAAATTGTGCATTCTTATATAATGAAAAATATCCAGAAAAGTAAAACATAAATTCCGACTTGCATATTTCTTTTAACAACTAATTGTTCATTTTCTACTTTTCTTAGTCTATTTAGGGGAAGTCGGATATGAACATTTGACTTATTTTGTATTTTACAATTTTGATTTGATGACTGAAGTCGAGCTTACAATTATCTTCAAATCGTAAAATGAAATAAAGAGGCTAATAGACTTTTACAGAATTAATTTATCGACTCACCGTATAGCACTATAAGAAATTGTACTATCTTAATGTAATAATTGATATTTAATACATTAAACAAATATTTCATTTCATTACATGTAAAAAAACAAATACATTACGATCAAAATTTACCTAACATTTTAAAAAATAAAAAAAAGCTCAAACTTAAATTAAATATTGCAATATGTTAAACTTATACTTGACAAACTTATATGCAGTCCTATATTTAATGAATGTAACAAATAGATAATATGAAATACAAATTTTAATTAAATGTTATTGAATTAATATTACAAATATAATTAACTTTATATACAAAAAATCATCTATACATCTCAATTTATAAATGAGGGTTTAACTCACAAGACATAAGACTTTATTACTTATTCGTATAGAATTGATTCTTCAAAAATAATTTTTTTTTTCAATGTTCATTCTCAATCACACATTATTTAAAACTCATTTTTCATAATTGCACATACTATTTTTGTGGATGTTAAATAAACGTGTTGATCATATTCTATTTTTAAATAGAATGATTTTGATAACACATTTTATTTTACAAATTGAACTAATGAGTTTATCAGAATCTAAAGTTGTAGAAAATTAAATGATTTAGTTGAGTTTACTTAGAAAGATCGAATATCTATTATTTCTATCAATTTGATAAGAAAATGATTCAAAATTAATCATTTATGTCAAATTGAATTTAGGTAATAAATGATAAGTATCATTTTCGGACTTAAATAAGATAAATTAAAAAGATTGGATGTTGGAAAAAGTAAAATGTATAAGTAAAACTTTTAAATTTAATATTTAAGACGATTTTACGAATGATATGTTTAGAGTTTGCTCTCATTTATTAGCTTGTATTAAACTTTTTGTTAAGATTTTGGATTTGACACTCATTTGCATATTTTTCGACTTCAAAATAATACAATAATTATCAAAAGAAAAAAATAATCTATAATTTGATTTTTTTGTTGATATATATATATATATATATATATATATATATATATATATATATATATATATATATATTGCACAAATACATAAACCGTTTAGTATATGTATTAATTGAACTTTCCTAATTCATGTATTAAAATAAATTGATAAAAATAAGAAATTTCCTAAAATAGCAGGTGAAAAGGAAGGAGTCGGGAAGAGAAACTGATGATCATGAATGATTTGAAATTCTAAAAAATGATGTAATTTTTTAGCTCTTCTAAAGCAAATCAAAACTAGCCAGCCTAAGTTCTTGAATGTAAACATATGACCATGAATTTTGGACATTTTAATTCCTCTTAACTTCTGAAAATTAAAAATAACTCCACAAATAAAGGTAAACATTTCGTTATTAAAAAACTCACATTTTATGAACAATTTCCCATTCCAACAAAATTAATAACATTTCTGCAAATTCAAGAACAGCTTCTATGATGATATGCTTTGTGCACCAGCATATTTACATTTATATTTGTAGCACGATTAAAGAAAGAAATAAACTTATAAATAAAAGGAAAAACACAATAATTAATAACAAAAAATTGCCTCCTAGTTTGGCGGGAGGATAGATTTCTAGAGCTTCTAATAGCCTCGCCTCCAATTCCACCTCCCATTTTTCCTCAAAGTCTATAAAATCAAATAAATTAATAAAGAAATCAATATAAGCAAAGAACATGCAACCAGGGGCGGACCAGCTAGGGGCCTGTCGGGGCACGTGCCCAGTAAAATTTCGACTTCTTTTTTTTTTTAATAAAAAAAACCAATTGATTCTTAAACATATTTATTACCTGATTCCCTAAAATTATATTGGAATATTTGAGATTTAAGGGCTAATATGTGTTTACAATTATTTATTTGTTTATTTGTATCAGTTTTGAAAAAATATTTTAAGCGTAAATTCATGTTTTCTTCTTATAAGCAAAGTAATGAAAATGAAATTAGAATGAAAGGGTTGAAGAATTTGGTGAAGAAACTGATGTTGAAATTGAAGATATGTCTCAACGTCGGGGATAATGTTATGATGTTACACTCTTGAATTTGATGTAGTAAATATTGAGAATGATATGTACTTAATATTGACAATGATGTAATTATAGAATGTTATCAAAGTATGAAAACGCATAGAGAACAATTGTAATAAAATTTCAAATACTTTTTTATTTTCGATATTCTTCCTAAAAAAAAAAATTCGGGGGGCAACCCCGTACAAACCGTCGACAAAAATACAAATCGTGCCCCAATATGACGAAAAGTCTGCGTCCGTCACTACATGCAACGTATACGTATATTCAGAAAAACCTTTCGGAAAGAAGAATTGGGGATTTTGCAAGGTGAGTGTACAGAGGCGAAGCCTACCGTGGGTTGAAACAGGGGGTTTGGGGAAAGGAAAATGAGAGGGATTAGGGAAATGCAAGACTGAAATTGGTTGAATTGAATTTTAAAAAATTCCATCATTTATTTGCGTAACTACCCACTAATTTAGCCATTTAATTGTCACTAATTCAATCATCCCACTAAACTTGTAAACTGGAAATAAATTGAAAAACTTAACAATCAGAATCAAATTGAGGTTGACAATTGACCAATTAAAATTAGAGATTTCAGGATCGTAGTTTCTTTTATTTATATATATATATATATATATATATATATATATAGATAATCTGTACTATATTGTCATCAAAATTCCAAGTACCAAAACTGAAATAGAAAACACTAGGCTTGGACGTGGTTCGGTTTGGTTCTGGTTCTAGAAGAACCAAACCAAACCATAAACCGATGGAACCAATTGGTTTTTTTAAAGATATGGAACCAAACCGGAACCAAACCGCTCGGTTCTGGTTTAGTTCTAGGACCATTACTTGAATTTTTAAATAATAAATGTAAATTAAAACTTGTTTATATTCGCTTCTTCATTAGAATTCATCTACATTATTACTAGATAGAAAATGAAATTTTTAGTTAACAAAACAAAAATTTAGAAAAAGTAACATGTTATTCTAAGTCAAAGAAGAAGAAACTCGCCTGAAGGAAGCTCGTTGACCCGTTGAAACTTAGAGAATCAAACATAAATGCAGTTTAGACTTATAGTTACAGGTTACGATGAAGTTCTGAGTTCCATTCTACCGTGGTGCCGTGTGAGTTAGGGATGAAATTTGCAATTTGAGTTTGGGTTAACTCTTGAGAATTGACAAATTGTGCCGAGGTTTATATATACATAAATTTTAAAAAATAAATATCAATGTCTTCGATGATGACTAAGGAGTGCAACGATTAATGTGTTATAGGAGTGCAAGTTAAAGCAGTGTGAATGCATATCTATAATTGAAAAGAAGAAAAATGAATTAGAATTAGAATTTAGATTTATAATTTAAAATTTTTGTCTAATAAAAAATGAGATAAAATGTAAGTTAAATAACACTTTTTGTACATTTTACATTTATAACTTTAGATTTTAATTTTTTGGTGAGATGAATATCCACTAATTTTTATATATATATAAATTTAGCTTGGTTCTTGGTTCTGATTCTGGAAAGAGAATCGGAACCAGAACCGAAACCGAATGGTTCTTGATTCTAAGAATTAAACCATTATTTTTTTTATGTAGAACCGAACCAAACCACTTGGTTTAGTTTGGTTCTAGTTTGGTCTGATTCGGTTATTTTGTCCAACCCTAGAAAACACCCATAAGTTTGCAACCGGACCAAAATCCTCGAAAATAGACTCTGTTTGTTAAAAGTTTTGTGTTAAGTGGAAAGAAAAAATATGTGCAGTTAAAAAGTAATTTGAAGAATATTATTTTTCAAAACTTGTTTAAAAATATTTTGCCAAACAGCGGCGTAAAGACAACCTAATTCAACCTAGATCCGTCACTGGACAACAAATGAAACCCAACAGCATCACTTTATATCCTATCTCTTAGCCCCAGTTGCGGATTCAATCTGTATTATTTCAATTCTATCCACTAATTTCTTCGTAGCTTAGCAATTGCACCAATCACTTCATGCCGCCTGCGACACCACCTACAAAGTTGAAAAAAAGGCTATACATCAGAAGCAAGCAAGCTATGGCGTTGTTGCTAGATCGAAGGAGCGTCGCTCTGCTGCAAGAAGCAACGCCGTTGGTCTACTGCAAGATCGAGGCAGTGCCGCCTATGCCTCCATCAAGCAACGGGGAGATTGCTGCCAGAAGCCCCACTGTCAGCTGCGCTTCATTCTTCAGGTGGCGCAGCTTACCTTGAAATGGCTGTTTCCTGTAACGGTCTTTGTTCGAAGCATGGACTGGAGTGCGACAGTCATGGTGTGTGGTCGGGATGAAGGGGTGGAGGTGGCTGTTTGGATTGATTGTGAGAGAACATATGGAATAGAGAGAATAATTTTGGTTTGATGTGGAGTGGTATGGTGTGGGATTGAGATAGGGTTTGGGTAATTAATTTAATTTCATAATATTGTTTTTTAATTTAATAATTAATTAATTGTTAAAATTTTAATTATAACTTGAGATTTGAAATTATACACGTTTGATCTTATATTTGAATTTATATTAAAAGTAAAAGGGGGTGTAATTTCCATTTTTTGAATTGGACTTGTTAATTGGAAATGAGTTTTGGGCGAGTTTGGGGTGGGGACTATCATCTTTGTCCCAGTTCGAGGATATATTTTCATCTCCATCATCTTCTCATGCCCGCTTTTGTTGGGAATTTTCACCCCGTTGTCATTCATAGGCCCTGTTTGGTCGAGATTAAAATCAGATTTTTAGTAGATTTTTATAAAAGTTGATAAGATGTGTGGTTGAAAAGTTTTGAGACCCATGAAATATTTTGTTGAGATTTGATTGTTGACTTTAACTTAGATTAAGCCTCTTTTCGACTATTTAGTTTAAATGAAAATTTTAAACTGCAAAATTTTTCAAATCATTTTTTAACCACATACATTTTTTCTCTCCAATTTTTAACCACAAATCTTACCTTGAAATATTAAATAAATGACGGTTGCTCATTATAAAATTTTGATCTTGATCGGTACCAAACAGAGTCATAATGTGGTGAGAGGTGAAGAAGAAGATTATTTTTTATTATTATTATTATTACTGACTTTTCTATTTTCCATTTTGTTATTTTTTATTTTGCAATTTCAATTTATTTAAATTTCAGGGTAGAATTTACATGTCCTCAACAAAAAATTGACAGAAATCGCTAGCTGGGGCCATATAAGTAAATTAATAAAATTGAGTGGGAAAAAACTTGCTTTTAAAATTGCTTTAAAAAAAAAACAAAAAAAAAAAAAGACTCGTGACCAGAGTGAAATTTATCTTTATTTAGCCTATGTTTGGTAAAAGTTTCTTGTTCTTAAATAAAGAATGCGATATAAGGTAAAATATGAGATTCAAAGTAGTTTGAAAAAATATATATGATTAAAAAGTGGTTTGAAGAAATATGTTTTTTTATATAAGCTTACCAAATTGAATATTATTCATTAAAAGTAAAGCATGGTCAAACATTCTCGAGAGTAAATGAAAAAAATATGGAAGATTTTGGATTAACGTGTAAAATTATTTTATCGAGATTATATTTTTATGGAGATAATAGAAGTTGTGTTTTTAGAAGATGTGACCCTAATAAGGGCTTTTTTGTATTTTCATCCTACCTTTACACATATATAGAGATATGCTCTATTGTCTAACGTGGGCAACACACCTTCAATGGAAAAGTGCCAAATGTTCCATTTAAAAATTTAATTAGACACTTGGTACATTTTCATGAGCAATTTGGCACACACATATATACAGAAACACACTTCCTATTGTCATAGGGTCATAGCTCAAGGAGACACTGAATAGAGAGAAGAAGAAGAGAGAGATGATGTCAGAAGCACAGAACACTACAACCACAGGTGCTGAACTGAAGCAATGGAATTCTCCAATTCCTTACTTCTTCTGTGCTCTGGCTCTGATTTTGGGACTCGTAGGATTTGCATTTCTAATTCTTGCTTGTTCATGTGGAAAATCATCCTCGGAATCATCGAATGAAACAAATCCAGTGCGCTCATTACCGCCTGAAATGGAGACAAGGGTTAATGTTGTCATAATGGCTGGAGAAACCAACCCCACATTCCTAGCAAAGCCAATGCCCTCCATCAATCTCCTTCGAACTTACTAAGGATGGATTCTCGTAAGGTTCCAGCTCGTTGTTCTAGATCTAGTTGATTAAGGAATGAGTTTCAGTTACAAGTGAAAGGAGAACTTGGAGTGGAGTGGAGAGCCTGTCCTCTTGCTTTCCACCCTCACTCCCAAGCATTTTGCCTTTTTGTTTTAGCTTTAAAAAAGTCACAATTCTTGCTGATTTTGTGACCTTGTCAGTCATATATATGATCGATCTAGTTGGCATTACATTATTTGTATAACTTTAGCCTCTATTTGGCAAAAAAAAAAATATATATATATATAAAATAAAAAATTGTTTTAAAACAAACAATACGATATTTTCGAGATAAAATATGTAGTTTAAAAATAATTTAGGAAAAGTGATGAGCAAAACGAAAGGTTTTGTGATAACATATGGGCGTGTTACTTACTACAGATTCCACGAGTATATAAGTGATTAGTATCAACAACATTTCGTAATATATTATAAGTATTAGATAAGATCAGAGGCGTACCTGTGATTTTGTAGACCTGAAATAAACAGTTGTTTTTTGAGATATAGGCCCTGGGTTTTACGGAGGTTCGGGGGCAGCGCCCCTGAAAAAAAAAAATTTTAAGAAAAAAACTGAAGGAAAAAAAAAAAAAAAAAAAAAGGGCCCCATAAGCCAATGGGCCCTGAAGCCCTTGCTTCATCAACTTCATGCCAGGTCCGGGCCTGGATAAGACTCGTCATCGATTTTTTCTTGTAAAGATATTGTCTACAACGCAGTAACAAACTCATAAAGATGAGACCTTGTACGAACAATTCGAGGCTAATTAATCATTAGAATCTATTTATTTAAAAATTTATGTCTACGTCTACAATGATCTAGTTCTTTCGCTAGGTAACTACCTAAGTCAATCTTATGTTGGAAGTAACTCTCTCCGAATGGTCTCATGTAGATGGGGAGATTAAGGTAAAATAAATGTAATTGTAACTTTCAATTAACTCGAAGGTAAGATCTAGGAAATTCGAGGACAACCATGGCTCAGTAAATCCCTTTCGGTTATATGGAAAACTATATCAATTCTTACACACATGTTTAAGGTCTGTCATTTATGGTACATACTAATTAATGAAGGTCTTCAAGAGAAGTGCATGATACTTCTGGGGGGAAATGTAACCTTAAAAGAATCACAAACATAAAGTAAGCAATCAAAAATATTGAAGGAACAATAATCAACTCACTGTAAAATAAGCAAGACTACCAATTGTGACTTTCGATCGATATATGATTAATATTAGAGTTACATCAAACCATGTTTTTAACTTCCAAGTTCAAAGATAAGATTTAAATTTTGTTTTGCACAGAAATCAGGTGATGATTAGTATTAAATTATAATAATATTATTTATACTACCTATAAAAGTCTCTTAAATGGAAGAAACTTTTTTGGACCCTTTTAACCTTGATGAATTTTTTAATTACACGTTAACCATTACTTCATTTACTATTTTTTTGGACCCTTTTTACCTTGATGAATTTTTATAATTATACATTAATCAGTTCATCATTATACTATTTTTTATTCATTTTTATACTTATACTCAATTTGTTATGCCTAATGGGAGAAACTTTTTTTTGACCCTTTTAACTTTGATGAAATTTTATAATTACATATTAATCATTATTTCAGCGTGCTATTTTTTTTATTCATTTTTATACTTATACACAATTTTTTATGCCTAACTTTAATTTTTTTTATACGTATTTTTAGTTTTAGGAATGGACCCAATTATAACATCAATAAATTTCCAATTGTAACCCCCATAGAAAATGAAAAGGCATGACTTTGGTTTAATTTTTTTCTACATATATATAAGAATGGATCCAATTATAGTATCATTTGATTCTCAATAACAAACCCCATAGAAAATGAATATGCACAAGTTTTTGTTTCTATTGTATTCCCCTCATCTCAAAATTTTCTTTCAAGAATTCTAGAATGCATTGCAACATATGCCAATTTTGTAATTTCCAACTTTGCTAATTAGTATAAGATTTGTTTTTGGCCCCAAATGCTCACTGCTTGTATCAAAAGATCTCGAGGACACATATATCTCAATTATTACAGTGCATGGCGATACCATTCCTATAACATCGCTTTTTCTCAAATTTTTGAACAACGCTCTTGTCAACTATTCTTGATGTCTAAATGCAAGTTCTATATGGTCATGCGATCTTTTGTTCTATACTTATTAAATATAATATAGAACTTTATGTGACTGATATAGGTCGATTAATGGATCTCATAATCCTAGTGGCAAGAGTCTTGTAATTATAGAAGCTGTAAAAGAGGTGATGAGGGCCAGAAGTTTGAAAGACATATTCTCTCTCTCTCTCTCTCTCTCTCTCTCTCTCTCTCTCTCTCTCTCTCATATATCATCTTACAATCAAGATTCTCTTTGTCAATTGATCTGCATTGTTAGTTTCTTAAATCATTGGATCATTTTGATTGTCTGATATATGTAATTGGTTTATATCTCTTATCTAATGACCAAAAATCCATATTAACCAGTGAATCATTCAAAGAAGAAGACTAGAAATTGGTCCAATTGCTAGTCATATTTTTTTTTTTTTCAAAACACACTAGCTATTCAATATATATCAACTTAGCAGAAAGAGTTTAGATATTTGTGACTCAATTCTTATCCCTTCGAGACTGGTTTCTAGAACTGTTGTTTTAGGAGAATGTAATGGACTTGATAATAAGTTTACAAGAAAAAAGAGCAAAAACAACAAAAATTAGAGACTACACGAAAGTTGTCTCTATTGGTCTGATCATTAGAGACGATAGGAAAATCCGTCGTTATTGATAAGACCAATAGAGTCGACAAAAATAGTCGTCTCTATTCCAATAGAGACAACATTATGGAGTCGTCTCTATTGATCCATCAAATAGAGAAGATAAAAAAAGTCGTCGCAATTTCAGGGACCAATAGAGATGACGACATTATGAAGTCATCTCTATTGATTTGACAAATAGAGTCAATCAATACAGACGAAAATTTCAAGTCGTCTCTATTTATCGGAACAATGAAGACGGCTTTTCTTGTCGTCTCTTTTTAACTTTTTTTTTATTCTGATTTTTTTAATGTTATTTATAACGGTATATTTTTTCAATTTCTATATTTTTTGTTGTTGATTTATTTGATTATTTGAATTTATAGAATTAATATTAAAGTTAATTTGTTGAGAAAAATATTATTAAGATATAATTTAATAGAATAAATATTCGTTACATTAAATAATATATATTATTTTTAAAAAATTAACACAAAAATTTAATTGCCTTAGTGGTTGGGACATGACCATCCAACACTTAGGTCTCGAATCCGAATCCAAGCCATACGCAATTATTATATGAATTAAAGAAATTTTGTGAGTTGGAGTTCGGATCAAGATTGGGGTCGGGTTGAAAAGGGATTGAATCGGGTCATAATAAATAAATAAAAGTTAATTAAATATTTTTCACAATTGGAGACAAAAAATTCGTCTCTGTAGGTGTCCAGGTATTAGAGACGACAAAGTCGTCGTCTCTGTAAGCTCCCTCACAAAAGAGACGACAATAGTCGTCTCTAATTGGCATCAGCTACAGGACTAAAGGGAAGACAAATATGGACGACTTTGTCGTCTCTAATATGAAATAAGAATTTGAGAGCTTAATTGAAGATGAATCGAAGTTTGCAAAAAAAAAAAAAAAAAATTTGAAGTATTTGAAAAGTTCAGGGGCTTAATTGTAGCAATTAGAAGATGAAGAACTCACGTACAAATAAAGCTCGTGGATCTACTTAAACGCAAGGGAAAAGATGAAAACACGTTGAACGGCTTCAACTGCGTAGCCAGCTTCAACACCTGATGGCCACATGATAATCTCCAAATTTACAGAACCACTTTTCATCTAACTGCACGGCCACCATCCTTATGCCTGCGCAGTCTCGCAGTTTCCCGGCCCAGGCTCATATGCGGATTTTAACCTAGTTTTTTTCCTTATTTTCCTAGGTTTTCTCCTCCTCTATATATACAACTTCTCATGTATGAATTAGAGGACCTTTGCACAGCTTCTAAACATCATATTTCCACATTTTTACATCAAATTCTTTGCAAGAAATTGAAGGTAAAGACTTGGGTATTGAAGATTATCAACAGGGAGCGAAATACTTGGTGTAAGATTTCCTTTTCTTTGTTAATTTGATAAACTCAATATGAGTAGCTGTTTATATTTCTACGTTTTTATCTCTTTATTGATGAACGATTAATTTAATAGTTGAGATATTCGATGTAGCCTAATTTTACGCTTTTAATTCTATAATTCTAGTTTTGTACTTTTATTGCATGTGTTGATTTTATTTTATGTTTAATGCATGAATTAATTCGCAACTAATTCATTGATTTCATGAGTGTTTTCACAATCCGAGAGATGAGCTAACACTTAGATCTAGGAATAAAATTCGGTAATTCAACAATGATAAAGATATAAGTTTGTTGTTATTGCAATCACTACATGAATTCACGTGTTTTATATACCTAATCATTACAACTTGCTGTCTAGAAATACAGTTGACTAATTAGATAAAGTTGATTTAAACCCGAGAAGGAAATTTCATATGCATAAGTGAATTCGACCGAGCACTAAAATAGGAATAAAACTAAACAAATGGAATTAAAAGTATTGATTATGTGAAATCGGATGTTCCAATACTCACAAACATCAATTTAGATAATCTAAATGTCTTTTCTTTTAATTTGCTTTTTAGTGAGATATTTTAGTTCAATTAATCATCGCTATTTTACCGTATAAATAAGGCGAGAACTAACACAATTTCGAAACTTAATTACAATCTCTGTGGGACGATAACTCAGACTCAAAAAGTCCACTTTATTACTTGGATGCGACATCGTACACTTACGATCTAGCACATCAAGTTTTTTGCGCCATTGTCGGGGATTGTTAATTAATATCGACAATAATTAGCTCTTGCTTTAGTTTGAACATTTTATTTATTTTTTATTTTTATTTTGTTTTTGAGAACGTTAAAAAGCTGTGAATTGTCTCCTTTACAGACTTGAACAGATTTTCAGATAGTTGGAGCGACACAGTAAGATGACAACGAACGATTATCAATGGTACTCTAATCGAACAACAATTCAGATCCATTTGATTTGTGACTTCTGCTTTGAAGATCATGCCATACAAGATTGTTCTTTTGCACATCAGGCTCAGCCAGATATGAATCAGGGTAATTATCGGGAATATATCCAACAACAACAGTCGCAAAGTGATTCTACCACAGATTTGTTATTACAACTACTAAAAAATCAACAAGAAATGTTGCAAAATCAACAGGCAGACATGAGAGAATGGAGAAATCAGATGGACCAGTTGGCAGAAATTCGGGTGGAAAGATCAGAAAAATTGGTTGAAACAGCTGAAGAAGAAGAACAACCAGAATAAGTGAATCAATCAAAAGAAAGTAATTTCCATGAAAGGGCAATAGTCCCATTGTCAACAGTGCAAAATTTGGACATCGAGCTCGAGGAGGCTTCAATTAAAGAGGAAGATCTCAATTGAAAAAAGAGGAGTTGATCGCAGAAAAATAGACACTTAAGGGTGCCGATGTTACGATGCAATCCTCTAACTTCAATAATTGGGAAAAATTCAATTTTATCATCGACCATGAAGAAATGATTGAAATCTATATATTGAAGTTCGAACTGAGTGGAGAAGTCAAAATACATGATATGGGCAAACTGTAATTTTGGAGCTTAAATGCACTTTGGAGCAAATTCGACCATCACAAACAAAGAAGGTCATCAAAAGCTCTATTTAGAATTCCTTGAAAAATACAGGTAAAAGTCAAGCTTTAGACTATAAACAGAGCGCTTGTTGAAAGTCAACTCAACTTTCTACCCTTTTATTTGTTTTGCTTTATTTATTGCTTTATGATTAGTTGTAGGATTTAATTTCTTTCTTAGTTTAATTTCATATTTGCATGATTAAGTTATCTCTTTAGTATGATGTTTGTTGCACCACATTTGGTAGTTGATAAGTGCTTCATTCCTTATAGAGTTTAAGCATCATGATCATGGTTGAAATCTGTCCTAAAACATGAAAGAATAAGTGGTGCATATTGAGCATAAATAGCATGTTCATTCCATTGAATTTTGATATTCGTTGCATGCTTGAATGATAACTCTTAAATCATAAACACGAGATGTCATGATAGTTTGAGGCATACACAAAGTGTAGGAGGTTGAGCGAAAGGATAACGAGGTATTTTGGGGTCAAAAATCGAGTTTGAAATCAAAAAGTAAAAATTTTTTAGGCTTCAGCAGGAATATTGCACAGCTACCACCTTTCAAATCAGGGGGCTGCACATTGGACACTTTAATAACAATGTGTAAAATTTTGCACTGCGCGGTCGCGCAGGCAATCTGAAGCCAATTCGGCAGTTTTTAAAACATGTGACTTTATTTTCCACAATTCACAACTCCAAAATCGAATTCTCTCCCCAAAATTCATCTCCGCTTCTTACCACCTATATTGCACACTTTGTCATGGAATTGAGCATCAAAAGAGAGTGTACCACATCACAATATCCCCAAAGACATGATTCTCTACACTTCTTTGGAAAATTACAATTTTTGAGAGTTTTCTTGCTTTTATGGGAATTGTGATTTTGTGAATAATTGGATTGTGGACTAGGTTAGGTTTTGGTGATAAATTGATTTTGAAAACTAAGCATTTTGGCTAACTTCAAGCTTCCAATTCTAAGATTTATTTTGATTTTAACCAGTGCTCACTAGGTGTTTAACAAAATGTTTCAGAGAGTTTTTCATCAAGTTTTTGCAAAACTTTTTGGAAAATCATCTTCAATTTAGGTTTGACATCGATTATGTGCCATTACTTTATGATTTGAATCATCACAATGCACAAAACTTGGAATTAGAGTAATAGGAACCTCAAGGCACCACTGCAAGGCATTTTACTAATTTTCAGCCAGTAGTAACCACTTTGTCATCCCATTTCACAACCCTATTGAACTCTAATTGTGCTGAATTTTTGATATGTTACAAACATGTTATATACTTTCTTGTGTCCGAAGATGACTTGGGAAAATCTCGATTTTTCATAGTGATAGCAGGGCCTGAATATGGATGGTCAACTATATTTGAAAAATTATGAATTATGTTTTATCTTTAGTTTGGGGGTTATGGTTGTGTACCTCTGAATTTTTATTATGTTTATGTGATCTAATGTTACTTATCTCTTCTTTGCGAGGAAAACACAATTTCAAACACCTTGAACCAAATTCGATAAAGGAAGAAATATGGTCGAAACATCCAAAGGACTTCAAAGAAAAAGCTTCAAATGATTGCATTGTATCTCCAAACCCGGGAAGTACTTGAACCCCTCTCCTATGTTTTATGTAAAATTGATATATCATTTTGACATACATTGATTGCAATGTATATTTCTAGTTTGGGAGTAGAAATCTCATTCTTTTGCTTCGATTCTTTAGGATACAAAAACATTGAAAATATGATAAAAATCAAACAAAATTTCAAAAATTTTGTGGACTTGTTTATTGCCTAGAAAATAATTTGAATTAACTTTGTACTTTAGCTTGAATAATGAACAACATAAAACTTGAGTTTTCTTGACTAGTTATTCATGTTTGACTTCATATTCTTGTGCACATAATCATTATTGAGTTATTACTTGTGTATGATTATGTTTGATATTTGTGTGGTATATTTATGCAACTTGAACTTATGAATGACGTATCAATTCCTAAACTAAGATCGTTAAACTACCCTTCCATAAAATAGAACCGAACAACTAAAAAGCAATTTGAGGGTAGAATGGATATAATGTGCATGTATAGGGATGGCAAAAAAATTCAAAGGACCCGAAATGACCCGCCTCGAAAATTACCCCTACCCATCGGGTCTCCGCCCCGCGGGTTTTTTAGGGGCGGGTTCGGGGCGTACCCGCCCCGTGACCAGATTTTTTTTTTGTCGAATGAGAAACTAAAAATAAATTTAATGAATTCCAGAAGAAGTGAACCTTGGTGGGATTTAGGGGTATGAGAATATACAACCACTATACCATTATATTCTTTATTGATTTTTTTCCTTCAAATATATACATATTATCTTTAAAGTTCAAACTTAAAAACTCTAACTAGTTCGGCACTTAAGTTTTTCACCTAAAATTTCATTACCAATTTTGAGAAGAAGAAAAATATATATTTTCGGGTCATTGGCGGGGCCGGTAGGTCGCCCCTCCCTGATCCGTGACTGTTCGTGGGCGAGGCAGGATAATGGGATTTCGGGTTCGGGGACCCTCCCGAACTCGACCCATTGCCATCCATATTGATGGGTTGGAGGTCTATAATTCTTGGTTTTGCAAATTAAAGCAGTTTGATCAACGAGTATAAACTATAACCAGCATAAAAACAGAAAAATGCTGAAAGTTTTATTCTACTCTTCAAATGTCTTTTTTGACTTGAACAAGTAAACTTGTAATGGTGCTGAAACTTGGTAACTTAAATTCAACTGAGTTGAGAGCTATCAACCCAAAGCTCGTTACGGGATCAATTAGAAAGCAAGTAAGGAAAGTGCACTTACACATAAGAGAATCAAACATCTTTAAACTTTTCTTTATTGCCTTTGTGACTCGGGTAAATAAGTTTGAGGGGTTCTCTGAACCTAGTACCCTAAAGTCGTCTGGCTTGAGAAACTCGCTAAAAAGGTCACATAGAAAGCAAATGAGAAAATTTTTACACAAAGATGATAAAAGATAGAGAAAATAAAAAGAAAAAGCCGTCCATAAAAAAAGTGCATGGTATAAGCCTTGTTTGACTGAAATTGTGGAGATTAGAGGTGTAGAATTGAGGATTGTTTACCATTGATCTGTTGTGCATGCATGTTTCTAATTTTGACAATCTTGTGTGGAAAAATGTAATGAAAAATGTTTAGAGACCACTGTAAATGAAAACCCCATGATTTGAGAGAAAAACAATAAATTGCGATCATCCATAAGCGATATAAGAAAAATCATTAGAACTTCATAGGTTGACCACATGGATTTGAGTTTGCTTTTGCATAATAAGCTACACAATATTGAGTATACTTTTGCATCAGAATGAGTTTGACTTTGGCTATTCACACACACTTGAAGGTCTAAAAAGGAATAACTAGAATTATTTTATTGTGTTGTTCAAAGTTCTGTGTAAAGTACAATGTGATCTGAATTTTTTGAAGCATATAGATGAAAACCTCGGGATTTGAGAGAAAAATGATAAATTGTAATCATCCATAAGCAATGTAAGAAAAATCATTAGAACGTCATAGGTTGACCACATGAGATTTGAGCTTACTTTTGCATAATAAGCTACACAATGTTGAGTATACTTATGCATCAGAATGAGTTTGACTTTGGCTATTCACACACACTTGAAGGTCTAACATGGAATAACTAGAACTATTTTATTGTGTTGTTTAAAGTTCTGTGTCAAGTACAATGTGATCTTAATTTTTGAGGCATATATTGAACAAGTTGACATGACAAAAATGTTTGATATTCTTATTTTCAGTTGTTAGTTTAGTTTTACTTTATTCGAGGATGAACAATAATTCTAGTTTGGAGGGAACAATACTACCAGAACTCGCCTCAATAAATCCATCTCTACTGAGAATCCATAATCCGTAGACGCCAAACATGACATCAACAATTTAAAAAGTACAAGAAATTAAGAAAAATGGAAATTAAACAAAAGTCAATAAGCGAACGATAAGTAAAGATAATTGAATGGCACCTAAGCAAGAGCTAAGCTGAATAGACTTCCCATTATTATGAAAAAATAGGAGTATAATAGAATTAATGCTAATGGATTATCAGTGATTAATAAAAGGGGGGGGGGGGGGGGGGTTAATGATTTTTAAAAAATTACAAATACATCCAAACATTTAATTTTTTGCACCATACATTCAAATAAATTATTTATTAACAGCATTAGTCACATTTTGACAAAAGCGATTGACAAAATGGAAAAGTCACTTAAAAATAATAAAATATAATAAAAAATATAAATGGGTTAGTTTCAAATTTAGTTCTCAAGCTTTGATTTTTGGCATCACACGTCTCTAATCTTCACTTTATTAGTGTATTACATGCATCATGACAAAATCCGTCAATTTTAATGGGTATATGACTCGTGTGCATTCTCACATGATATTATGAGAAAAGCAAGGAAATACATTATTGAAAAATCATTAAAAATCCAACATTTAAAAAAATACAGTAAATCACCGTCATTGCTCAATTGAACAATCAAATTTTCAACTCATCAATTTTGAATTATGCACACAAGCGCAAAAAAATAAAATTCTCCCCCTAAATAATTTATTGAAACTAAGTTTGGGGAACACAAATCTATAGGTCCAGTTTGTTTTTATATAAAATGATGTAGTTGTATTCTTGCTACTAGTTGATTTTCAACATTTTCAGATTCTGAGTTTACGTTGCAGAAATGTCGTACCAAGAAGAAGCCATTGGTTAGTGTATATGAGAAAGAGACTCCTAAAAATCTGAAAAATGCTGAAAACTAAATAACGGCAATACAAGTACAAATTCAGCACAGTAACATCAAATACCTCAATTTTAACAAAAACAGATTGGATATATAGATCTACATTCTTTGGCTCAACTTCAGGACACCCCCAATGACGCAATAATAGAATTTTCATTTGCCAATGCTTGTGTATGTAAATATGAATATAATATATTCAAATTGATATAATTGAGAATTTGATGTATAATTGAACAGTGATGATGGTGTACTGTAAATTTTTTTAAATTGTTTGAATTTTTAGTGATTTTTCAATAATGTCATTCCTAATTACTTTCCTCAGATGTCATGTAACAATGCACATGAGTTACAAGGCAAAATTTGCTATAATGAATGTGATCTGCTAATAAACAAATAGATAGAGGCGTTTGACACAAAAAATCAAATGTTGAGGACTTAATTTGCAAATAACCATTATTATTATTTATTTATTTATTTTGGATTTTTAAGTGACTTTCCTATTTTGTCCTTCACTTTTCTCGAAATGAGACTAATGCTGGTAATAAATTATCAGTGTCTAGAAAATCGGAAACCTGTTTGACCTTGAAAAAGTAACGGGTCAAGGGTCAGAAGGTCCGACCGGGTCGAACCGAAGTCGAACCGGTTTCAATTATAATAAAAGTTATTCTCAAAATCACAAAAATTTCTAAAAAACAAGTTATTTTACAAATAAACTAATATTTACCCATTTTTAAAAAATAAAATTATACACAAAAGTAGCTTAAAACAATTAGAAAAAAAAGGGTCAAAAAATCGGCCGGTTCCTTGTTTTCTTGGTTGTCAACTGGTCGATTTTTTTTCCGACTGGTTTTTGGGGTTCCGGTCGGTTCCCGATTTTCCCGATCGACCCGACCTGTCCGGTCCGGTCCGATCCGATCCGATTTTCTAAACACTGTAAATTATACGTTAAGGATGTATGATGCCAAAAATCAAAGGTTTAGATGTATTTGCAACTTTTTTGAAAGGTTAGGAACTAAATTTGCAATTACTCGTAATTAAATTTATTTAATATGTATTAATATAAAATTAATATTATTATATTATATATTAATAATAATAAATGATATTTATCACCAGGATTATGAAATTAAAGGTTTAATACTTGAAAGTTTAATTGTGTTGTTAAAATGTATGGTTTTGCTTAATTTTCCCAAATATTAAAGATTTAATTTTATTTCAATTCGCAAGTGAATCATGATTGGATCACAATGCTATGAATAACACGAGGCCCGCCTAAGCTCATTACATATTCTTCATGTTCGGGACGGGTCTTGTTAGTGTGCGTTTGATTTACATTAATTAAAATAATAATAATAATAAAATTATTTTGAATAGTGAATGATGTAATATTGTGTGGTTGAAAATGAAAAATAATAATAATAATAATAATAATAATAATAATAATAATAATTGAATTTATATATGCACATCAGTTCTTATTATTTTTACTTATCAAGCCTGCCACTTAGCTAATTTTATGTTCATTTATGTGTCTAATATAATATTTTAGAAATACATCTCAATCATTGTCACTTGGAAATATAGTAGCCCTTGATTGACTAGCTAATGTTTAATTACCTTTATTTTAATTTTTTTTGGGGACATTTCAATAATGATTAATCCGCTAATATGGTTGAACCAAATATCAAATTTTCACCATAAAATTTGTAAGGCATCGGCTTGATTCTGGTTTGGTTGGACAACCAGATGGTAAGTTGAGGTGAAGCCATTCGCGAAGAACTAATGCCCTATTTGATATCCTTTTTTTCATGGAAAATGAAAAATTTTAACCCATTTTCCCCATGAGGAAATTAGCTCTAGTACCCATTAACAACTTCAAAAATGCATTATACACCATTGTATCATATATATGGAATTATAGCCACGGCATAAATAAAAATTGGATATTTAGAATTGTCATTAAAAAACTAAAACATTTAAATTAAAAGATTTTTTATAACAGATTGCCAAGATTCCTGCTCCCAACTGTCGTGATTTTATTCATAAAATTAATGGAGTTCGTGCCAGCATCAAAGACTTCCAGAATCAGAACATTCAATCCTGTACCTCATTGATCGGCATCACCTCTATCCAAGTATCAAACTGAATGGCAGAGTTTTTATAGGTGGACGACAACCCAAACCCAGTTACAAATCGTAAGTGAAGATTTTTATCAATTCAAATACAAATCCATTGAAAATTCCACCACTTCCATCGCCATAGAAGAATATTGGGAGGGTATCATAAAATAATCAACTTTTTATTTGATATTTTGATTTATCTATTTATTACTGGGTTTCAAATTCAAGACTTACATTCATATCTAAGTAGAAGCTTGTGTTCTTCACCAATATTATTCATATCCAAGGTATGTTTATTCCATTACCATACAAATGTACAGTATATGAAATTACCATTTGTGGTGAAACCATGATGCTCCAACTAATTAGTTGATTTTACCAAATATAAAAATTGAATGTCTACTAGCTATTGAGTTATTCTTACTGATAAAGTTGAAAGGCTAAATAGAGCTCTCGTCTGTTAATTGTCTTGCAGTTTCACCGTGCATACATTTTGATTTTCTTAGTTCAGGAGCTTAGAAGGCTTAACTCGAAAAATCCATCTGTTACAGAGCCCTTCACTTGCTTTGTGGTGCATCACATATAATAAGTTAAAAAACTCGATAAATAAAAAGGTTCTCAGAATTTTCTTAATGCAGACGTTATTTTTTTGGTGAGCAGTAAATGTTCTAGTTATTTGGGAACACGTCGTCTTCTTTGTTATGGTACAAATTGAAAAGAGGGGATAGAAATTGGAAATGAACTTTTGGAAGTGGATTCAAATGTAATAATTTCACAGTTTCAGTCACACACAACGCAATGCAGATTCCAACCTAGATTCCTATTTCAGTCATATGATTGTTATGTGGTATAAATCTGTTTTTCCTGCGTAAAAAAAAATAATAAATAAAAATCCTATTTTCCGTCCATGGTGATGCTTTCCAGTTTTGATAATGATTTAAATGGTAATTGGAGAATATGTTTAAAATATTTTAGTTACGGATTTTATTGGAGAATACGTTTCAAAACATTCAGTTAAGAAATTGCTTATATCCTAACTTCATTCCTTAATTAGAGGTAATGTCCATATTATCTCTTTAATTTCAGTGATGAGGCAATTTTGCAATTTCTTAACTTTTTTATTCTATTTTTCATTTTTTAAAAACTGGAGTTGCATAAAAACAAAATTAATTTCAAAGTAGGGTATCACTCTAAATTCCCCATTTTCCATCTATTGAAATCCCAATTCATTGGGCCTTTCGATACAATCAAATAGAAAGCCCCAAGGGCGCTATATTCTAGGAGCCCAAACTATGTGATTGAATAAATCCTCGGGAAAAAATAGAAACTACACGTGAAATAACTAATAATTTAAAAAATACCACAATGTTGTGAAATTACATAAAATAGTGAGTACTTGAAAAAAATATCGCATTTGTACTGTCTGCCCAACTTCCTAAATTAAGCTTTTGTAACTGAAATCTGTATTTAATGCCCAAAACCACGCACCATTTTTCCCTTTTGTGGATCTGTTGCGATAATTACAAAATCTTGGCATGTAGAATGTATTTTGATTACAGTGTCCTACGAAAAAGATCCATCCACTACTCCATTTGAACCAGTCGCAATTCACATCCAGGAATTCGCTCTGCTTAGTGTTCGATTGTCATATCATTCAGGTAAGTTGCAACTATCATCGTCAACTCCCAATAGTTGTTGATTTTGTGTGCAATCTGGAGACTTTTTGGACAGTGTTTATTGAATGAGTCAAATAAAATTCAAGATACATCCCTGCATGATGCGACTCGATTTTTCTTTGCAGTCCGACTTACCTAAGTGAGTAAATGTTCTATGTCTAATCTGGTATAATGGAATATAATCTTACATATACTAGCCTTTTTTAAGAATGCAAGTGAGTGCTTTAAGTTTTTAACAATGCCAAAACATTGTTGTATGCAATGTCAATGGTCAAGAATTGGAATCCTCGTTATTCCATCATTGTTAAATTGTTGAACTTGTCTACTGGGATGTGATTTAAATCATGTCGTCACCATCTTACGTTATCTCCTTGTTTATCCCACGAACAAGCATTGTGATGATTTGATCCCCAAAGTGAAGCTAAAATTTTGTAATTAGGTTGATTTCATGTATAGAGATCACACATTCTGAGTTCATGTTGATGATAGAAACATATGGAAGATAAGATTAGTTGTGATGTCAGAGGTAAATCCAACACGATGTAATTGTTTTTCTAGAAATTATTTTTTTGTGTGTCCAAGATATGGTAAGTCTGCATCTCTGTTCGATCTATATATTTTTTCGTGATCTCACCATATTACTTATCTTTTTATTACAATTACACACAATGGTTGTAGGTAATGGACTGCCTGAACGTATTTGTGAAATACAACACCAAAACGTTTGGAATCCTCTTACCAAATGGTTGCAAGTATTTGGATCTGGTTGCAATGATATCTCAAGAGATTAATATCGATAGTAGAAAATCACGTTTGATGATAGATTATGAGGTTGGTGGAGATTTGACCCTTGTTAGGATTACGAACGACAGTTCCTTACTCTTCTACATGGAATTGAAAAGAAAAGATCCAAGTATAACCGCTTATGCACTATGCATTTTCGTCGAACGTATAGATAAGGAAGCTATGTTTGATACAGGGGGGTCCATTGAGATGCACAATTCACCATAATGTATGTTTCTAGAGGATGTAGGACCTAATCTTGATTTGACCAAGTGCTCTGAATATATCCCGTCGATTGATGAATTTGCAGCCACTATTGATGTAACAAAGATGCAACGGCCTGTTGATGAAAGCGATGTGGGGGATGATGTTATCACAGAGGCAAGCGTTGATGCTATAGCTGAAAAAAAGATATTCAGGGATAAGAAGTTGATGAAGGACACGCTTGCATTGTATGCCATTAAGAATAACTTTGAATTTGTGGTATACAAGTCTGACATTCGCGAGTACGTGCTAGTTTCTAAAGCTGAAGGATGCAACTGGAGGTTGAGGAGATCAAGGGTAGGGAAAACTAATATGTTCAAAAATCGCTACATACGTAATGGGCATACATGCGCAATGGACTGTGTAATTAGGGATCATGTGCAAGCAAAAAGTGCTCTAGTTGGCGAATTCATAAAGTACAAATATACCTCTTCCAGAACAATTTACACCACAATCGACATCATGAATGACATGGCATCAAATTACTGGTTGACGTTGAAATATGGAAAGGCTTGGAGAGCAAGGGAGTATGCACTGGAAGAGATAATGGGAAACCCAAAAAATGCATATGGTAGATTGCCCTCGTATTTCAAGGAGGTGGAGGCCAAGAACCTGGGCTCAAAGACTAGTATTGAGTTAGACATGGATGGACATTTCAAATATGCGTTCATGGCACTAAGTGCATCAATTGAAGAGTGGGGAATTGCAAACCCGTAGTGATGATTGATGCGACTTTCTTGACGGGTAAATTCGGCGGTAGCCTGCTAACTGCTTGTACACAAGATGCTAATAATTCGATATACATATTAGCGTTTGGTGTTGGAGATTCTGAAAATAATGACTCATGGGGTTGGTTCCTTACGCGATTCAAAGAAGCTTATGGGGAGAGGGATGAAATGTGTTTTATGTCGGACCGTCATGGGAGCATTGAGCACGCCGTTCGTGAGGTTTACCCTGGTGTGCATCACGAATTTTGTGCCCGACATATTCTACAAAATCTGAGAACTAGTTATGGTAATTGTGCTAGGGATATTACTAAACCTTTTAATGCAGCTGCGAGGGCATACACCAAGAATGATTTTGAGTATCATATGAAATAGTTAGATCAGATTAAGATCGGTATAAGAAGAGACCTAGTATTATGCTAACCTTGTTAGCACATATTTAATAATTTATTCTTATTATTATAGTTCTGCACATTGGTGTGTGAATCTTCATAATAATACACACTATCTATTGAACATTTAATTTGTTGCTTTATTTTGGGTTAGCCCTGTATGTTTGCATCAAAATGTCCTAAAAGAATTATTGATTATTCTTGTGTAGTTGAACGAAATATTTATCAAATGTATGTGGGACGAAGCATTTATCAAATTTATCTATGTTACTGGGTGACATAGATTTCCACAAATGGGCGAGATCGTATTCACCTATCAATAGGTTTTCTACCATGACATCGAACATCGTTGAGTCAGTTAATGCAGTCACGAAATCCGTCAAGCATTGTCCGATTGATTACTTGTTCGAATCATTGAGGCACCTAATACAAAATTGGTTTTCCAAGAATAGATCTCTTGCACAGGGCACCTTCACGAGGCTAACCTCGAAGTTAGAAACCTTGTTGAGAGCAAATGTCAAGAAGTCGTTGAAAATTAAGGTACTTTGTAATTAGATAATTAATCATTTAGTAATTAATCATAAGAAAATAATTGCTCCAGTGTAAATAAAAATATCATCGCGGAATCAAATTTAATTTCTACATATTTTCGAACGGATTGCATTACTCCTCACGTAATATTTTTTTTTTGGAAAAACTAATTTCTTCTCAAATAGGTGTCGGCATCTAATGAACATATTTACCAAGTGTCCGACGAGAAGAGGCAGCACGTTGTGGATTTGAAAGAGATGACTTGCTCATGCTACAAATTCTAGTTAGATGGATTTCCATACGAACATGCTTTGGCCGTCATTGGGGATAGATTCGATCAACCGTATAATTATTGCTCCCGTTACCACACAAAGGAGTCTTACCTAGCATCATACGTTGGATGTGTCACTCCACTTGGTGATTCTTCACAATGGATGGTTGAGAAATGTCATAGTAGTGTTGATATATTTCCACCTAAATCTAAGAGGCTACCGGGGAGGCCGAAGACGACAAGAAGAAGGCCTAGGGTTGAGGGGTCACAAGCCACAATATGTGGGAGGTGCCGCGGACGAGGTCACAACAGGAGAACATGTAAGCAACCAATGCCAACTTCTCTTTTGGGGAAGCGTAAAAGAGGATGAACATTTGACAATTGAAGTGCGAGCAAGTTGATATCGCGATGCAGGCATCTCCAAACTATATGATGTAGTGCTCAATGCCTTGGTTTTAGACGAAGTCAAGCTATGTTATCAACTGATGTTGGTGTTGGGGGTTTTAACTAATTGGGACTATATTTCTTTGTCATTCATTATAGGGGTTAGTATTTCATTAACCATTGCATTATTCAATTATTGAATATAATTTATTTTTTATTGATCTGGAACGAATGTATAGATTTGGTATGGTTAATTTTTTTTATTAATTCTTATAATTTCTCTTTGCATCTTGGTGCATTCTTTAATAATGCAATGTACTGATCATTTTCCCAGCTTCATTTGTATGATCTTGCATTACAATGTGTATATCTTTTTAGAGAAACCACCTCTTACTCCTACCACATAAGGAATCTGTTTTTGATAATTGTGAAGGGGGTGAATTGTGACACAGACTCTTCGAGATCTGGTCTTAAAAATAAGAGATGATATATTGTTAAGCTAACATTTTTTTATTTCTTCCCATATAAGAATGCCTAATATTTGTTTTTGGTACTCCACTCCATTAAAACGGTCTCCCCTAATCATTATGACACAGTACATTACTTATAGATGTGCAGTGCAGGATAGAAATAATTGAATTCTCACAGTAACGTGCTTCAATGTCGCCTCATTTCAACTAAAATGATTCCCTATAAAGTTTTAGCGGAAAACGTGACCCATTTGTACCTGCGTGATCAAATTCTCCTGTAGTTGTCTTGGAGTAAATTGAAGGAAACCAAACGACTACACAACATCCATGACTTGGACATAAACATCATCATTGCATGAAATTCACAAACAGATACTCACATCACAGAGAAAATAAGACTCGATGCTTTATTTAATATTCAAAATAGTGTCATAAACATTGACAACAAAAGAGAACCTGATAATACGCCTAGACAATTTTTTTTACGTCAAAAATAATAATTTAGCACCGATATAACATAAAAGTGCAGCCTGCAATACTAATTCTATAACCCAATATTGTGGTTCAAACTAACGCTGCGTGGCACATCATCATAGTCTGTTTCACACCCCTCAATTATCTTCTCCCAAGCGTGCTTGTATAACTGGATGGCCAACTTCAATCTATAATTGCAAGGATCGAATTTCTGGGACATGATACTTGTCTCCTGTCGGATTATGGATTCTGCACACGATGTCCATCTTCAATCTATAATTATGGACATTTCTTTCCCACGATGTCTCTCATGCCATTAATAACAACAGCTGCAATAACGAACACACATCATAGAGAAAACTTAGTTTAATGGGTAAACCTGGGATGACAGGATGCTGAAATTAGGAAAAGAAAATTATGTACGATCAGTTCAAAATACAAAAAAAAATTAACTTCTATCAGGTTACCATGACAAAATTTCACTCTACTCCAGCAAACACTGGTTCCAAAACATGTGTAAGCTATGTAACATATGCATGTATAGTTCAACCCATGTAAAGCATGTGAATGCTATGTAACAATTGCGGATAAAACGACCTAATATAACCTACATATATATGTTATGTCAGATAGGCATTTATCATCCATCACACGTATCACATCTTCATGTAATATGGTGAGGACACCATATTTATACCACCCAATCGGTTGAAGGATGCATACCATCCTAAAAATTAAGGACATGAGAATGAGTGATAGAAAAACGACATTGTAATAATAAAAATAAAAATGTAAAATTTCAAAATCATCTGTAACATGTTATAGTAACATATTTAGTGTAACAGATTTCGAAATCACATCTAACATAGACTAATATACGTATTAAATTATGAAATGGTTTTATTCTATTAAAATTAAGCTAGGCAACAAAAGGACAAGATGACAGTTCTCAAACTCATATGAAACTCAGTATGATGCATAACATACACAATATGCTCAATTGACATAACATGACAATATATTAAAATCCTTTGAAGAATCGAATATACAACCATGCATAAAAATGGATAACAGAAATGCACATGAATCCATATATTTTACAATGTAAGGATCACAGAATTGAAGAGTAATATTGCTATTAATGAGATCATTGCAAGATATGAACAACCAACTCTAATTCCCCAAAAGAAGAAATGAACAAAAAGGTAAATGTTATATTTCCTGCTTACAATGATTCTGTCAAATTGAAACTCTATTTTTGCTAAATAATTTCTTTCTCTTGCTTCTTTAGTAGATTCATTAAATAATTAAGAAACAAGGTTATTGTATAAAATCTTCCAAATACGAGTTCAAAACTAGCTTCGACTTTTTCTTATCAACCGCTTCAAATGGGTATTTTTATTCGTGTAGAAAGACTCCATTATCACAAGATTGGAATGTCGAAATCATTGTTAGAAATAGAGGCTTCTGATTTCGGGATATGGGTGTTGACGATTGATGATTTGTGTGATGATTTACGATTTTGGGGGTAATCAGTTTGGGATTTGATTTGTTTCGAATAAGATTCACATTAATTCGGGGGTCTGGAAAAATTAGTGCAATTTGGGGGTTATAAACATTAATGGATGCCCTTCAGAAAGCTTATTTGGTGGAGTGAATTTTGTAGTCAACAAAATCAATTGGCTGGATGGTTTGTTTTAAGTTTTATATTTTACTTTAAAAAAGGTAGTAAACTTGGATTAAAATAAGTTTACAAGTATTGTATGAATATTTATAAAAGAAGATGTAGTTCATGTAATTACCTCTAAATCCTCCTCTATCTGTTGTGGGTCAAGGGCTCCTTCTCCCTCCCCTTCTTCAAACTGTTTGACAGACAAAGATTTCCAGGTAAAACAATTTTTCACTTTTCATAACGTGACTAGTTTTTTCCTTCAAATCGTGAAATTTGTTTTCTCGGGGTTTGGTAAAGAAAGCATTACAATGAAAACAACTCCTCGCGCAGTTTACTGGTGTGCCCTAGTCCTAGACTTCATCCCTGTTCACCTCCCTTTCATCTCAGCCTTCACTGACAACTTGGGAGTGCAACACAACAGCTTGAATCTGAAACAGCATTGTATGAGCTCTCTGTATGACTTATCAAGTTCATCCCCATTGTTCAAGTAATGAATCGACCAGTTTCGAGGTTGAAGTAGAAGGTATTGATTGAAATTTTTGTGGTCATTTTGGGAATCGAATCCTTGATAATTTATCTCACAGCTGAACACTTTTGCTTTTGGTTCAGTAATCTTGCAAACAACCAAAAATAAAATAAAAATTGGGTCTTCATTTCGTTCCAACTGCTGAAAGGTAATTGCAAAGTTATTTTCTTTTCATCTTTTGTTCGTTGTCTAGTATATATGCTAAAATAATTATTAGAGTGTATGTGATTTCATGTTTTGGCAGGGTGGGATTGAATTTGGGTTAAATTTTGAGTTTTTTTTTTATTTTATTTTCAGATTGACTTACGTTTGGAGTAATTTTGCTAGTTTATTAAATAACACCAGTTTCAATTTTACACCCAATATATGTAATAAAAATATTGTCCTAGTGCTATTTATTTTATTCAAAACAGCAACCTCATTCACTATTTCCTCCAATTTAGATTTGTAAAATTTTGCAACTTTATTAAATTCACAATCAAGTAATTCCATGTAAACAAGTTCATATTTTCCTGCCCCGTCTACTGCATTGAGAAACATAGTTTCAGAATCTTCTTCTCCACTCTTTGTAACTTTTTTCTTGCTGCCATCTTGCTTGATATTTGGATTGATTCTTTAGTTAAAAACTTGGATTTCTTTCAAACAGTTTTGTTGAAAATTATAATACATGTAGGCCTTTGGCATTCTGGCACCATTTGAGATACAAATTCTTTACCAAACTTTATTATCTTTTCCTCGTCATGTTGAGAAATTTTGTTGTTTAATGCCTGTAAAACTTGAATTTTTGAGGAAGTAGACATGTGGACTTCCATGGTTAGGGACAAAGCAGTCACAGATTGTCTTAACTTCACTGGTTAGGGACATAGAAGTTACGGACGGACTTGGTTGGTCAAACAGTAAGTTATTACTTCCATAGATTATTACAGTTTTTTCTTGGATTGTATAGAGTTGTTCTGAACAACGCCACTATCCATAACTCGCCATACGAGAAGGATAATGTGAAGTCATGGGTCCAATTTTTATTTATAGGTTAGTTTTAAAACATTCAACTTCCTTCTTTCCTTTACTGTCACCATTCTTTTGTAACTAAACTTTTTTTGTCTTCCTAATAGGATGCGGTGGGGGAAATCGATGGTACTCATATTCTTGCATTTGTTACCGTAGAGGAACAAGTGAGGTCTCGCAATATGAATCAAATGATAACTCAAAATGTTTTGGTCGCTTGCACGTTTGATATGAAGTTTACTTATGTGCTAGCCTATTGGGAGGGATCTGCCTACGATGGTCATATATTAAGGAGTGCAACTTTACGACAAGGTCCCAAATTAACAATTCCTCTTGGTAAGATATACATATTGCTCAATGATTCAATTCTTTGACCTTTTTTAAATAAATAAAAGTCTTAACCGCCATTATTGGAATAGGTAAATATTATCTTGCGGATGCTGGATTTCCATTGGTGCAGGGATTTTTATCACCTTACCACCAAACTCGATACCATCGTAGCGACATTGAGGGCCATCAGCCTAAAAACTCTAAAGAGTTGTTTAATTTTCGGCATTCATCTCTACGAAATTTTGTAGAGAGGATTATTAGTTTTCTTAAAAAATGATTCGCATATCTGAGACATCAACCATACCACAACATTCAAACACAAGCAAAGATTGTCCTTGCTTGTTGTGCTATTCACAACTTCTTAAGAGTTCATGATGTAGAGCATCTTTGTGACGATGAATGTTATAGTAGTGATGATGAGGTTAACCCTAGACATGTTGATGTTCCAAAAGATGAGACACAAAATGCTCCCATATCTTTCACAGCAGAAGCTACATGGTCTAATAATAGTGATGCAATGGCTAATGACATGTGGGCTGCCTTCCATCCAAGTCATGATGAGGAAATTGATTTCGAGTGAATCTAAAATGTTGTGTTTCGGCCTGTAATATTTTTAGCTAAACTTGCTCGTCGTTAAAATTATCTCATAGTAAGATTTTTTAGCGACCTATGTGCAACATTGTCTTCAATACTTATTATGTTGTAATGTTTTCTTAATTTTGAATGCTATCCATGATATGGTTTCATTTCGAGTCTAAATAATATGTATTCCATTGTATGTTTTCATGTTTTACTGATGTTCGTTCTTGTTAAATAATATTGAAACTAGACAAAGTTCAAAGGCCTCAAAACGAGTTCCCAAACCGGTCACCCTTACGGATGGGGATAACATCGATTTTGATAGGTTGCAAGTGGATCCTAATGGTAGGACTCGTCACATACGTTGGAGTGATAAGGATAATTTTATGATCAATTAACTTGTTCAAGAAGTTTTGGCTGGGCATAAAAGAAGTGACAATGACTTTACTTCGTTTCAAGCATCAAAGGGAATTGAGAGTGTGTTCAATGGATGTAGGGTCGTGGTCTCAGGAAAAAATGTAAAGCCAATGTTGAAGACTCTTAAAAAAGACTATGTTGAAGTTCTTCAGTTGCTAAATATGAGCGGTTTTGGGTTGGATCCCGAAACTTAACGCATTGTTGTCAACGTCGTTGCTTGGGACGAGTTGATTAAGGTATGAAATACAAAGTCAAGATTTTAGATATTTCTAAATAAGTATTGAAAATATGTTTATAGGAGATTTAGAGTACACTCACACCCTAGTGTTGCAGGGAAAGTTAGAGTTTGGAAGGTGAAGGAGCAAACCGTGTCCAAGATTTGATGAGATGGAGACTATATTTGGAAATGATGCTGCCACCGCAGATCGCATAGTATATGGCTTCGAACAGTTCTCCCCGATGAATGGTATGAAATATATTATACAATGCGATACTTTGAGTGTTTTAATGTATAAATTAATAACTCTATATTCTCTATTTTATCTAGCTACAAATGACGGTATGAACGAGGTAGATTTAGAAAACGAGGAGACGGATCCTAGCCTAATTAATGCTCCATCAAGCGTGCTACCGAAGGAGGTATGACCAAAGGGAAGTGTCGACGTGTGCAGCATTTGGATGAGAGTACTATCTCCCTTTCGAAGATTGCCAAATCTTCTAGAAAAATTGCTAACGCTATGGAAATGCAAGCTTCGCTTGATACACCGAATCATGAGAACTGGAAGATGATTGTAGAGAAACTAGAGGCCATGGACTTAGACATGGATGATATCATTCTGGTAATGAAAGCCTTTCGATCCGATGATGGTTGGCCAAGGTATTTATGAACTTGATGAGTAAAAAATACATGTGTGCTTTTGTGTTTGACATGTTTGGACGTAATCCGCCTCCACTATCTTAGATTGCATATAACTTTTGGCGTTACTATGTATTATATATTTGGAAAACTTCATCCACATACTCAGTAGTATGAATCATTACAAGAAAAATGAGTAAAAAAGACGAAAAATTAGAGACGACACAAAAAGTCGTCTCTATTGGTCAATCAATAGAGACGACAAAAAAATGTCTCTGTTAGTTGTCTCTATTAGTTGTCAACCAATAGAGACGACATTACAATGTCGTCTCTATTGATCGACCAATAGGGACGACATTATGGAGTCGTCTCTATTGGTTGTCAAGTAATAGAGACGACATTACAATGTCGTCTCTATTGGGTGACAATTAATAGAGACAACTTAAAAAGTCGTCTCTATTGATCGACCAATAGAGACGACATAGTCGTCTCTATTCTCTTTTTAAAATTTTGTATTCTTATTTTTTAAAATTTCACTATTTTTTTGTTGACCTTTTTAATTATTTACATTTATATAATTAATATTAAAGTTAATTTGTTAAGAAAATATTATTAAGTTAACTAATATATATTATTTAAAATAAAATTTAACACAAGAATTCAATTGCATTAGTGGTTGGGACATCACCCCCCAACACTTAGGTCCTAAGTTCGAATCATTGTCATGCACAATTATCATATAAATTAAAGAAAATTCCTGGGTCGACGGTTCGGATTGAGATTTAAGTCGAATTAAAAAGGGATTGAATCGGGTCTAAATAAATAAATAAATAATTAATTAAATATTTTCACAAATAGAGACGACAATGTCGTCTCTAAAGGTCGTCTCAATTGTCCCGGAGGAAATAGAGACGACTAAGTCGTCTCTATTTATCTTCAGCCACGGACCTATAGAGACGACAAAGTCGTCTCTAATAACAAATAGAGACGACTTTAGATACTTTAGAGACAACTTTAGTCGTCTCTGTTGTTGGGCCGAATTCTTGTAGTGAATATTTTTGTAATACACAATGTACTAATTAGTGTGTTGTATATTGTAACATACTCGGGAACAACGTACTGCATGTAACCTATGACTATTTCAGTGGATGTCTTTTGTTAATTACGTATGTGAAAATATTTTTGGATAAATATGTTGAATTATGGATAAATATTTATGAAATATATGGTTGAAAAATTGTGACATACGTAGTTAAAATTAATTGTTGACAACTGAAAGAAAAATGCATGAGTTTGGTTTTTAATTTTCCTAATCATTTCCATTGAAAAAGTGATAAATTCTGTAGAAAATAATGTCTATCAAACACTAATAAAAGTAGAATTTTCATGGAAAACAAAGTCAATCAAACACCAAAAGATAGAAAATTTTATCATTTTTCGGGTGAAAAATTTTACCAGTCAAACACATTTAATTTTCAAATTCCTGGAAAACAAGTTCTCAGTAATTCAATTCCTTGAAATTCGTGTTCTTTCCATCCAAATTCTACCATTGCAATCAAACGGACCCTTATTATAGAGCAGAGGGAAATGAGAAGAAATTGATAATTTGAAGTGAAATCGAGTGAAAAGTGCACAGGTAAAGTCATTCTCGAAGAACTGGTGAAGAGAATTGAGTTTCACATTTGATACGAAGCTTTCTACAGACGTGTATAATATTTAATTGGAAAGGTTATCAAACCAGGAATCCAGTAAATTTACAAATATCTCAATTTAAACTTCCTACCATAAGTTATGTGAACTGCCAGTGAACCATTTTTACTAGCTCAAACACCCTAGAAGACTCAAAAGTTATCCAATCTAGCGGACCTTTCTAAAAAAATTCAGCATGCTCGATATGCTTGAACTTGACTTATGTACATCATTGCTTGGATATGGTAAGTCATAAGAGATCTCGTCTTTCTCTAAAGTTCTCAACATTCTTATTTCTAACATTCAATTAATAATCACATGTTATTGTTGGCGGAGATTTTTATCCAAATATTCGATTAGCGTGGAGAAAATATTTTTTGAACTCCTGTATTATAGGTGGTTTATATTTTTTTTGGAACTGAACATGCCTTTCGGAATTAACAACAGTCGCTTTCATTTAAGTTTTACTAGTGAATCATCCCGTGCGGTGCACGGAAAGAAACGTCTAAATAAAAATAATCCTATTCGAAATTAAATGAATCCTTAAATAAAATAAATAACATTCACAAATAAGAAATAAGTTCATCATTTATTAGTTTTATGTATAAACATCAGCCTTTTAGGGAGAAGTCATACATGCAAAAATGATTGTGTCTGACTCTTATTGATAGTCATGGCATATGACACCATCAATGAATTTTTTTTTTTTAAATCTAATAAGTATCCTAAAATTCGAATTGCTCAACGATATTTTTGTAATAAAGAATTTATGTCCTGCATTACTATCAGATATAATTTGACCTTATAGAATATGATCGTCAAGTTTTGTAACGATTATTTACTATCTCCTCGAACCAAAAATTCGCATTGCAAAATGGACACTTAAATGTATGATCTCCAGTATTCATGCACTCTGAGCATTCAAACAATAGATGAAAAAAGTTAATAATAGAGATTATGCATATAAAAGATAAAATTCAATATTTTGACAATTGACAATGAAAAACAACATGTATAATAATAATAATAATAATAATAATAATAATAATAATAATAATAATAATAATAAAATAAAAAAAATTGCGAGGTTGACAAATATATTGCATCAAATTTATGATATTTTAGGTTTTCAATATATATACAACGTAATTATTTTTCTGATTGAAATTATAATTTACTATTTATCATCTCAATTTTTAGTTAAGTAAATTGGGAGACAATTTATATATTATTGTGAAAAAATATCATAAAATTTGAATTAAAATATAGCAAAGAATATCTTGGTATGATTAATTACTTTTTGAAATTCTAAAATTAATAGTTAGGACAAAAATCATTAATAACTATATCATTTCAAATAATATAGATAAATTTGTCAACCGTTAATGTTAAAAAATGTGATATGAGACTTTTTGGAATAAAAAATTAATTAAGAATTAAATGTATATGTCATTGAAATAATTTTGATAAATAATGCAATATAGGCAAGAACTTTAATATGTATACGTAATAAATAACTTAAAAATATGATTTAGTTATAAAAATTTCAATACAACGTGATTTATAAAAATACAAATGTGTATAAATTTTAGATATAATTTTAATTGAGAATTTGACATTGGATCTGTATGACCGAACCAAATATTTATCCATAAAATTAAGACCAATAAAATATCACAATTATTATAAGAAATTAATTATGTATTAAATGTAATTATATATAAAAATATTTAATAATTTAATAATACGCTATAAAAAAGTGCTCCAATTTTTAGATGTACTAAATAACTAAAAATAAGATTATTTATTAAAAAAAAAACTATATGTATGATGTGATTTATAATTTAGTATTCTATCTGTCCCATAAAGATAGTCATCTACTCATTTTCACACAGATTAAGGACAAAATGGAATATAAAATATTAATTTCACTCTTAAAAAATAAAGTAGACTATCTTTTTTAGACGGACAAAAAAGAAATAGTGGACTATCTTTGTAAGATAGAGAGAATATTATCTAGTAATAAAATTTCGACATAATTTTTAACTAAAAATTTTACTTTTGATTTGTATAACTGAACACAAATATTTATTTGTAAGATTGAAAATATTAGAAGAACACATTTTTTTTTTATGAAAAGAGAGGTTTTGATACAAAAAAGTGAAATATAAATAAGTAAAATCAAACAAATTACCGTTCTTATATCATAAAAAATAAAAAAAACTTTTTGCTAAAAGCAAATTTAAAAAAAAAAAATTCTAGTTTCTTGTTTTTATTATTTTTTATACAATGTGATATACAATTTCATCAAATATATATACTGACTCATGAATAATATGTTTTTTCTTCACTCAACGGCCGAAACAATTAACATATCTATCCAACCCAAAACTATTCTAATTAGCCCAACATTAGTTGTAGAGACCGGGAATTTTCAATTCTTTCAAATAAAATGTTTTAAAACTTTAAATGCGCGTCGCTACGACTTCTCCAATTTAATTTAAAAGAGTGGTCGTCTAGCCAAATTATAAATGAAATCAAATTAATTTTCATCGTAATTAAATTTCCAAATTTTATTTAAAACATTCCAATTGTCACCATTTTAAAATATTAATTTAAATCTTAATGATTTTAAAGTCCCAATTCATGTATTTCCACATATTTTTACCTTGTCCAATTTAAATTTTCTTTAATCCCCAAATTTAGTTTTAGCAGAATTCCAATTGGTATGAACGATTCTTTTACCCAAATTTCCATAAAATTTACCCCTAAAAATAACATATATCACTCAATATTTCCCTGCAATTCTTCCAGTCAGACGAACGCCAACAACCTTCCTTTTTTTCAGATTTCAATCTCCGGCATTTCAGTGAGGATCCTTGATTTCCAACAATTCCACCCCCCCTTCCATCTTCACTCCCTAATTCTCTCCCTCTTTTCCTTAATAACCATGGTCATCCTACTGTAATCCTGCAATTCAGCCTCAATCAAGAGATGATGCTTGTAGCTGTCCAAATCTGCATCGCCTCTTTCAGCCCTCAATCCTGCATCCAGCTCCCTGCAATCCATCCTCAATTAGCAAGCAATCCGCAACTTACCAATATCAGCAAAACCAACCGTGACATATATCTCATTTTTCATTCTGCACGAACTCACCCAAGCCAGACAATCCTTCTGGTAATTTTCTACTGCAATTCTTCAGCATCTCACACCCATTCAACTGTAAGCGCCCAATCACACGTCAAACCAAACCACCCACAGTCGAACCTAGCACACTACCTATGATTCGAATTTCCACAACCAAACCTTCACCATCGACCAAACCCAATCAGCATCACCACGAACCTCCATTTTTATTTTCCCTGCAGAACTGCAAATTCCCACGAACAGGGCACAATGTCATGACCCCCATCTTCACCAACCACCGTCCAATCCACCACCAACCAACTGCCTAAACTGAACACAGCCCGGCCAACCTCACAATACTACACCAACCGTTCCACCCAGCATCATCACCACCCACACCTCCATTCAAACACTTGCACCTTCACCACCGGAATCATCACCACCACTGCGCAACCCCTTTTCATCATCACCATCACCGTGCCCACAAACCGGTCGAAATCCCAACCCAAAATCAAAACCCAAAACAAGAAATAAGTGAACCCATTACCTTGCCTCAGTCACCGGAGTGTTCGATCGAAGTTCCACCGGAAATCGCAGCTACAATCCCTACTCTCAAGACCTCGGTTTCGTACATCAAAACACCCAAAACATTTCTATATTCTCACACTCACACCATACCTTGACCGCCGCCGCTCGACCGCGGCGTTTCACCGGCAAATCGCCGGCAGTGACGCCCCATCGCACCCCTGTCTCTCGCATTTCTCTCAAACCTTCTCTCTGATCTGAATTAGGGAGAGAAAGACGAGATATATTTTGATTTTATTATTTTGATAACTTTCAGAAATTTGCACCTTGGTCCCTAATTTATAAAATTTATTTGATTCGGTCCTTTTGGCTTTAAATCTTTTAATTTCAGCCCTTAAGTTTTAAATGAGTTTTAATCAGCCCTTTCATTTTTAAAATCTATTATTTCCGTCCTATTATTTAATATTCGTTTTGAGCTCCGACCCAACTTTTAAAAGATTTACATTTTAGTCCCCAAAGGTTTAAAAGCAATCATTTAAGCCCCCATATTTTAAAGTCTTTTGATTTTGTTCATATTGATTTAAAATGATATATATATGTATATTTATAAATATCAACTTTCAAAAGTATTCATTTTAGTCCATCAACTTTCAAAGTATTCATTTTAGTCCCTCAACTTTCAAAACATCAATTTTAGTCCTCAAATTGTAAATTATCATTTTAAACTATAAATTTCTAAAGACTAATTTAACTTATTGGCTAGACGAGGCGTATGAAGATTTAAAGGATTTAAGTCATTTCCCGCTCAACTTTGCACTCGTCGAATTTAAAGTAGACTCGCCCCCACTAATTGATTTATATTATAATTGCATGTGTTATGTGGGTTTGTATGATTTTATGCTTAATTGCATGAGAAAAGAATATCTCTTTTGAGATAAATAATTTATGTTATGCTGAGCATAACTTATCTGCTAGCCAAGAAAAGAAAAGAATGTGTTCATTTGCGTTCACTATGCGATGCCTATGAATAAGAAAAGAATGTCACTATATTATTTGCATGATTACGTGTTCAATTATCTTGTACATTAATTACTGGCGATGAGTCTACTGAGTATTTCATTTTGAAATACTCACCCCGTGGTTTTAACAATTTTGCAGATTTCGGGACGGTGGCTAGTGATGGGCAATGGCGAAGGATATAATTTGATATTATTTTGAAAGTCGTAAATTTTCGAAACAATCATTTTAATTTATCAAGAATTCTCATTTTTATTAAGTTTGTAAGAATTCTGTTATTATCGCTAAACTTATATCCAATAAATGCGATATTTAATATTTAATTTATTTTCCGCAACAAAGTTTATTTAGGAATTTAGAAAAGTGACGTTCCCGCTCTCCTCGAAATTCGGGGCGTTACAGCGTGGTATCAGAGCGGGTCTACGTTTCTGTAGACTTACAAATTTTTATTTTTTTTTACAAAATAAGAAAATAAATTTTTCTAAAAATAATAGAAATAATGCTTTGACGACTTTTTGCCATTGCCATTATTTTCCGCACTCCGAAGGTAACGAAGTTTAGTATGTTTACTTTATTGACTTATTTCGGATACTTGAGAATAAATGTTTTGAGAATTTGACGAGAAAAGAAAAGACGAGAAAGAATTAGAAAACTGGTATCCGAAATAATGAGAAAAAAATGAGTTTTGGAGCATGACGGGAAATTTTTCAGAAAAGAAAAGAAAGAAAACGAGTGTTGAGCATAATGGGAATAAAATGATTTTATAATAATTTTTGTCCTCGAACTTAGAAATGATGAACCCGACCTGGACTTTGCATAATTGATTTTAGACATGGCACTAAGTATGAGAAGTCAACAGAAAGGATTAGACAATAATTTTCGAATATCTATTGTTTAGACTAAACGAGAAATAGTAAGCCAGTTTTTATGAAGTTGTGATGAGATGTTGAGATTATAAGTGATGTGATTTTATTGAGACTTTTATGAGAAGAATTTTGAAATTAGAGGTTTAAAGATTTGGTGCTTAGTTATTGGGAATTAAGTAATGGATATTGTGTTGAGTAAATGAATTATTCCTCTATTTTGAAGAGAAATTTATTATGTAGTTTGTTCTGGTGATTAAATTTTGGGATTATAATTTGAGGTATATATTTATAAGTATGAGTGGTATTTTGAGCCAATTAATGTATTGAAGGAATTGAGATATTGATATTAGGATTTGAAATTGTTATGTTGAGGAATTATGAATTGATTTTCTGGGATATTTTTGATGATATTGAAGTGTTGGAATTGTTGTTAATATTTAAATCGTTGTGGACAAATTTGGAGTTATTTGTTATCGTTGGTTATGAAGTATACCTACGGATTGGATAAAGTTCAAATTTCAAGGGAGACTCTATCTAGAATTTTATCATTTGGAATTAAGAGCATAATATGGTATGCAACGACTAAGGGGATTAAGGTTAGAATTGCAAGTTCATTTATACCATAAGCGAGATTTAGTAAATGATAAGTTATATTTTGAAAGATAAGTGAAGACAAGTATTATGACGTTATTGGGAAGAGTTTTAATTATTCTTGGGAACGAGTTTATCACTAGTAAGGAATGATCATTTGTATTGGAGAATATTATAAATTATGAGGATAGGAGATGATACTGTTGAGTTATTTTGGAATTTGATCGGGAGGATATGTTAAAGATAAGCTGATGATATCATGTTGATTTGTGAATAATATGTTATTGGGTATAATATATAGAGAGAACATTCAAGTAATTGTTTTTAATAATTTTGGTGATATTTGATGATAAGAAGTTTTAGAGATGACAAATTATTAAGGTTTGATATGTTTTTAAAGAAATAGTAAAGATTTGGAGAGAATTTTTCATGGATTTTTGTATTTCAGAGATTAGTGAAGAGACGTGATGTCATTTAGGTTATTGAATAATGACTTAAGTAGTCAGCAAATATTTCTTTATACAGAGTTTAGAAGTTATGCTGAGAGCTGACATTTTAGACCTTTGTGATGGTTAGGAAAACCATTTACAGTTTGTTGAATTTACATGTAATATGATTATTGGGAATAGTCAGTTATCATGAATGAGAGATATTGAAAGTATTTTATAGTGAAAAATTGGGAACATGTGATTGAATGTTTGGGATTATGTGAGATGATGATGATGATGATGATGATGATGATGGTCATAAGGTCATTTGAATACAAAAGGTACAAGAGATAATTATAAGGAATAATGTGATTTTCTTAGGTCGAGAATTTAAGGTGATAATGTGTTGAGATTATGAAATAAGTTGACCATCCATGAATAAGTTATGTTGTATTTGGTTCTAAGTGGAATTAAAAGAATAATGAATCTCAGTCATGGAAAATAAATCAGGTTTCCTAGTAATTTGAATGATTCACTGATGTACATTAAGTTTTCAATATTGATGAAAGAAACTTTACCAGGTCCTAGATTTGTACAAGTATTGATGAAGTAATGCATTTGATCAGAGAAAGGCTCATGATTTATCATATCTTAAAATTTTGGAGATTGTTAATAATGGTATCTTGTTTAGAAAATAAGAAATGAAATTTTATGTAATTGTTCTCGTGGAAAGAATTTATGGAAAATAGGGATAAGACTTCACAGTGATGACTTATTACGGAGTAGTGTGCAGAAAGAGTGATATATGGCAGAATCCAAGATTTATTAGTCTGAGAGATTGATATATAATCTTAGTGAGCAGATTGACGTATAAGTTTCACGTGATATGGTATGATGGTATTTATATTGAAATCTTAGAGAGATTGCTATGAATATTTGAGGTCATATGATACGATGATAAGTGACAGGTTACATGATTACTACAAGATATGATGACTAGACGGTTAAGGGATGTTATGGTTATCCCGTGAAGAATTGTGTGAATATATTGAGTCAATTGATCTCATTTTAATGGTTTATTGCATTATGGTGAAAAAAAAATATTACATACGATTGGGAATTTTCATTTTGAGTCATAATATATGGATTTATTTAAGATTTTGGTGATGCAATTTTGATTAATTATTATCGGTAGTACTTTTGATGTGAGTAAAGTATTTTGCTACGAAAATAATGGAAAACCTGAGAAGATCATTTGTGTGACTTTTACTTATAATGAGATTGTATCTTTGGGTTAAGCAAACTTGATGAGGAATCCTATATGATTTACATAAGTTTTACTCAATGGTGATAGACTTAATCAAAGAATTGTTCATAGTGTGACATGAATTGAAATTCTGGGAGAATAGGAAAAATTGAATCTTGAACTTCAGATTGGGAAATTAGTGAGGTTTCTTAAGTTTGAGAATAACATATCTGATCCGTATGATGCTTTAAGTTAGTATCTTAGCCCTCAGTTAGAATGAGCATGTGATACCGAGTACTTGATGCATGATTTAAAAGTATGGGTTAAAGGATTTAAGTTTGAATTCTCCGATTTTAAAAAGGAAGTTTCAGTCGAACTTATAAATGATTTCGTTGGTACATCTTTTCCGAAAGATTCTACCAAGTTTGGGTTTTGTACTCAATATTTTGGAATCGATATCGCGCTTATATATTTTGGATCACAAGGATTTATTCGTGATCAATCATCTTGAATTTTTAGTTTAAACATTTGGGTCAATGGATATTTTGTAGTTCCGATATCAGTATAGATCCTATGAAAGGGCACTATTCGTTTTGGCAAGAAAGGGAAATTAAAGCCTCGGTTTATCGGACCTTTTGAAATATTGGAGGAAGTAGGTAATGTGGTTTATCGTCTAGCATTGCCACCCGAACTCTCGGCTATACACAATGTTTTTCACATCTCTCTATTGAGGAAATATGTTCACGATCCCAGTCACGTGGTGAACTTTCAATCAATCCCAATTCAGAAGAATCTATATTATGAAGAGGCACCTACGTGCATAGTAGAGAGAAAAGTCCATGTTTTTAAGAAACAAAGAGGTTCCTTTAGTCAAAGTCCAGTGGGGTAGACACGGTAACGATGAGGCTACAGGGGAAAAAGAAGAAGAAATTCTGGCCAAGTATCCAGATATGTTAGGCCAAGTAAGTTTTAAATTTCGAGGACGAAATTATTTTAAGGTGATAGGGTTGTAGCGATCGGGAATTTTCAATTCTTTCAAATAAAATGTTTTAAAACTTTAAATGCGCGTCGCTACGACTTCTCCAATTTAATTTAAAAGAGTGGTCGTCTAGCCAAATTATAAATGAAATCAAATTAATTTTCATCGTAATTAAATTTCCAAATTTTATTTAAAACATTCCAATTGTCACCATTTTAAAATATTAATTTAAATCTTAATGATTTTAAAAGTCCCAATTCATGTATTTCCACATTTTTTTACCTTGTCCAATTTAAATTTTCTTTAATCCCCAAATTTAGTTTTAGCAGAATTCCAATTGGTATGAACGATTCTTTTACCCACATTTCCATAAAATTTACCCCTAAAAATAACATATATCACTCAATATTTCCCTGCAATTCTTCCAGTCAGACGAACGCCAACAACCTTCCTTTTTTTCAGATTTCAATCTCCGGCATTTCAGTGAGGATCCTTAATTTCCAACAATTCCACCCCCCTTCCATCTTCACTCCCTAATTCTCTCCCTCTTTTCCTTAATAATCATGGCCATCCTACTGCAATCCTGCAATTCAGCCTCAATCAAGAGATTATGCTTGCAGCTGTCCAAATCTGCATCGCCTCTTTCAGCCCTCAATCCTGCATCCAGCTCCCTGCAATCCATCCTCAATTAGCAAGCAATCCGCAACTTACCAATATCAGCAAAACCAACCGTGACATATATCTCATTTTTCATTCTGCACGAACTCACCCAAGCCAGACAATCCTTCTGGTAATTTTCTACTGCAATTCTTCAGCATCTCACACCCATTCAACTGTAAGCGCCCAATCACACGTCAAACCAAACCACCCACAGTCGAACCTAGCACACTACCTATGATTCGAATTTCCACAACCAAACCTTCACCATCGACCAAACCCAATCAGCATCACCACGAACCTCCATTTTTATTTTCCCTGCAGAACTGCAAATTCCCACGAACAGGGCACAATGTCATGACCCCCATCTTCACCAACCACCGGCCAATCCACCACCAACCAACTGCCTAAACTGAACACAACCCGGCCAACCTCACAATACTACACCAACCGTTCCACCCAGCATCATCACCACCCACACCTCCATTCCAACACTTGCACCTTCACCACCGGAATCATCACCACCACTGCGCAACCCCTTTTCATCATCACCATCACCGTGCCCACAAACCGGTCGAAATCCCAACCCAAAATCAAAACCCAAAACAAGAAATAAGTGAACCCATTACCTTGCCTCAGTCACCGGAGTGTTCGATCGAAGTTCCACCGGAAATCGCAGCTACAATCCCTACTCTCAAGACCTCGGTTTCGTACATCAAAACACCCAAAACATCTCTATTTTCTCACACTCACACCATACCTTGACCGCCGCCGCTCGACCGCGGCGTTTCACCGGCAAATCGCCGGCAGTGACGCCCCATCGCACCCCTGTCTCTCGCATTTCTCTCAAACCTTCTCTCTGATCTGAATTAGGGAGAGAAAGACGAGATATATTTTGATTTTATTATTTTGATAACTTTCAGAAATTTGCACCTTGGTCCCTAATTTATAAAATTTATTTGATTCGGTCCTTTTGGCTTTAAATCTTTTAATTTCAGCCCTTAAGTTTTAAATGAGTTTTAATCAGCCCTTTCATTTTTAAAATCTATTATTTCCGTCCTATTATTTAATATTCGTTTTGAGCTCCGACCCAACTTTTAAAAGATTTACATTTTAGTCCCCAAAGGTTTAAAAGCAATCATTTAAGCCCCCATATTTTAAAGTCTTTTGATTTTGTTCATATTGATTTAAAATGATATATATATGTATATTTATAAATATCAACTTTCAAAAGTATTCATTTTAGTCCATCAACTTTCAAAGTATTCATTTTAGTCCCTCTACTTTCAAAACATCAATTTTAGTCCTCAAATTGTAAATTATCATTTTTAAACTATAAATTTCTAAAGACTAATTTAACTTATTGGCTAGACGAGGCGTATGGAGATTTAAAGGATTTAAGTCATTTCCCGCTCAACTTTGCACTCGTCGAATTTAAAGTAGACTCGCCCCCACTAATTGATTTATATTATAATTGCATGTGTTATGTGGGTTTGTATGATTTTATGCTTAATTGCATGAGAAAAGAATATCTCTTTTGAGATAAATAATTTATGTTATGCTGAGCATAACTTATCTGCTAGCCAAGAAAAGAAAAGAATGTGTTCATTTGCGTTCACTATGCGATGCCTATGAATAAGAAAAGAATGTCACTATATTATTTGCATGATTACGTGTTCAATTATCTTGTAGATTAATTACTGGTGATGAGTCTACTGAGTATTTCATTTTGAAATACTCACCCCGTGGTTTTAACAATTTTGCAGATTTCGGGACGGTGGCGAGTGATGGGCAATGGCGAAGGATATAATTTGATATTATTTTGAAAGTCGTAAATTTTCGAAACAATCATTTTAATTTATCAAGAATTCTCATTTTTATTAAGTTTGTAAGAATTATGTTATTATCGCTAAACTTATATCCAATAAATGCGATATTTAATATTTAATTTATTTTCCGCAACAAAGTTTATTTAGGAATTTAGAAAAGTGACGTTCCCGCGCTCCTCGGAATTCGGGCCGTTACATTAGTTAACACATTGCAACCCCAACAGAGAAATCTAGAAAATAATATAAATAGACTATTAACAAATCATCTTATTAGTCCAAAATAATTTTGCATTCTATATTGTTTTCGAAACTTTCTCTACAATATTATTGTTTTAATATTTTTTCTTTTTTGTCAGAAACTCAAATCTATGTTCAACAACTCAAAATATCACAGGTCTTGAAGAAATGAGTAGTGCCAATCTTTTTTACTTTTTCAAAAAATAATTTTCGATTTTTTATTTTCAACTAGTTTGTAATATTAATAACTAATAAGCATTACCACCGCACCAGAAATTTTGAATCATAAAACGTGTTAAATAGAAGGTGGAGTGGAGCGGTCATATTAAACAGTACACATTTTTTCAAAGAAATAACCCTTTAATTGAATCTTTTATTATTGTGTATATCTTATAATAATTATATATAACAGAAATGAAAGAGGTTGTATATAGGGAAATGGAAAAAAAAAAAAAAAGGATATAGAAAACAAAAATGAATAAACAGATTTTGAAAAAGGGAAAAAAATGAAACAAATTCTGAAAAAACGAAAAAGGAAAAAATAAATAAATAACTGGCTTTCCAGTGTAATTAGGTGTCGGGAAATAGAAGCCATGTAAACACAATAAATATTGAAGACTGTAAGTAGACGTCAGCGATTTTGAAAATAATAAATAAATATTGAAGGCCCAACTATTTTTGAAGTGAGTTTTGAAGTTGATTATTGGATGGGATATGAGTAGTGTGAACATGATAAATATTGAAATCCCCAAAAATTTAAAAAATAAATAAATAAAATCTGCACATAGTACAAAAGTTTTTGAGGGAAATAGTGAAGTTGACTGAGGTTGACTCTGCTACTTTTATATATTACTGGTGAATCATCCCATGCGATGCACGGGAAGAAACGTCTAAATAAAAATAATCCTATTCGAAATTAACTGAATACTTAAACAAAATAAATAATATTCACAAATAAGAGATAAGTTCATCATTTATTAGTTTCATGTATAAATATCAACCTTTTAGGAAGAAGTCATACATGTGAAAATGATTGTGCCTGACTCTTATTGATAGTCATGGCATATGACACCGTCAATGAAATTTTTTTTTTTTTTTTAATCTAATAAGTATCCTAAAATTCGAATGGCTCAACGATATCCTTGAAATAAAAAACTTGTATCCTGCATTACTGTTAGATAGAATTTGACCTTATAGAATATGATCGTCAAGTTTTGTAACGATTATTCACTATCTCCTCGAACCAAAAACTTGCCTTGCAAAATGAATACTTAAATGTAGGATCTCCAGTATTCATGTATTCTGAATATTAAAACAATAGATGAAAAAGTTAATAATAGAAACCATACATATAAAAGATAAAATTCAATATTTTGACCATTGACAATGAAAAACATGTATAATAATAATAATAATAATAATAATAATAATAATAATAATAATAATAATAATAATAATAATAATAAAATTGCGAGGTTGACAAAGATATTGCATCAAATATATGATATTTTAGGTTTTCAATATTTATACAACGTAATTTTTTTCTGATTGAAATTATAATTTAGTATTGATCATCTCAATTTTAAGTTAAGTAAATTGGGAGACAATTTATATATTATTATGAAAAAAAAATCATAAAATTTGAATTAAAATATAGCAAAGAATATCTTTATATGGTTAATTACTTTTTGAAATTTTAAAATTAACAGTAAGGACAAAAACCATTAATAACTATATCATTTCAAACAATATAAATAAATTTTTTAACCATTAATGTTAAAAAATGTGATATGAGACTTTTTGGAAAAAAAAAATAATTAAGAATTAAATGTAATTGTCATTGAAATAATTTTGATAAATAATGCAATATAGGAAAGAACTTTAATATGTATATGTAATAAATAACTTAAAAATAGGATTTAGTTATAAAAAATTCAATACACCGTGATTTATAAAAATACGAATGTGTATAAATTTTAGATATAATTTTAATTGAGAATTTGATATTGGATTTGTATGACTGAACCAAATATTTATCCATAAAATTAAGACCAATAAAATATCACAGTTATTATAAGAAATTAATTATGTATTAAATGTAATTATATATAAAAATATTTAATAATTTAATAATGCGCTATAAAAAAGAGCTCCAATTTTTATATGTACTAAATAACTAAAAATAAGATTATTTATTTAAAAAAAAAAACTATATGTATGATGTGATTTATAATTTAGTATTCTATCCGTCCCATAAAAATAGTCATCTACTCATTTTCACACAGATTAATGACAAAATGGAATATAAAATATTAATTTCACTCTTAAAAAATAAAGTAGACTATCTTTTTTAGACGGACAAAAAAGAAATAGTAGACTAGTAGGATAGAGAGAATATTATCTAGTAATAAAATTTCAACATAATTTTTAACTGAAAATTTTACTTTTGATTTCTATAACTGAATACAAATATTTATTTGTAAGATTGAAAATATTAGAAGAACGCATTTTTTTATGAAAAGAGAGGTTTTGACACAAAAAAGTGAAATATAAATAAGTAAAATCAAACAAATTATCGTTCTTATATCAAAAAAAAATAAAAAAAAAAACTTCTCGGTAAAAGCAAATTAAAAAAAAAAAATTCTAGTTTCTTGTTTTTATTATTTTTTATACAATGTGATATACAATTTCATCAAATATATATACTGACTCATGAATAATATGTTTTTTCTTCACTCAACGGTCGAAACATATCTATCCAACCCAAAACTATTCTAAATAGTCCAACATTAGTTAACACATTGCAACCCCAACAGAGAAATCTAGAAAATAATATAAATAGATTATTAACAAATCATTTTATTAGTCCAAAAAAATTTTGCATTCTATATTGTTTTCGAAGCATTCTCTACAATATTGTTGTTTTAATATTTTTTTTTTTTTGTCAAAAACCCAAATCTATGTTTAACGACTCAAAATATCACAAGTCTTGAAGAAAAGAGTAGTAGTGCCAATCCTTTTTAATTTTTCAAAAAATAATTTACGATTTTTTATTTTCAACTGGTTTGTATTATTAATAACTAATAAGCATTACCACCGCACCAGAAATTTTGAATCATAATAGAAGGTGGAGTGGAGCGGTCATGTTAAACAGTATACATTTTTTCAAAGAAATAACCCTTTAATTGAATCTTTTATTATTGTGTATATCTTCATAATAATTATATATAACAGAAATGAAAGATGTTGTATATTGGGAAATGGAAAAAAAAAGATATAGAAAACAAAAATGAATAACAGATTTTGAAAAAGGGAAAAAATGAAACAAATTCTAAAAAAAACGAAAAAGGAAAAAAAAATAATAACTGACTTTCCAGTGTAATTAGGCGGTGGGAAATAGAAGTCATGTAAACACAATAAATATTTAAGACTGTAAGTAGACGTCGGCGATTTTGAAAATAATAAATAAATATTGAAGGCCCAACTATTTTTGAAGTGGATTTTGAAATTGATTATTGGAAGGGGATATGAGTAGTGTGAACATGATAAATATTGAAGTCCCAAAAAATTAGAAAAATAAATAAATAAAATCTGTACATAGTACAAGAGTTTTGGAGAAAAATAGTAAAGTTGACTGGGTTGACTCAACTATTCATGATTTTATTATCTTTGACAAAGTAAGAAATAATTGTACAACTTCGTGGAAATCAACATTGAACTAACTTTCATTATTACCCAGCTTTAATACTTTGAATTATTACCCAGCTTCAATACATGAAATTTCAAGCGAACTAAACCATCCATCTTAGTCATCCTAAAATCGCACTTTGATAGAAAAAATCTCTCTAAACTTGGGGGATTTTTGTCCCCATGCCGCCACCTCTTCCAAATCAGGCCAAACCACCAAATTTTCTACTGGAAATTGTTTCTAACATCGACAACAACACTATTAGATCAATACCCATCAATCAAATTCCAAAAACTTCCACAAAATCAAGCCAAAAATCAATTCAAGAAATTGAAAAAGTTTCAAAGTCCAATTTCGTTGCTACCTATGCCTCAATCCAGCCATTGGACAACTTCCCTACTACTAGAGAACAGATCCATGAAGAGGTTTCATCGTTTGAAGCGCCCCAAGCAGCGAATTTGAGAAAGGAGGCAACTAAGGTTCATAGTCTTAGATCTGAAAATCGACCCATTTCGAATCCGATTCAGGCCATGGGACCACCGCCAATCATCTCATAAGCATCAAAAACCTCTGATATGGTCTCTCCTTGCTCAATTTGGCCAAAAATCAATTTTTGAAGCAAACCTGCTACAACCATCCACAACCACGATATTATCTGCAGCTTCCGTTTCTGCTGTCCCAACTCCTAAAAATACTCAAATTCAACCTCGAAATTCATATGCTACCACACTTAATGCCCAATACATGATTACTCTCACTGAAAGAAGCCAAAACAAATCATTTACTTTAGTCACACAAGCACCCCTAGATTTTGCTTTGCACAGGCTCGCCATTAAGGAACATTTTCTATATCGGAATGAGCCTGCCATTGAAGTTACTAAGGAGGACGAAGATTACTTATCTGTGCCATATAAGTTTACACTTGTTGGTAAATTCCCTCACTGTCAGTCTCCAATCGCCAAGGTACATAATAACTTTTTAAAACTTGGATTTCTTGGTGATTTTAGCATTAGGCTTATAGATGCTCATCAAATATTGATCCACTTGACTCATGAGGATGACTGCGCACAGCTATTTATTAAGCCATCTTGGTATGTTGAGGGATGCCTCATGTGGGCAACCAAATGGACACCAGGATTTTCTCCTGAACGTGAGCCCCCCATTGTACCAGTATGGGCATCCTTCCCATTACTCTCGATTCATTTTAAAGCCAAAGGGTTTTTGTATGCACTTGCTAGGGTCATTGGGGTCCCACTGCGCATTGATGAGGCCACCATAGACCTTCGTAAGCCTAGTGAAACTTGATTTTGTATTGAGATAGATTTGGAGTGTTAGCTTTCAGGACAAATTTGGCTTCAGAGACAAAAATACCCTGGGTACTGGCAGCCAATAATTTATGACAAGAAGCCAGATTACTGTCTTAGGTGCATGGCTGTGGGGCATTCAGATGTTCAGTGTCAGATTGGGAGACCACCAGCACACCCTACACCACCACCACCACCTACTTCTGCACCTGTAGTTACAGCACCAGTGCACCACCTCCCATACAGAAGAAGAGGCGGGTCCTAGTTTCAGCAGCCCCCTCTTTCTTCCCCACTACTTCCACTGCAGCACCTTCAGTCACTCAATTTAGTGGAGGTCGGGTATATGTCTCCCTTCATTTCCTTGTTATCTAATAAAAAACTTATTTAAAAAAATTTTAAAAATTCAAGCAAACTACAAACAACATTACATTGTTTCTTAATTTTAGGATTGAAAAATCATAAACTGAATCGTCACTCAAAATTTACATGGTATCATAACATGCGAGAAGGCAACAAAGTTCAGTTCATGGAACCCTGCTAGAGATGGAGCAACCAACTGACAACCTTACTTTACAAGAGGAAATTTATGGTGTCCCTGTCCACCTGTCACGTTGTTGTGGGGGTTGGGTTATTAGTGGGTAGGCTGACTGACCTTACTTTACAAGAGGAAAATTATGGTGCCCCTACCCCCTCACTCATCACGTGCCTCGTAGGGATAGACCCATCCACTCACCCATGGGGGATGGCCCACAAGTGGGTTTTGAAATTTTCGTACCTTACAAATGTAAAAGGATGATTTTCGAAGTGAAATCAATCACCGACTGTATACGTAGGTGTAAATTAGAAATGAAGCGTTAGCGGGACGAGATAGAGGATAAGGCAACGGATTTCACTTCGACAACTTTGGGGGGTGTCCCCAACATGAAATTTAGTGGAATTTTTTAGATTTACGAATTCTCATAAATATTTTATATTTTAATAAAACTCTATAGAATCTCTCAGATTCTAATGGAATTATATTCCACGAATTTTAGTAGATTTCAATATATTTTAGTAGAATTTGTTGAAATGTCATCAATATGAAACTTAATGAATTTTGGAATTTCATCCACTTTTACCTCTTATTGTGTAAATTCTTTATTTATTTATTATTTTTTGTTGTGCGTGTTGAATGTGAATTTAAAACATAAGTTAAAAAAATTAACATAATTTCTTACTTGATCATCAAAAAAAATAAAAAATAAGCAAGAATATTCGAACTGTTAAAAAATAAAATATATAACCTTGTCTAGTCTTAATTATTGAAAAAAAAAAAAAAAGAAAAAAAATTCAAGTCTTTCATTTAAACCATGAAGTATTTTCTTATACAAATAATCAATTAAAAAAATCAATTGTATTTAAATAATTAAACTCAAATTTTCAATTATATAAAAACGTTTATAGATTATCACAAATAAATTGACAAAATTTTATTAATCAAAAGTGGATGAATAAAGCATTATTTTTTCTTTGGGTAAGTACAATTGTCACCTTCCAGAGTTGTGGAGATTATGACTGTCAAATTAATAACGATCGCATACCTAGCATCTTTATTTATAAAAAAAAAAATGAAAAGAATAATAATAATAAGGATCATGTGGTTTTTTTTCCTTTTTTTATTATTATTTTCTATTTTTATTTGAAAAAAAAAATGAGGAATGGGAAATTTGGGGGTTCATGGAATTAGAAATCCGATAGGTCATGGTTGAATTTGTTCAGGAATCTTGCCTTCATATTTATGGTTTAAAATTCATTAAAATACTTAAAATTCCATTCATATTAGTAATTCACTAAAATTCATAGATTTCTTAGGACACCGGAATCTTGTGGAATTAATAGATATTTATATTGGGGATATTGAATTTTGACAGATTCTATAAAATTTCAAATTGGGGATATATGGAATGTTATGGAATTCTGAAAAAAAAAACTTCAAATTCCATGTTGAGGACGCCATAGGAAGATTCTATATGCGTAAATGATTTTGTCAAATAAGTTGACAGAATGCAGATGACAAAACTATAGTTGTTGATTTTGCAAGTAATGTGATATGTAAAAAAAATAATTGCTATCAACAATGTAATTAGTAGCTCAATTTGCCAACTTATCTCATGTAGCATATCGCTTTTAATAATGAAAGCTCGTAAAAATAATTCAAGGGCTGATCCCATGGGTAAAAATATTTCCAGGACACATCCTTCTGGAAGCGATTGTCTATAATTATAGAAATTTACACACAACGAAGTTCAATTCAGATCAATAAAGATGGAGAACTCGTTGATCTAGGCAAGGGGTAGTTCATATTGATATTGGAAAAAGAAAACCATTAATACTTTACGGGCTCGAGAGAGAAAGAAGCATATTGATGGTGGCTAAAGAGCATTCAAAAAGATACTTCATATGTCCCGTAAAGATAATTCCCTACTCATTTTTATACAGAATTAATGTTGGTGAGAAAATAAGTTTTACAATCCTCTTTTCTAATATATCCCTAATAAATTTTGTAATCTCCTACAAAATTGAAAGAGTTTAAATTCATTTAGACTAATTAAAAACACATTAAATAATGACAAAATGGAACATATAATATTAACTTCACTCTCAAAAAAGAAAGTGAACTATCTTTTTTGGGAATGACGAAAAAGGAATTGAACTATCTTTATGAGATGGAGAGAATAAAACAAAATTGTGTATGGGTGAAATCTACATATCTACTTAGGGGCACCAAAGGTGAAAACAGTTGTTTGCGACTGTGAGGAGTGAAAACCGCAGGTAAGAGCATCTTCAATACTACATTCTACTTTGAATATCAAGCTGACGTGACGATGCGGTGGAGGGGATAAAACTAATGTGGTTGGACATACATTTTCTCTCCTATATTTTTTCTTCAGACTCTCTCTCTCTCTCTCTCTCTCTCCACATCATATTTTGAAAGATGTCTAACAGTGAAGATACTTTAAGAATGCTTTAAGTTGGAAAAAAATTTCAAAGCAAAATGGTCGGAAAAGATTTTCCAAAAAAGTGGCCTTATTCATGCTTTGAGTTATTGTACATAGAAAATATTTTCTAGGTTAAATATTATAACTAAATACAAAAAGTTAGAAAAAAATCTTTTTTGATGAGACATTTTCCTAGATAAATCTTAAAATAAAACATAGCTAACTTATGTGTGTTTGATTTCCTTTGTGGCCCCTCTTTTACATTTTTCACCCTCCATTTTTATTCTTGGGTGAGTTTGATATACATAAATTTTCCATATGGAAAATCAAATTTCCATGTATATTTTCCAACTTTAGGTGTTTGTTTGACAAAATTTTGCCAAGAAAATGAATTCTAGCTTTACCCTTAACGTGCCTAAGTTCTCACTTTTGGATGAATTTGTTTTCCTACCTATCTACTAGAATTTATTTTCTTGGTAATTGCTTTTTGATTTTGAACCACGTTTGATCATTTTTATTGTTGTTAATTGATTTTTCCCAAAAATTAACATTATTATTATCATTTGTATTAAAAAAATTAACCTATCTACTACAATTTATTTTCTTGACAACTGCTTTTTGATTTTGCACCGCGTTTGATCATTTTTGTTGTTGTTAATTGATTTTTTCCCAAAAATTAACATTATTATTATCATTTGTATTTAAAAATAATTTTTTTAAAAAAATAACTAAATTTTGCTTTATTTACCATGAAAAATAATGTCAATCAAACAAAAAAAATTGAAAAATTTCTCAATTTTTCCACCTAGAAAAATTAAACCAATCAAATACATTAAACTTCCAATTCCCAGGAATTCAATTCCTTTGAATTCATTCTTTCCACCAAAATTCCACCATCGCTATCAGCCTTTGTTTTTTCCTCCTATATTCCAACCCCCCCCCCCCCCCCCCCACACTATATTGTTCTTAGGTGAGGAAGAATTTTTCATCTCGTCACGTTCGATCATTTTTGTTGTTAATTAATTTCTTTTTTTTTCAAAAATTAACATTACTATTATCAAGTACAAATGAAAATATTTTTTTTATTTGTTTTATTTGTCATGAAAAATAATGTCAATTAAACAAGAAAACTTGAAAAACTCAACACTTTTTTCACCTAGAAAATTAATCCAATCAAACACTTCCACTTGATATTTTCCTCGAAAATAATTTTCAGGCAAATTAATCCTTGAAAATTATTATTTTTTCCACTTATTTTCCATATTTTCAATCAAACATAACATTAGTGATTGATTGTAAAGTGTTCTATAGAATTGGGTTTCCAAAAAAAAAAAAGTGTTCTACAGAATTTATTTTCAACCCAAGTTAAAAAAGTGGATAATTTAGGGTGTGTTTGAATCCCAAATTTTCCGTGGAAATCTTATTTTCCTTCCAGGTTTTTACCTTTGACTGTTTGTTTGTCCATTTTTTTCAAGGGAACCATTTCTTCATTTTCTCATCACGTGATTGATTTTCCAGCCTTTTGATGAAAACGAATTCCAGCTAGGGGAAGGTGATTTTATTTTCTTGGCAACTTCTTTACGTGTTTTTGTCAAGATTAGTCATTATTGTTAATAATTAATTAATTTTTTTCAAAAAATTAATATTATTATTATCAAGTACAAATGTGTGAAAAAATTAAATTTTTTTTTTATTAAAATAGTCAAATTTTACTTTATTTTCCATGAAAAATAATGTCAATCAAATAATAAAAGTTGAAAAATTTTCTATTTTTTTCACCTATAAAATTAAATCAATCAAACACATTAAATTTTTAATTCTCATAAATTCAATTCATTAAAATTCATTTTTTTTCACTCTAATTTCACCCTCGCTATCAAACGTACCCTTACTAAAAAAACAAATTCTCATGGAGTTGGTAGAAATTTTTTTTCCACGAAACTTCTTTTTCTTTTCCTTTTATTTTACTTTTTGAAAGTTGAATAGAATAAAGAGTAGTTGCTTCTTCCTGGAAACTAGCTTCCTGAGTGGGGCGGCTTCGTACATGCGCGTTAACAATTTAACGTATTTGTCAAATAATAAAAGTAGAAAAGGTCCAAATATTCTATTAAGAGCTTCTTTAATTTTCTTATTTTTCTGCATACTCAATGTGTGTTTTATTTTAATTATTAAAATGAGTTTTTTGAAATGAATAGTGATTTTTAAAAGAATAAATGGTTGACTTTTAATTAATGATTGTGATTGAATACTGTAGAAAAATGAGAAAATTTTGATGAAAACCTAACAAGCTCTCAATCTCAATCATCCATTAAAAATCAAGCTCACAATATTTAACTTTTCAACCTAATTTCAACCATCCATTTTCCAAAAAATCACTATTCATTTAAAAAAAAAAAACTCATTTTAACTAAAATCAAACACACACTAAATAACTTGGTAAAATAGTACAAAAGATCCCCATCCTGTAACAATTTAATTACTGTAATTTGTAGAATTATGCTATTGATGTTCAAGAAGCCAAATTAGTATAAAATCACTAAAAACGACATTCAACTCTCATCTTGTTCTTCAACTTGACCTAAAATACATTGACTATTATTGAAAATCTCCATATTCATATACACACTTAAGTCTTCTTCCAAAAATATTCCAACCTAGCAAACCAACACAAAACAGGCAATTGTTGATAGATCACCAAACTTCAAAGGATTCTCACTTAATCACCGGATATAATTGAAACTAATCACGATCTCAAAGGAAAACGGAAATCACACAGATGCTCACCAACAACTCAATCCCGAGTGAAACGGGATAACAAAATCTGATCCAATTTATCATAATTGATTAGTTAACATGTTGGTTCACCTGTGCGTTTAACCCAACTCAAGCTGAAGAAACTTATTCAATGATCCCCGCTAACCGGTTCAGGTACAAAATACTACCATTACCGTTTGGACAATTAAACATCTAACCCGATAGGATAAATCGCCCCTGCCTCAATCCAATCGTTACATTGATTTACAATTCTTCATGATATAGACATAGTGGTTGTCTAACGAGAGACTATGCAATAATAAGATCTTGCTTCAGGCGAGTCACATATTACGCGTTTACCGGATCCATAATAATCAAAAAAGTGTTTATGATTGTTCCAAAAGAAATGATATTCTGAAACACCCAAAAAAAAGGCATTGGCTTACAAATTATCCATCAAGCCATGAAAAAAATTCAAGAAAATCAACTATCTGTTTTATGTCAAGCAATACGTAGAGTAACTCGCAATATAGCAGTAAAAGCAGAACGTATAGGTGGATCAACTCTCCACAAACCAAACAGGCCATTAAGGTACAATCATTTCAATTCCATTTGGTGACAGGACAAGAGAAATATATTATCAATAGTACTTGCAATCTGAAATCGAGATACACGATCACTGAGTCGCCATTTCAACACACAAAAACAAAAGGTTCGGAATTATAGATCTACAGATTGCTACACATTTCAAATCACGAATTCTATGTTGTAACTCACCAGATCATCATCGACCAAGTGAGAGTGACGAGCAACTCCATCACCAGCCCTATCCCTCCGTCTCTTGTCATAATCTGCGTCGTCTGTAGGCAACTCGTACCTACAAACTGGGCATGTATTCTTGATCTCAAGCCATGGAAAAATGCAATCTCCATGATAAAGATGAAAGCAAGGCATTCTAGTCATCTTTTCTCCAGCAGCAACATCCTCCTTACAAACAGGACAAACAACAGAATCATTGTTCTCCCTCACTTGCTCAACTGTCAACACCATTGAAGGCAAATTCTCCACCACGGATTTCGATGCAGGAAGACCGACCTGGACAGCATTCTCATTCTCCACCAATTGTTCCATAATAGTCAAAGTATAATCATCTGGAAGATCAGAACGAGCAACTTCACTCTCATTGATATATTCTTCCTGGTTCTCGAAACTGAAATCTCTATCCAAATTATTCACTGTCATGAGCACTTCCCATTCAACGTTTCTCTCCTCTTCTTCGTCTTCTTCTCGTAGTTCGTCTTCTACTGCATCTAAGAATGGATTTTCGCCTTCAGGAGATGGAACATTTGACGAAACCAAGATTCCCCCAATTCGATCTATCATGGAATCGAAATTCTCTCTCTCGTCAAATTGGTTTATCTCATTCACCTTCTCCCAATCTAACTCTTCTCTTTCGTTTTCAGTAATACGATAAGCATTCACCCCAAAGCTATCGTAATTGTCTTCATCATTAACAATAAACCCAGAATTTACCTCAGATTCGCCGAAATCAGACTCCGAATTCGAGCCCACAACACGAACCCCAAGATCCAACGGGACCGTATCCGATCTAAGGCCTGGACCAAACCCAAATTCCATCTCCGTATCCTCCGCCGGTCCTGAATTGAACTCCTGAATTGGGTCATCCAGAATATGGGCTTCGCGGGACTCGAACAGATCGGTAACATAATTCATTGGGTCGTCGTATCCTTCTTCTCCACATAAAAAGCAATTTCTGTCAGGTAAGAAATCCTCATACTCACAACCCCAGTTATCGGCTTCTACATTAAAATCGAAGCCAAAGTCGGAACTGGTGTTGTTTTCATCGGATATAAAGAAACGTGAATTCGAATTACTGGGTGACCCCAATGAATCGAAATCGAGCAAAAATGAGCTGTGTCTATTCAGTTCATCCTCTTCACACTCCGGTTCTTGATATGCCCTAGTAGTGGTGCTAGAAACGGGCCTTAAGGAGGTTTGTTGAGTCTGCGGCAGCGGTTCGCGGCTGTCGAAGCGGTCGAGAACGGAGAACTCCGCCATTGGAGCAATTGGAGAGAGTAAACTTCAGATGTTATGTGACGTGAAATTTATCTGTTGTGTAAGGGGACATTTTTTTATCGTTTTCAATTTCCTTGCGCGTACAAAACTTCAACACAGGTGGCTAAAGTAAACTTGCAACTTCTATAAAGTTTCGGCGAAAATGCTCCATTGCTAAAGGTGAGCAATATTATGTTGTACACCTCCAAATGAAAATACGTCAATAAGGTTAAAATAATGTACGCGTGACACAACTTTATCATTTTACACATCACATTAACTCTTAAATTAAAACATACACATTAACTCTTAAATTAAAACATACAAAGCTGTCACCTCATTTTTTATCAATTCCTTTGTCAAAATTTTAGTACAAGTAGCATTAATCAATGGGTTATACTACACAATTTCTCAAATCACTTTTTAACCACATACGTTTTCTCTATAATTTTTAACCACTATTTTTTAATCAAAATCATAAATATATCAATTTATAAACCAAATAATTTTATCCGAATACATTCAAATTTGGTCTCCTTTTGATGAAAGTGGGTAAAATAGAAAACTCACTTAAAAATTTCGTTAAAAAAAGCGTTGATTGCAAACTTAGTCATCAACCTTTGATTCCTGACATCAAGATGCAATTCCAATCGGGAAACGCGTCGAACAACCCGGAATAGCGACATAAACAATAGAAAAAATCTAAATTCAAAGAGAAAACAAAAAGAACAAGACTCAAGAAATAATAAGAACAATAAATAAAAGATAGAATTTACGATAAGACCTCGACCCAACAATCACGACGTGAAGATTCGACGATACTGATTGAAGAACCGAGATTTTCGAAACGCTACAATGGATGTCAAATTCCTTGATAAGTTTCTGATTCACGCCACAAATATTTTCCAATATTTGATAAGTTCAGAATGGATATTCTTGAAGATCAAGAAAAGGAATCATCCTTTTACTAGATAGAAAATCTCAATTTCAATTCAATAATATCAAAGTTATCTCATTGTTCATAATGAAAAACATAACATAATATAGTCAAAAACACCTTAAACATAACCCTAACCGCAATTAGGGTTCAAAATATGAAAATAATTAATTAAAAACGGAAAACAACTAAAATTCGCAAAAATCCGAAAAATTGAAGTTACGGTCATGAAAGTGAACCTTACGGACGTAAGTAATTTTTTTATTGACCATTACGGCCGTAAGTATTGTTTTGCTGGAATACTTCATTTTACAAGAGAACAAGTTACGGCCATGAGTTTTCTTGATTTACGGCCGTAGGAATCAAAAACTTGAAATTCTTCCCCTTGCCCCGAGAGAGAGTTACGGCCGTGAGAGTCCATTGTTGCTGCCATAATCATGCTCCTGGCCCTCAAACTTAGACCCTTCGCCTTGGCTTGATTCGTCCATCTTCTTAGCTCTACCCCAACATGAAACTTGCTCCGTTTCTCACGTAGATCACTATCGTATTACAGATAGCTCGACTTCTCCTTTTGACGCCTACTTTGGATCACATCATCCCCCCTCTATTAAAAAGATTCGACCTCGAATCTGCAACTCGCTCAATCCTCTTGCAACTTCGAGGTTTGTTGGCTCTTGGTTCATGTCTATACTTGCTTCTACGGGATTAATGTTTATTCTTGTACTTTGTGCATTCCTTGGGCTTTCGGGGTTGATTCTTCTTGCTAATACATTCGGCCCCAACTTTAGTTTTGAAGTTAGATTTGTGTACTTGAAAAACAAATTTAGTAGAACTGGGGAGGGAATTGTTGATTGGTCAAGTGCAAGGAATGAATTCTTGTACATCAACTGTTATGCAAAAAAACTCAATTTGGGGGTGGACTTTCTTTTCTATTTCTTTTTATTCTCAAGCTCTCATTTTTCTGAGGTCGTGACTTCAACTCTCTTGTTTTCAATTTTCACGCCCTCTCTTTTTTCTGAGGTCGTGACATCAATACTCTTATTTTTTCCCTTAAACTCACATTTTATTTTTAATTGATCCTTTCATACCTCTTTAGGAGATAAAGGAATAAGAGTGATCTTCTTTCCACCCTTCACAAACAAATATTGGTTCTTGAAACCATCATGCACCACTCTCTTATCATGTTGTCAAGGCTTTCCCAACAAAATATGCCCAACATGCATATGCACCACATCATACACAACCACATCTCTATAACCCCCAATGGTAAATTTGATTTTAACCTGCCTGTTCACTTTAAGTTCCCCTGGTTTGATTAACCATTTCAATTTACAGGATTAGGGTGTTTCAACTTAGGCAATCCCAACGTTTCCACCAACATTATACTAACTACATTAATACAACTTCCCCCCATCAATCACCATCCCGCAAACCTTTTTCCCACCAAACACCTAGTGTGAAAAAGGTTATCCATTTGTTCCTCCACTTCTGCCACATTAACTCTAGTACTTAGGACCCGCCTACTAACATGTGATCTCTTCACCGCATAAGTTAGCCCTTCATCATCGCTACTACTAGCCACAATATTCTGTAATCTAGGCATCCCTTTAAACTCATCTTCTGAACTAATTTTTTAATTATCTCGCAAAAATATTACTCTTTTATTTGGACAGTGGGATGCAACATAATCCGAACTCAAGCATTTAAAACATTTAGGTTGCGTTCTTTTTGGCGTTTTCCAGCCGTTTTCCGTTTTTCATTTCCGGAAACGCGGAAAACGCGTTCTCTTGCGCCGTTTTCGGAAAAAAATTTCGAAAACGTTTTCAAAATTTGTAAAGAAAATGGAATTTCCGCATTTTCCGAAATTTTTGCCTTGTAAGTGGAAAACGCGCGTTTTCCATTTAAAAAAAAAAATTTAAATAATCAAAAAAATTTGAAATTTGTCAAAATTTATCATTTTTAATTACATTATTGGTCCCTGATTTTCAAAACTTGTCATTTTAATCCTCAAATTTTGAAATTTCTTTCGAAAAAATCCTAATTTATTTGCAACTAGGTCCCTCAACTTCAGATTTTGTTGCACATTAGTTCACAAATTTTACTTTTCTTCCAATTTAGTCATTTTCGTATTTACTTTATAGGTCATTGTCTTCAAACATGTATAACTTTTGATATACAACTCCGAATTGCACTCTGTTTTTTGCGTAGAACTCCAAATTCAACCATCTTTCTGATGATGTATCATGTGCTTAATTATTAAGCATTTATTTTTTACTTTTGTATTGTAAACACTTATTTTGTAAGGGCATAATTAATTAACGTAAATTGATTTTTGCAAATTTTATTGAAACTTAAATTTTAAACGTTATGAGTGCTTACTAGAAGGATGTATTTATATAAAGTATTAAATGGAACGATTACTTTAGAAGGGAAAATTACTACTCAAATGTGGAACGATTACTTTAGAAGAGTAACATGAATTTTTAAACTTTTTTGGTATAACCAAATTGTGTGATAGGGGTTATTTCATTTATTTATTTGTGTAACTCAAAATATGATATCTTTATTTCATTTATATTCACAAACAATATGAAATAATTTTCTTCAAAATTTTAAAGAGAACACGTTTTCCAGCTTTTCATTTTCGAAAATAGTTTTCAGAAATAACAAACCAAACGCGTTTTCAGCAATTTAGAAAAAAGTCACAGAAAATGGAAAACAGAAAATATTTTCGAAAATGAAAACAAGAAACTGAAACACAAAGAGAACGCAGCCTTAATATTCCTAACCTGAATAGGTTGGGATTTAGAAATGTTTTTACCTTTCGTTGTAGGTTCCTCTTATCCCTTCGGAACATGTTCCTCATTAGGATCTCTTCATGGATGGGATGTAGGATATGATCCATGTGAATGCTTTGCTGCCCTCTTTCGCTTTATTTGCCTCTCTACCTTCCTTGTCATATGCACCATGTCTTCAAGTTCCACATAATGTTGTAACTCAATGATGTTGGCAATATCTCTGTTCAGCCCACCCCAAAACCTAGCCATTGTAGCTTCCCGATCCTCCACCACATTGACCCTAATTATGGCTACCTCCATGTCTTTATGATACTCCTCTACACTCCTAGAACCGTGTGTAAGCCCCTACAACCTTTGGTAAATATCCCTATTGTAGTGGCTTGAGACAAATCGCTTTCTCATTATGGTTTTCATCTCATGCCATGTATCCACAGTCCTCTCACCATTTCTCATTCGATCCCTCACCAATTGATCCCACCAATTTATTGTGTAATCGATGAACTCAACTACTGCTAACCTCACCTTCTTTTCCTCCGAATAATTATGGCAATCGAACATCAACTCTACATTCTTCTCTCAATCTAGGTAAGCCTCCGGATCACTCCTCCCATGAAAAGGTGGAATAGACATTTTGATATTACCTAGATTACCATCTACTTCATCCCGATCACCATGAGGTCTTCTATAATTTTCCCTTTCATACCTATCTCCTCGACCCCTCCTCCTTACACTAGCCACGAATGATTGTATACTACTCCCTTTATTTCCATACTCCTCATCATCAAACTCATATCCAACCCTACGATTATTTTCCCTCCTATGATCTCTCTCATCACCCCTCCTAGCTCTAGGGCCTGCATGAGTTTGCTCTCTACGCAACTGATTAATAGTTTATTCCTGTCTATCCATCCTAGTCATCAACTTCTCAAAGTGTTCACGTAGAGTTTCCATTACACCTACATTATTCCTATCCACCATATTCATACCTTCAGGCCATTTGTTGTGGCTCATTGATGAAGCTGCTAACCCCCTTTTATCAATTCTCTTGTTGTCCCCAACTGATGAAGAAGATGAATCCCGCCTGCTGGACATTGTTAGTTCTCAAAGAAATAATTAAGAATTTCCTCATAAAATGTATCACACATGTATCACTCAAAATCCCCCTTCCAAGCACTTCAAGAACAATCAATAACTTCAAGTAATGGTAGGACAAGAGAAGACACGAATAAGAACAAGAAAATTTGAAAATTGAGAAAATTAGGAATATTTGGGAAAATATTGGAATTTTTTCGGATTTTTTTCTGGAGAATTCAACTATGAGTGTAGCGAAACAAACGGAATTGAATTTGGATAAGAATTGACTAAAATAAATAAGATTGAATTTTTGTTGGATTTCTGTATGGAACAAATAATGGGAAAAAAAAAATTACTGGCACGAAGAACAAGAAGACTCAAGAAAATATCAAGATATATCAAGAACTGAATCTAAATCTAAGCTCTAATACCACGTGATGTGTAATACCCCGACTAAGAAAGCTTAAGAGAATTGATAGGTACTACTCATACCAATAAGGTGCACCTTCTTTTCCGGAAGTCCATCGTTAGAAACTCCAAAGTTAAGCGTGCTTGGCTTGGAGAAATTCTGGGATGGGTGACCTCCTGGGAAGTTTTCTCGGGGAGCGTGCGAGTGAGGACAAAGCATGCTGGAAAGACTCGTGTTGGTACGGTGGGGACAGTATGCCTTCATCTAACGACCGGGACAACCCGTTAAGTGGGACCCGGGTCGTTACAAATGGTATCAGAGCCAGTCGCCAGCTGGAAATCGGGAACTAAGTGCTACGCCATAGGGCGGGAGCCACCTCTAGAATCCCAACGCCTGGCAACAGATCCTCAGATGGGTTAAGCGCGACGAGGACGTCGCGAGTCTAACAGGGGGTGATTGTAATACCCCGACTAAGAAAGCTTAAGAGAATTGATAGGTACTACTCATACCAATAAGGTGCACCTTCTTTTCCGGAAGTCCATCGTTAGAAACTCCAAAGTTAAGCGTGCTTGGCTTGGAGAAATTCTGGGATGAGTGACCTCCTGGGAAGTTTTCTCGGGGAGCGTGCGAGTGAGGACAAAGCATGCTGGAAAGACTCGTGTTGGTACGGTGGAGACAGTATGCCTTCATCTAACGACCGGGACAACCCGTTAAGTGGGACCCGGGTCGTTACATGATGGGATCCTAATCGGGGAACGTGACGAACAACGCTGAATAGCGACACAAATAATAGGAAATATCTAAACTCAGCAAAAAAACAAAAAAAGAACAAGACTCAAGATATAATAAGAACAATAAATAAAAGATAGGATTGACGATAGGACCTTGACCCAACAATCACAACGTGAAGATTCGACGATGTGGATTGAAGAACCGAGGTTTTCGAAACACCACAAGGGATATCAAATTTCTTGATAAGTTTCTGATTGGAACGCCACAAATATTTCACAATATTTGATAAGTTCGGAATTGGTGTTCTTGAAGAACAAGAAAATGAATCCTCCTTTTATTAGAGAGAAACATAACATAATATAGTCAAAAACACCTTAAACCTAGCCCTAGCCGCAATTAGGGTAAAAAAATATGAAATTAATTAATTAAAAATGGAAAACAATTAAAATTCTCGAAAATCCAGAAAATTGAAGTTACGACCGTGAAAATAAGCCTTACGACCGTAAGTAATTTTCTGATTGACCATTATGGCTGTGACTTTCGGACTTACGGTCGTAAGTATTGTTTTGCTGGAATACTTCATTTTACTCGAGAATAAGTTACGGCCGTGAGTTTTTTTGATTTACGACCGTAAAAATAAAAAACTTGGAATTATTCCCCTTGCCCCGAGAGAAAGTTACGGCCGTGAGAGTCCATTGTTGCGGTCGAAATCATGCTCCAGGCCCTCGAACTTAGACCTTTCGCCTTGGCTTGATCCGTCCATCTTCTTGGCTCGATCCCAAAGTGAAACTTGCTCCATTTCTCACGTAGATCATTGTCGTATTAGCGATAGGTCGATTTCTCCTTTCGACGCCTAGTTTGGATCACATCACATCATATGTCTTAATATTTCGTTTATTAACATATTACATTCATTATAACAAACTTCGTCAATTTTAATTGGTAAATGAACCATGTACACTGTCACATGACGTCATTGAGAATGTAAGAAAAGATATTATTGAAAAATTACCAGAAATTCAAATATATATAAAAAAAAAAACCACTACAATACTCCGTCATCATTGTGCAATTAAATATCAAATTCTTAATTCATAAATTCTCAATTCATGTTAATTTAAATACATTATACTCATAATTACACACGAGCATTAAATATGGAAATTCTGCCAGTGCGTAATTGGGAGTGTTGAAACTGAGTTTGGGGAACAGACTTATAGGTTCAACTTGTCTTTGTTAAAATTGAGATAGTTGATGTGAAATTTCGACAACGTCAACTCAGAATTTAAAAATGCTAAAAATTGAAAAACAACAACAACGAGGTCAGATTCAACTACAACAATATTGATTGCCTCAATTTTAAATAAAAAGGAACTAGACCTATAGATTTTTGTTCCCCAAACCTATTTTTAAGGAATTACTCAATGATAAAAATTTTATTTTCTTCGCTTGTATGTGTAATTATGAATATAATGTGTTCATTTTTGGACATTAATCCTCAGTTTGGTAAAATTTGCTTATAAACGGTCATGAAACAATATCTCATTAGACAATTTTATTTTTTAAATCAATAATTTTAATTGGTCAAATGTACCAGCCAACCATTTTTTACTTTTCGAAGAAAAATGGACAAACGAAATATTACCACGTCGTTATTTATAAACAATATTTATAAATAATCGTTATAAATGATTTACCCAAACACATACCTTTTTTATTCTATAATCCTTATAAATTAAACACATATTGATGTTTGAGTAATTTTATTAAACATAAAAATAATATTTTTGGAAAAAATTAAAAAAAAAAATCAGTAATTTTTATTAATATTTTAGTAATTTTTTCAAATCGGGTTGATTGAAAAATTACGATCTATTCTACTTTTGACCTTTTAACCTTTTCAAATTAGTGTTTGAATTGATTTTTAAAATATTAATTTAAGGATTTATAAGATTATTTAATAAAAAAGTCAAGAATTTAATTTGTTAATTTAATATACAAGGATTATCGAATATTATTCAATTATTATTGCCCAAAAATCAAATTTTGTAACTTTGGTGACCACGGGCAAAAGAGTTCGTAACTTCAGTGATTGGTAGTGAATCTTTGTAACTGACTGCTCTGTAATTTGGTTTAAACTTCAATGACCGTCAATAAAATTAACTCATTAATTAATATAGGAAATTTTGGCCAAATAGCCTAGTTAGGCGAAGTATTTGGAGAAATGGTACTTTGACAAACATATTAAAAAAAAAAAAAATTAATAATAAAATAACATCGTCGCCCTTCAATTAATAAAAATATTAACTCAATTTCTCATCGTTCTTTCTTCTTCAGTGAAAGATATACAGTTCCCTACCTTCATTCCCGAGTCGCATTAGCACAAGCCATGAGCGAGCAGACCACATTCTTCAAGTTTTCTGTACAACTTTATTTCACTCTACTTTTATCCCTTTTCGATACAAATTCATACAAGAAAATTGTATTTTTTTCCCTTTACCTTTTTTTTTTTCATTTTGAAATGTGATTTTGTGCTTTTTCACTGGTGTTGAATTAACATAAAATGTATTTAAAAAAAAAAGGCATTGTTTATGGTTTCATAGTTTATTTGTATGATTTTAGTTGAGAGTTTTTTCTTTTTTCTTTTTTCTTTTTTTTAACTTGGATGAATTTTTGATACATTTAGGTATGTCAGCGAGTCGAGCCAAGCTGAACATCAAGGCTCGAGCTGTTTAGGACCGAGCTTTTTTTGGCCCGAGCCGAACCAAAGCCCGGCCAAAAATTTGAAGCCCGAGCCGGGCAGGCCCCTTTTTTTTTTTTTCACCACCTAAGACATATCAACTTGAACCTGACATTTTCCTATAAGGTTACCACTGGCACTCCCTTACAAAATTCCTAGGTTAACTAACCCTTTCCCCAGTACTTAAGGATCCAAACAGGCTCACTCCGGCCAACAATCCTATCTTTCTGGGTCACTCAGGATTAACCTAAAAACAGTATGGCTTCTAAAAATCAAGTTATGCTTTTATGATATGCATAGGATGAAATGATTTATATTTATCAACAAAATTTACAGCATATGAACTTCTGGAATTAAAAACATGAATACAAAATGTAAAACATAAAGATAAATTTTTTGGAGATTTATTAAAACATCTTAAAGATAATACAACTAAGGATTTCCCTTTCGAAAAATCCCCAAAAGGATTGAATAAAACTTGGGAAAGAACAATACCTCAGGGATATTCACAGGTTTCTATACACAGATTTTTGGATTGAGAATTTTTCTGATATAAGGAGGTTTTTTGGTGAAGGCAAGGAGATCACAAGTTGAAAACTCTTGCATTTTCCAAATGAAACTAAGTCCTTATATAGAGAAATTCTTTGGAGCAAGATTACAAGTCTATCCTAACACGCGTCTTTCTTTTTACAGCTGTCTCCAATTCTTTTATGCTTTTCTAAAAGTTGCCTTATGCTTTTTTGACACGCGTTTCTCCGAGCAACACTGGTCAAAAAAGTTTGGACAATCCTATCCTAAAAGCAAAAATCTTCTGTCGACAGCATCTTCTTTCTAAAAGTTTTTTGTTTTGTTGTGTCGGCACCATCTTTTTTCTAAAAGTATTTTGTCTTGTTACGTCGGCGGCATCTTTTTTCTTTCTACGTATTCAAATTATGTTCTGCAGTAGATGAAAATGACATCCCACTATCTGAATTATTGTATCCATCTCTTTCTTGATCTTCGAATCCACTATTTTCTTGGCTAGATCCGTCTTCGTTGTCTTCTGAAATTGGTTCTTTTTTATTCTGAGGACATTCTGGAATTTCCTTTTCTTTTTCTTTATTTTTTGAAAAAATTCTTTCAAAAACTTGTTCTATGGCTTCGTTCATTTTTTCTTGAATTTCTTTGTCTTTTTTCTTTTTTATCACTAATTTTTTCTTTCTTTTCGAAGACTCTTCTTGGCTTGAACTCTTCTGAAGTTTCTGAATTTGTGAAAGTAAATGGTTAATGGAAACAATGTCGTCTTCCGGGTCTTGAGCTTCTTGAAAAATTTCTTTTCCTTTGGTATTCTGGCTACTGGATTCTTCTTGGGTAATTTGTATTGGACTAAAATTCTGACTGGACTAGAATATTTGACAAGATAGTCAAACTTTCCACTGGGCTGGCCCAGTGTGTCCCAAATTTCTTTATTCTGGGGAGAAAATTGTTCGGTCTGTTCAAAATTAAAATGGGCTTGTGTAGTAGGGAAATCAACAGTTCCCTGAGTCTGTTGGGCTTTTGGCAAGTCCACAGCCATCAACGGGTTTGAAAAGTCTTTACCGGCTACCGTTTGAGCCGGACTAGCTACTGACTTCTTGGGCTCAGTAGTACATTTTCCTAAACTAAGTTTTATACTGACAATTTCTTTCTCCAACTCTGTGATCTTCTTTTGTAAAAGGGTTCTTTCTGAAATGAGGTTCTGGTTGGATTCATTGATAACTCTGAAATTGTTCTTTAAACATTCGCAATGGTTACAAAAAATATTCTCATCCCTGCTGGGAGAAAAGTCTAGAGGAGGATCTTGGTAGTTTTTGAGTGAAGGGGAAACAAAGAAGTTAATTCCTATGAGTTGTCTGGCTGAATCTAGAGCTTCTTTCAAACTTGTAAAACATTTGTAAAGTGGGTCTTTAAAATTGCTGATGCTTTCTAAAACTTCTAATCATGTATGAAAAACACCTAACTTGTGGCCTTTAATGACAACATAAAATTTAAACCTAGTTCTGTTCTGGTTAAAGTGTTCTGACAATGCATTCATACATGCAAGAAAATATTTCTGGTCTTTGGGATTCTTATTGTATGAAATCCATAAATTGTCTAAGATGCATTTCTCTTCTTTTGAAAGTGAGACGTGTGCAAGTGCTTTGAAAGAAATATTACTACTAGGAAAACAAATGAGTTCTTGGTTACCGAATCTTAATCGTTCTGAGTAATATGGCCTGTTCTGTGTAAATGGAGTCTGAAATGATGCAAAGGAATTTCCTGGAGGAATTTCTGGTCTTGGAGGAGGTCTAGACATCTGTAGAAAACAAATTTAAAATGAGTTAAAAATTTCCTTTGTTTTCTATCATTCTACTAAGGATGTCTGCTGCTTTATTATCTACTCCTTTGATATGTTCAAACTCTATATCTATTCCTGTATTTGTAATTCTATCTGCAAAATTTAACCATCTTCTTCTACTTATTTTCTTAGAATCTAATTTTAATTTGTTATAAAAAGAAACTATGGCAACACAATCTGTTCTTATTATGATTTCTTTCTTTGAAATAATGAATAGTTCAAAACTATCTAAAGCATAATTAACAGCTAGAAGTTCTGCATCTATGCTACTCATATTTCCTTTTTCTTTATAGTTGCCACTATTATATCTACAAATTCTTTCTGTATTTTTATCTGCATACCTATTTGGTTTGCATAATAGAATGGCTCCCCATCCTAATATACTTCCATCTGTTTCTATAATTAAGAAGTCTGTGTCTAAAGGCATTGCTAGTTTTGGCAAATTTTTAATTTTATCTTTTATTTCTTGTACTAATTTTATATCTTCTTGATTAAAGAATCTTTGTCCTGTGGGAGAGGTTTTTGAATATAAGGGTCCTGCTATTTTTCCCAAATTTTTTTATAAATGGTCTTGCATAGTTTACTAATCCTAAGAATTTCTGGATTTGTTTTAAATCTTCTAATTTATCTGGAAATTCTAATACTTTTTGAGCTATATGGGGTTGTAACTTTATTTCTCCCTAGCCTATATTGACTCCTAAGAAATCTATATATTCTTTAAACAAAATCATTTTCTTCTTACTTATGATCAAACCATGCTTTATAAATTCTGAAAACACAATTTGTAAGTGTCCTCTGTGTTCTCTTCTATTTTTACTAAAAACAAGAATGTCATCTATGTATGCTATAATAAACTTACTATGCTTATTAAAGATATCTTCCATTTTTCTTTGAAAAATACTAGGTGCATTCTTTCATCCAAAGGGCATTACTAGCCACTCATAATGTCCTTCTGGACAAGTAAACGCTGTCCATCTAATACTATCTGGGTGCATCTTTACCTGCCAAAATCCTGATTTTAAATCAAATTTACTAAAAATTTTACATTCTTGGATCTTATTGATTAAAACTGTTTTGTCTGAAATTTTGTATGCATCGTCTATTGTATTATCATTGAGTCTTTTATAATTAATAACCATTATGCTTTTTCCCCTGACTATTTCTGAGTATTTTCTTACAATAAAGACTGCTGATCTATGAGGGCTATCTGATCTTCTAATAACTCCTAATTTTATTAATTCTTCAATGTGCATTTTAAAATCTTCTAAATCCAAATTAGTTGCTTCTATGTTCTTAGTTCTTATAATATATTCTAGGTTTTTTATCTTTATTTCACAAAAAATCTTATCTTTTTCCCAATATTTTAAAACATTTTCTCCTAAAATTTCCATTTTTTCTAATCTATTGATTAAATTTTCTATATCTTGTTCTGTAATTAGCATGTCATAAATTTTTTCATTATCTAAAAATTCTAAAGATTCATGATCTATTTCAAATTCTTCTACTTCTTCTTTATCTAGATCTTCTTCTTTTTCTTCTAACAACTGACATTCTCTTTCTTGATTACAGAGGCAAATTTTTTCTTTAGGGTTTCCACCACGCTTCTCAGCGTACTCTGATGGATAATGTTTGTTTGGGCTGGTGTGAATAATGTATGTTTCTGAAAATGTATAAAGTCTTTTGTTATTGTAACACTACCATTGTCTTTTAATAAAAAGCTTAGACCTATAATAAAATATGTTTCTTTTAAATTGAGAGGTCTAACCCATGTTGAATCTCTTGGTAATTATATTCTGTACTAAGTCCACAATTTGTCTCAAAACTTATTTTACTATTTGGTCTTAATAATTCTGTATATGTATATAACCCACCATCCATTTGTTGGGCGTTTATTGGATTTTTGGATTCTAAAATATATTGATCTGGAATTAGCTTTTTATTTATTATACAATTACTGCTTCCTGAATCTATTAATCCTAAGCATTTTATAATATAGTTTCCTATTCTAATCTGGCATTTTACCTTAATTGTTTTATGTTTTTCTGTATTACAAATTACTTGGACATAATTAATTTGTGAACATTCTAAATCTGGTTCTTCTATCATAATTTGTTTGTCTTTTCTGTTTGTTTCTATCATCTCAATTCTCCTTATCATTAATTTCTGCATTTCTTCTAAATTTTCAATTCTTTTTCTAAGAATTTTGATTTCAGAAATTTCTAATTTATTTCTTTCTAATTCAATGTTTGTTTCTTCTTTTTCTAAAATCATGTTTTCTTCTAAACATCTTATACATGCTTCTTTATAACATCCTAAACATTTTGCTCTAAGTTTTCTTGCTGGATACCAATTACAAATAAAACATGCTATGTTATCTGTTCCTATGTTCTTTTGCCATTTATGTCTACATGAGTCTATAGATGTCTCCATGAATTCAGTCTCTTGTTCTGATTCTGATTCCTCATTTATTTTGAATTTAGTAAATTCATCTAAGATTTCATAATCAGATTGTTCTTTTTCTATTTCAGCCTGATCTTCTATTGACACTATGCTGTAAATAGATTCTTTATCTGAAATGTATTCATCTAATTGTATTAAGTCTTCATTCGTACATTCTATGAGGGTACTTTTCTTATCGTAATTGTTTATTCTTTTCGGGCATGTTCTTGCTAAATGTTCATTGCTATTACAAACAAAACAATTTAATTTATTTTTATAAGTTCTTTCTGGTTTAAATTTTCTAACGTGTCTTTTTTCATCTAAGTAGGGTTTCCTTTTATTTGATTTTCTCAAGAAATGTCTTTTCTTTATTGGTCTTTTAAAATTCTTTTTATAATTTTTCTTATATGGTTTAGAGGTTGAGGCTCCATATGTCTGAGGTGTAAAAATGTCTTTACAAAATTTATAATCTCTTTTTTAATTGCTTTTGGATTTGTAGTTCCACACATTTTCCTTCTAGGCATCTTATTACATGTTGAATTCTCTATCCTATACTCCAGTTTTTCTCTGGAAATTCTTTAACAGAGGCTAGATTATTCCATGATTCTGTTATTTCTAATCCTAATGGTCCTGGTAATTTATGAAATAACTTATTTCCTATTTCTTGATTAAATGTATTACCTGAAATTGAGGTTTGGTAATAATATTCATTTAAAAACCTTTTTACATACTTACCTTTAGTCCATTTATACAAATTAAGCTGTTCTAAGTCTTTCATTGCTTTTCTTTGTATACTCATATGTCCTGAATTAGGGTCTGCTCCGGTGATTAAAATTTGTACTTTATTAACAAAATTATAAGGATTACTCCCTAATTGTACTAACTGATCATATTCTTCTTTTCTTTCTATTTTATATGCTTCCCACATTGCCTTTCTACTTTCTCCTAAGAATGTTTCTAAATATCTATACATATCTAAGGGTTCCATATCTTGTATGTTTCTAATATAATGTCCTATTATGGTATTCTTCCATACATCTATGACATTTGTCCATGTCTGTGGATCACGTGCAGTAATGTTTAGTATTTGTGCTTTAGAGGCTGTTTGAAATTCTATTTTTTGTTCTAAAGGTCTCTCACTTCCTCTTGCTACATATTTACTGTTCTGTGGCGGTTCATTATATGTATTATAAGCTCCTCTAGGAGGAAAACCATCTCCATAAGTTAAAATCTCATGTTTTACTGTCTTATCAAAAGGAGTTTCATCAAATGTTCTGTATCTAGTTGTATCTTCCATGAGTTCTTTCAGATAACTATGATCTGTAACTTCTGTATTATTATCATTTTCTTCATTAATAATTCCTATCCTAATGTTCTGTTCTGAATCATAATACAAATACTCATTTTCTTTTATCTGTTTTAAATTATACATTTGATCTTCTAATTCTAAGAGTTCTTCTTTATTTAAAATGATTCCTAATTCTTTTGGGTAGATTATCTTATCAATATCTTCGCCTATTAATTCTATGTGAACATTAGAATTATGATTCATTTTAAATAAAGAAGAATCCAGTAGCCAGAATACCAAAGGAAAAGAAATTTTTCAAGAAGCTCAAGACCCGGAAGACGACATTGTTTCCATTAACCATTTCCTTTCACAAATTCAGAAACTTCAGAAGAGTTCAAGCCAAGAAGAGTCTTAGAAAAGAAAGAAAAAATTAGTGATAAAAAAGAAAAAAGACAAAGAAATTCAAGAAAAAATGAACGAAGCCATAGAACAAGTTTTTGAAAGAATTTTTTCAAAAAATAAAGAAAAAGAAAAGGAAATTCCAGAATGTCCTCAGAATAAAAAAGAACCAATTTCAGAAGACAACGAAGACGGATCTAGCCAAGAAAATAGTGGATTCGAAGATCAAGAAAGAGATGGATACAATAATTCAGATAGTGAGATGTCATTTTCATCTACTGCAGAACATAATTTGAATACGTAGAAAGAAAAAAGATGCCGCCGACGTAACAAGACAAAATACTTTTAGAAAAAAGATGGTGCCGACACAACAAAACAAAAAACTTTTAGAAAGAAGATGCTGCCGACAGAAGATTTTTGCTTTTAGGATAGGATTGTCCAAACTTTTTTGACCAGTGTTGCTCGGAGAAACGCGTGTCAAAAAAGCATAAGGCAACTTTTAGAAAAGCATAAAAGAATTGGAGACAGCTGTAAAAAGAAAGACGCGTGTTAGGATAGACTTGTAATCTTGCTCCAAAGAATTTCTCTATATAAGGACTTAGTTTCATTTGGAAAAGGCAAGAGTTTTCAACTTGTGATCTCCTTGCCTTCACCAAAAAACCTCCTTATATCAGAAAAATTCTCAATCCAAAAATCTGTGTATAGAAACCTGTGAATATCCCTGAGGTATTGTTCTTTCCCAAGTTTTATTCAATCCTTTTGGGGATTTTCCGAAAGGGAAATCCTTAGTTGTATTATCTTTAAGATGTTTTAATAAATCTCCAAAAAATTTATCTTCATGTTTTACATTTTGTATTCATGTTTTTAATTCCAGAAGTTCATATGCTGTAAATTTTGTTGATAAATATAAATCATTTCATCCTATGCATATCATAAAAGCATAACTTGATTTTTAGAAGCCATACTGTTTTTAGGTTAATCCTGAGTGACCCAGAAAGATAGGATTGTTGGCCGGAGTGAGCCTGTTTGGATCCTTAAGTACTGGGGAAAGGGTTAGTTAACCTAGGAATCTTGTAAGGGAGTGCCAGTGGTAACCTTATAGGAAAAGGTCAGGTTCAAGTTGATATGTCTTAGGTGGTGAAAAAAAAAAAAAAAAAGAATTGTATTTGTAAATACTTAAATGAATTATACACAATAAATGTAGTTAAAATATCAAACATAAGATTTAATAAAAATGTAAACGTAGATTTCGCAAAGTTTATCTATACTAAAATTAAATTACTAGTTGTTTTATATATATTCAATAAAGGTTACAAGTTACATTCTTACAAGTTACAACCCTCCTCATTTTTCCTGGCTTGGGACCGGCTATGATTAACATAGGCGGAGTTAAAAATTGTACACGAATAAAAAAATTCCGTGTACAATTTTTTTTAAAAATATAATAATTTAAATTACACAAAATGATTTTTAAAAACTTACAATTTCTTCTATCTTAAATATTGCTCCAAGTCCTCGGCCATGATGTTATCAACTTTATCTTGAAGTCGTAAATCTGCACATTCTCAATCCTTCAAACATACAAGAGCTTCTAATATGTCTTCCTTCAGTCTTGATCGATCGTCTGACAAAATCCTACCACTTAAACTAAATGCAGCCTCCGATGCCACGGTGGACACCGAAGGTGTTAGTAAATCACGTGCAATTTTTCTACAACTGGATATTGTCTTTCATTACACCTCCACCAAGTTAAAACATCAAAATTCTCTACTTCTAGTGGTGTTAAAACACTGCCAACATCCACATACATGTACCTAGCTAATTCAGATGGAATTTCAACGTTTGTACCACCTATCGATCTAGATGTGTTTCCACTTAAACTAAATAAGGGAGCACTTGCATTTGTGTTAATAAAGTCTCATAAAGAATTAGAATGCATTAGAGTACTTTGGGAAACATTAGTTTGGGAACTAGAACTACATTGATCTTTTTCTGAAGTATAATATTTGTACATTTCACATAATAAAGATTTCACATTAACATGAGATAATTCTATATTTAAATTTTGTGAAATTCCCTTTATAATAGTCTTAGTGCCCATTAAATTTAATCGAGGATCCATCACCGATGCTAAAACAAATAAAGAAGGTAATTTTTCCCAATATTTACAAAATTTTAACTCCATGGAGCTGACTACATTATTAAAAATTGGCAAATTTCTATATTGATTGAATGTTTGTGCAATATGAAAAATGTGTTGTAAAACAAGTGAAGATGTTGGGTAATAAACACCACTGCATGCATTTGTTGCATCATAAAAGGCTTTTAAAAATCTTTTTACATAGAATGCAATTTTCCATTCTCACTCTTCTAAATTATTGTCATATCCATACGTATGTCTACCATTATAATACATTGAAATAATTTTATTTATCATAATTTTCACATGAGTGTAACATAAGGTATGTAGAGTTCCATCTATGTGATACATCAGTAGCAAATGAATGTTCTTCTAAACTATACTCCACACACAAACTATTAAATGCTTATTTTCTTGATGGTGATACATTTATGAAATTTATTGCTTGTCTAATTTTATCTAAGGATTTTTCAATATGTTTTAAACCACTTTTAACAATTAAGTTGATAATGTGACAAACACAACGTTGGTGAAAAATAAACTATCAAATGCAGGGTTAAAATCAGAAACAAATTTATCAATAACAACCTTATTAACGCTAGCATTATCAAAAGTAAAACTACGAATCATATCTTGCATACTGAATTCTTGTATAATCCTTTTTAAAACTAAATATATGTTAGCGGCATTCTGAAGATATTCTACTAATCTAAATGCAATAATTTTTTTGTATAAAATCCAAAGATTATCAATGTAATGAGCTGTGGCAGCAATATAACCTTTTTTGTTACCACCGGTCCTTAAATCAGTTGTAAATGAAATAACAGTATCATATGTTTTTAAGGCTTTAATGGTAGTTTCTTTCCTTTTGTTATATAATTTTACGGTGTCTGCACGAAGTGTATTTCTACAGTAAGGAGTATACCTGGGTTGAAGATAATTCTGCACAAGTCGGGTGAAGTGAACAGAGTCAATTAAGGAAATGGGCATCTCAGCGGCCGCCAAATATGCATCCATACCTTCGCGAAATCTTTCTTGCGAATACACAAAGGTTGAAAGAGTAGTACTAGTACCAGAAGGTCCAGAACCACTAAAAACAAGTTGGGACTGTGTTGGGTCACCAACCGGTTTCGCTTTGCACGTCCTTGCTATGTGCCGATTCAAATGTGACGTGCTTGACCCGGGATTCCAACTCATTTCCTTACCACAGTAATTTCAGCACGCTTTCCATATATCAACTCCATTTTCAACACCAACTTTTTTTGTTGTCATATGTTGCCAGCAATCCGATAATTCTTTTTTAACTCGTTTGATTTCAACAACTTCCTCCTCTTGGATATCATCCAAGTCAATGGGAGCATTTTCGGAGGCATCGATATGAGAGGGAGTACTAGAACTACCCCTGAATTGGTTAACTTCATCGCTGTTAAACTCCATACGTATTGTAGTGTAGAAATTAGAATGTTGTTTCAAAATTGAAAGTTGAAACTTGAAACCGAGAGAAATATTATCACAAGAATTAAAGAATATAGAGAAATAGAGAATTGAATAGAAATTATAGCAAACAAATGAATATTATGACAAAATGAAAAAACTTGTAACTTGTAACTTGTAAGTGAATTGTAAATTAACAAACAAAATACGACCTATTTTGTAATACCGTTTTTCATTGTTACGTGCATCTTTAAATTCCATGTGACATTTATATTAATGTTATTATAAATTTTAAATTTGATAAATTTTATATCAATGATTTGAATTATTTTGCAGTGGAAGGACTTGGACGCCGTCTTGATCAATGTGTCAAATAGAAAGTTCATATATTATCTATGTGCAATTTTATGTGTAATTATTAACTTTATTTATTAATCTTGTTATTTTCTATTTAATTAAGTTGAAAGTGGCCTAAATTGTGTTAAATGGGAATTGGGGAAAGTTTAGTGGCGCTTTGGATTTTATTTGAGGGATGTGGACTTAAATTACCTATTTATGAGAGTCGAAGGACTGAATTGCAAATTCCAAAAGTTTATCCCTAACCCTACCTTTAACATCTCACTCACGGTCTCTCATGCTCACTCTCCGCTCTCTCGTGATCTCACTCTCTGTCTCGGTATCTCTCTCTCAATACCGTTTCTCTACCACTCGTTCTCTCCACTCTCTCGGTTCTCTCTTCCGTCGCCACCCCTCACCCGCGATCTCCCTCTAGGCGACGGAGACCACAACTGCCAACCACCATACTGTGAGCCCCTCCCCTTTCTCTGCACGCACGCACGGTGCCTCGTAACACACACACACCAGCACGTAATTTCGCACATACATACACGGTAGTGCACGTACAATTTTATAGATATGCCTGTGTGTATATATATGTATGTATAGGATATATGTGTGGATTTTTAGAATTATAGTAAAGTTCGGATTTTAAGTTTTTTTATTGGTAAATTTTCAGACTTAAGATTCATGAATTAGTTAGTGTAATTGAAATGTTCAGTTTCATTTTTGATTTAGGAATGGTAATTTTCGAAATTTGGGGCTTATGATGACAGTATATATATACCATGTATGTGAAGATTTTTCAGATTGGGTATTAGCTAATTTCAAATTTCATGATGTTGAAATCAGCGTTGGACTAATGTAAATATGTGTGTGTATAATTTATATAATTTTAGACTGGAATTTTATAGGTTTAGTTAAAGTTTCAGATTTTGATTTTGTTTAGATTTTTGAATCTTAAATTATTAACTTGAGAATTTTTATTTGGAGCCCGGATTGGTATGTTTCAGATTTTCGAAATTTATAAAATTTATAGCTTTGTTAATTATTTGGTTAAAGTTTGAATTATAATGATAATTTTCAGATTTAGAATTTTTGAAAAAAAAATACTTCGTTTAATTTTGAGTTCGTTTTAATTGAGTTTCTACTAGTTTGGGTAAATTGAGAATTTCGGATTTTCGAACGGTTAGGGTTGTAATTTCAATTAGTTTAATTGAAATTTGTGAATGTTGAGTTAATTTGAGATTTTCAAAATTTATTAATATTTAGAATATTAATTGAATAATTTGGTAAAGTTGAGTTTTATGATTCTTAATTTGAGTTTGAATAAATAGTGATTTTCAAATTTATGAATAGTTAGAATGCGAATTGGTGTTGTCCTTATGAAATTTAAGTGGTGATGAATATTCCATAGCTTGAACCTTTGTTTAATTTGATAAATTAGATTTCAAATTTTGTCATAGAAGTTAATCTCTTATTCCGAATGTATTATAATCTGTATTTGACATAGCTCAAAATCCCAAATTTTTTTGAATTGTTAGTCACATGGAAGCCTCAACCTCATTTAGAAGTGCTAAATGTGATTTTTGAACTAAAAGTATATTTTATTGAATGAATGAATATAAATTAGGATTTTTGGGCACATTGACGTCACGGGCATCCGAGACTTTTCCACTTGCAAATTACTAAGGACTGCAGGTAAGTAAATTTCCCCTACTTTCATCAAAGTTGAATGTTTAATGTGGAATTAATGTGCTTGATTGACATTCGTGTTAATTATCAAATTTTAATGCTTTCAGCTTACCATATGCAATTATGTGTATTTAAGGAAATGTTCAAGCATGCACGTTATCATGTCATTACATCATTAAGCATGCATTGGCATCGAAAAGGGGAAGTCAAATGTTTTAATGAAAGGAATGTGTCAAAGTGCAATTTTTTTCAAAAGTTATGTATCCCAAGTTTTTTCAAGAAAGAATGGGTGTACTTCTATGTCATGAAAGATGCGAGTGGGAAATGGGGCGGGGGGGACCGGCGTACTCGAATTAAGTCGCTTTGCGACGGAATGTTCAACCGTTTTATGGTGGACTGTTAAACCGCTTTGCGGTGGAATGAAGTGAATGAGCCGCTTTGCGGTGGAAATGTGAAAGTTAATCTGGTTCCAAATAAGAATTGCCCACTGTTATCTGATTGACTAGAAGATACACCAAGTGAGCACACGATGGAAATGAAGTGAAAGTTTTGAAATTTTAAGTGAAAGTTCGAAATGTTTGAAAGTTTTGAAATGTTAAAGTGAATGGGGATACATATTTCAAAGTTTAAAGCATTCATGTCATAAGCATGTATTCATGCATAAAGTTTACTTACTGAGCTTTAGCTCACCCCAAATCTCTCCCCAACATTTCAGGTGATGAAAGTTAGGTGATCCGAGGATAGCACTCGGCAGCTGACTCAGGCTATACACGCTTCAACCCTTTTAAAATAAAGTTAAATTAGAATTTATTTCAATTACTCATTATTTATTCTTTAATTCATGTATTATTGAGGTTAAATTACCTCTTATTCCATTTGCTAAAGTTTATTTACTTGGAATTATATTGTTGAGGAGTTTGGAACTTATTGTAATGGTTTGGATGGTGTTGGGATTGAATGAGTTGCGATGTGTATTTAAAAAATGGTTTTGATGTCCCTCTACAGGTTGGCTATGTCCAATTTACAGAGGAGACTCTGTCAAAATTTTTGTAAAATTTCATAATAGAAAATGAAAATGTTGAGGTTTTAAATGATTTCTTTTCCGCATTTAAGTAAAGAAAAGTTAACACGCTTAGGTTTAAGATTTTGAACATGGGGTGTTACATATTTATAGAAAAAAAAACTTGGAAAAAAAAAATTCAAATTTCAAATTTCAAACTTAAAAAAAAAATCTGCATAATTCAAATACAGATAAAAAATACGGGCCATTCTGGCCCGTGTACTCGGGCCAATTTGGCCCCTTTTACGGGCCAAATGGCCTGTCACACGGGCAGGCCCGTGTGGCTCGACGGGCCACACGGGCCGGCCCCGGCTCAAGCCCAGTGAGCAATTTTGGGCTCGGCCCGAGTTTCGGCTCGGTCCTACGAGCCTCGAGCCGAGCTTAATCCGAGCTTTTAATGAGCCAAGCCCGAGCCGACGAGAGCCGTTTTGACACGCCTAGATACATTTGGAATTTTGAAGATAATGATGGTATAATGCCTCATTTCCTTTTTGCAATAAGCTAAAAATAATTAATTTTTTGTTGGATCTCATTTGTAGAATTTATATTGGATCCCTTCATCTATCATAGTTCAATGGCTTTATTGGAGAGAATTTTAGGATATATCTAACAAAGGAATACATAAATTACAATTCAATATTTCACTTTTCGAAATATATGTTAAATTAGATTGAGTTGTGTTTGATCAACTTTGGTATGTGATACTGTCATATTGAAGATCCTTTGACGTATTCACATGTCTGCAACATAATGATGAAATATTTGTGGTCGAGGATCCAGATTATTGAATCAAGGGAAAATTACACCAGTTCATACATTTAGATTTTAACTTTTTAAAACCAGGTATCAATAAACTATTTTATTAAACCAGTTAATAATTTACTAACCCAAACAAAAACCAAACCTATCTCTCTGCCTTTCGTCGTCGTCGTCTTTCCTCTCCATCTCTTCCTAGTTGACACCAACCCATTTATCTCACAACATCGACTCCTTGTGAAGGCACCCCTTCTCCATTGGTAAATGCCAGATCAACCATCGACTCCTTATGGAAGCAACCCTACAGAGCTCCTGTGAGAAAACCATGCCTAACAAGTAACAACAAACGGAAGAACCAAGAAGAAGAAGAAGAAGAAGAAGAAGAAGAATAGATAAATCAAATTCTCTGGCGGATGTCTCATTTCAGTTCAATTCAATTATATTATTTACACGCAATGTCAGTCAAGGTGAAACTCGGCAGTTGACTTGGATTTCCTTCACGAAGACTTGTGAGAAGGAAAATAAAGGAGTTGAAACTGTCAGTCTTTGCAATTGAATTACAATAGTAACTAATTACAAATTGAAATAAAGTTACAGCAGTAATCAATTACAATTACAAATTGAAATAAAGTTACGATTGTATTTCCGAAGGAGGGAGTTGTAGCGGTGACTGATTACAATTACACTAATATAATTAATTACAAATTACGAATTACACTAATTCTATACTAATTCATAAGTTACAAATGTAATTAATTACAAAATTGAAATATGTTATAATTGTATTTTCGACAGTTGTTGTGGCAGTGACTAATTACAAATTAGGTGGTGATCAGTAGTGGTGATGGTAATTAATTACAATTGTAGTTAAATTTACAATTGTAACTAATTACAAATTGAAATAAGTAATTAATTACATAACATAATTCTGATTTTAAAAAAATACATGATTTTGAAAATTATTTTGATACTTGTCTAATTAGTTACAGTTACAAAATACTTGATTAAAAAAAATTTCAAGCCTAAATTTGTGTTATTGTGTACTTAACCCATTCATGAAAAATTTGCAACGTCGTTGCTTGTTTTAATAAGATTTTTAATTATACCTGATTTTAATAATTATTTCTCAAATATCCGATTTTAAATCTTTCAAATATAGAAGTATGAATGGACGTAATTAGCCCTTTTAAAAATACATTAATTAAAATTGTAATTAATTATAAATTTGAAATAAGGTTAAAATTGTAATTAATTACAAAACTTGAAATGAAGTTACAATTGTAACTAATTCAATTAATATTAGCCAAAAAAAAAAGTCATGTTTTTCAAATTCATTTGTGACAATTGTAATTAATTGCAAAACTTGAAGCCAATTTTTCAAGTGATGTGTAATATACAATTAAGTTACAATAATAATTAATTAGGTACATTTGTAATTAATTACAAATTAATCATTCTTTTTCTCACCATCCAATGAATTATTATTCGTCTTGTTCCTAATGTCCCTCCGAGTACGTTCCACTCATTGTAATATCAAAATTCCTGCAATTATTCACAAACTGAAATGACAAAAATCCATTTCCAACAATTTCGCATCAGATAACAGGTGCTAAGCGTGATGATTTCACAAAAGTATTGGATTCTTTGTATGTGGACTACTTTAGCCTACCACCGCCTAAATGTTACCAGATGGTGCCCTGATGTGAAATTGTTGGTGCTGAGTTTTCACGCCAGTCGAAGGGTGTTGAGTAATCAGTTGGTGTTGAGTTTTTGAAAATATTGTTGAATGCACATTGGAAAATGAAGATTGTCACCAAAACCTGATTTTGATAATTTATTTTGTATTGTTGAAATATCTTTTAAAATACATTATATTTAAAAATAGACACTTTAAAGTTGTGTATTTGTGTACTTAAACCCTTGAGTCAACTGTGGTCGAGGATCCAGATTATTGAGTCAACTCTAAGAAATGGGCATCGAGTTAAAGATAAGAACAACAATGTTGCTTTGATTCGTCGGGAATATATGGACATTGGAGAGATATTTGCATTGCATTTTAATCCATAAATAAATTTAGTTAATTTCTTGAAGTTACTTCATTTTTTTATCTTTTGAGGAGATGAATTTTTCAAATGTACATGTTTGCCTTTAAGTTAAATATATCAGTGTATATATTTCGATACAGGACTTATAAATTGTGAGGTTACGAGGATTAAGCAGCAACATTTCATCCATGCCCCCAAGAACTAACAACTAAAACTCATTTACGTTATAAGATGCACGTCCACAGTGATTAAGAATGGTGACATTTAGAGGTGTCAAGACGGACGGGTCGATCAGACTTGTAAAAATCGATCCGAATCGACCCGGAACTGTGAGCCGACCCGAGACCCGTACTGACGATTCATGGATCAAGAAGTTGTGAACTGCGGATTTCGCAGGTCAAACCTTCGCGTGCCACGGTTAACCCCTGGCCCGTGAAAAAAATATTTATATATAAAAATAAAAAACTTTTTTATTAAATATCGTATCATTGAAAATGTCCCTTCTTCTATAAACTCTAATACAAATTTTAAATCAAAATCTTATTTTTTTCTCCCTAATAACTATAAAACATAATGTTCTTTGATAATAGTAATTAGTAATACATTTAATATTTCATTGTTATTTGTTTATGTTTTATTTAAATTTGCAAATTTAGAAGTAATTCATGTAACATAAAATTTAAATTTAAATTCTATGTAAATATTTTATGATATAAATATGGATTTATCATTTTAATCATTTTGTATTTAGAAATTTGACAAAAAATTGCTATAAATATGAAAAAAAAACTATATTTTTATTCATGCGAGTCAAATCAGAACGAGCCACGACCCGCATGGGCTCGACCCAGATGTGCTAGCGGACGGACCTGAATTGTAGTTCGAAATTTATGGACTGACCCGTAACCGGCCTGGAACCCGCAGCAGGTGGACATTTTTTTCATGCGAGCCGTTATCGAACTTTATGTTGACGACCCGATCCGGACCACCTGGATTGACACTTCTAGTAACATTTTGTTAATTTGGACGGATGTGTCAGCTAATTACGTCAACAAAAACCCAAATGGAGCTTAATACTTTGATTACTCCAAATAGAAAGTAGTGAACTTGATTCCCTCTTGAATAGCTCTCATAATCCTAGAGTGAGTGACTCCCATGTCTCGCGTAAAATGTAAAGAAACAATAAAGACCTATTCTAGTAATGTTACAAAAAATATCTCGATAAAAGATAGCTGGCATGCATCATGTATAAAATACGAAAATTCTATGAAACCAAGTACTTGATTCCTTATGGAATCAAATGATGAGATGACTGTCTAGTCAACCCAATTAGAATTTTTAAAATTAAAATTTGAGCCTACAAATTATATCTAATTGGTAGTTAATTAGACAGGCATCTCATCACCTGATTCCATAGTGAACCAAGTACATGGTTCCATAGAATTTTCGTGTATATATACAAAGTGGCGGATCCACCTTCAAGCGAGGTAGCGCGGCCGCGCTACCTAGCCGCCGGCAGTGCCTGTGCGCTGTGCTGCAGTTTTAGTTTTTTTTTTTTTTTTTTCCATTTCTGGTCCAAGTAATGAACTGACCAACTTCCAAGCCCAAAACTCCAAAATGCACAAACCCAAATACAAATTGCCGGCAGTGCCTGTGCGCTGTGCTGCAGTTTTAGTTTTTTTTTTTTTTTTTTTTTTTTTCCATTTCTGGTCCAAGTAATGAACTGACCAACTTCCAAGCCCAAAACTCCAAAATGCACAAACCCAAATACAAATTGCTGGCATCCGAGTCCAACAAGTCCACAATCGCAAACCAAAAGGCCAAACTTGCTGATTACCCCCTTCCTTCTCACGACCGACGATTGACGAAGGATCCCGCTCTAGCCTCCAAGCAAGTATCCACAGAGCTCATGCTGTCGCCCCTCCAGGCTCCAGCTTCGAACAATCCGATCATCATTGTCAATGCACTGGTATGAATAATAATGAACGGTTTGTTATTGTATTTTTTTTTTTTTTTTTGGTTTTGTAATTTTCATATTTTGTAATGTTTTATTATGTCTAAGTTTTAATCAATGATATTCATGTTTGATATTTTAATTTTTTTTGTTAGATTAATTATTACTGGACTGCCAATGCCTATAGTTACTGTGACACTGACATTTCTCAATTTTTGTTCAATTTGTGATTTCTCATTTGAATTATCAAGTAATAAGGCTAAACATTGATTCATTAGGATTGATTTGGGAATTATGTATAAATGTTACATTTAAGTTTTTGCAAATTAGTTTGATTTGTGAATTGTGATTATTGAGATGAAAATATGTTTTGATTTGTGAGTTGTAATTATTGATTTATTGATTGTGAATTGAGATTTGGTAAAAATATGATATGATATGATTTGTGAATTGTGATTATTGATTTATAGGTTGTGAATTGAGATTTGGTGAAAATATAATTTGATTTATGAATTGTGATTATTGATTTATAAGTCGTGAATTGAGATTTGGAGAATTTTTTATTTGATTAAATTTGTGATTATTGATTTACTGATTATGGAACATTTTTTTTTTTCAACTTAAACGAAAATCTCAAATTCGTGGTTCTAGTTCTAATGGTCTTGCAACTGCTTCTAGTAAATCACATGAGTTAATAGACTTTGACAATGTAAAGAAATTTCGCACTGAATTCTATATAAATGAACTTGTATTTGAATATATGTTCATATATTTCACTAAAACTTTTTATTTTATTTCTATACCTAGTTATTAATTTTTAATATTATTTCATTAAATAATATTCACAATCTCATTACTACGACCGTTGAAGTTCGTCGATCAACGACAAATGGGGTCAATGGTCAACATTCTAGCTGAATTTATCGACTGGATCCGCCACTGTGTACATACATATATATATATATATATATATATATATATATATATATATAAAGAAGAACATTTCATCATTTCAACTTGACCATTAGAAAGGGGACCTTCTGATAATTTTTCTTTTAAATTAAGAAATTTAGCCCCATTCATATGATCATATCTATTACTTTTAAATTTATATTTAAAGCTTGATTCCAACTGGGATATCAATTAAAATATGTATTTATATTTTGATTTAGGGACGGTTTGGACTAACTTTTAAGAAGTCAAAAGCTACTTTTCAGATTCATAAACTGTTTTTGATCCGTTTGACAATTCTTTTAAAAGTCCTATAAGTTAGAAGATTTTTTAGAGAAAGTTGATAATGTAACTTCATCCAAAAACATTTCGGAATAGGGAGTGCTTTTATAAATTAGTTTACAACAAAATTTAAGGTAACATTTTTAAGTAGCTCTTGTTCCGAAAGCAAAAATTAAAGCAAAAGTCAGTGTCAACTAACCCTTGAACATCATACAATAAAGTCAAGTCAAGCAAATATCAATCTAAAGACAACCTATTCAACATAAATAAAATAACTCTATATCTAGAGAATAAAAAGAAAAAAAAATTAAGTCAACAATTCATTTTTACACGCGTCAGCAATCACCATAAATATTTAGGATAGCTCCGTAGCAATGTTTCAAGTCATTACCAAATCAAAAAGTCATGACCTCATTATAAAAAAAAAAAAAAAAAAAAAAAAAAAAAAAAAAAAAATTGCTTCAAGCTAGAAGAAATTGCCAACAGGCAACAACGTTATATTAAAAATAAATTATTAAATTTCGTACGTGGTTTTACTGAATTTTTTTCGAAAGCAACATTCCACATAATACAAAATAAACTTCCAAAAAACATTGCCTGGTTTTTACCTAATCAAAATTGGAATTTTCTTTTAATTGAGTTTAAAATCCATTTCAGCAAGGAGCCACGGAAATGGGATTTTTTTTTTTTTTCAAAAAATGCAGGAAAATCACATCTTCACTGAAGAACAAGAAAACAATTAAATATTATATTATCGGATATAAAATTATTGCGAGAATACAGATAAAAAAGTTGAGATAATGAAATTGGCGCACAAGTTGTCCTAGCATGTGTATTCCAAAAAGAAAAAAAAAAAAAAAAAAGGTTGTCCTAGCATGTCACATAACTGCTAGTAAACCTACCTGAGTTAACAGGGAGGAAAATGACCCAACTCTGATCATCAAGAAATCCCACTTCCGACGCTATCTCAGAACATTATGTGATCATTTAAAAAGAACAAGTAAAATCCATAAGGCATTTCGAAAAACGAGGAAGCTGAAGCAGCAATAAGTATCAAGTTTGCTCATCTAGTTTTGAAACAAATAAGCTGCAAAAGCTGAAATAAACACTACAAGTGCCATGAGGACATACTTGAAGTTGAGCACATTTGCATCTATATTCCTTACTGTCTCTAGATTGGACGTGGAATCTGCGCCTTCCATAGTTGTTGTCTCACTAGCAGGCACATCTTCGAGCTTACTGCCCATCTAAAACAAACCATAATTAATGTAAGTATGGGATGTCTATCCATCAAGACATTTTATATTTTACATTAAATTTTTAATGAAATTCATCGGAAGATAGAAGAATAAGATTTGGTGGATGCCTCCAACAAACCACCACCATGTCTGAAAAAAAGGAACTGGAAAAGTGTAAATATAATTTCCAAATTACTCACTTCTTTGGCACAAAACCTACTTTTATTGAAAGTAAATCTTTACTTTTATGGATTAGCCAAACATGCTCTAAATATATGAAAAAGAAGCCTCCAAAATTGCTTAATGAAAAATCATAAAACTCTCATTTGACGGGTAAAAGGATATTAACTAAAAGGACTTGTATTTTGACAGCATCATAAGGCTCCTCAACAATGCATAGAGAAAAGCAACATGTAGAAATAAGAAAAAGAAATTCATAATTACAAGGACGATACACCTATGGAAACATTACATACTATTATCCAATACAAATGCTCTTAAAAGCTCATGTATTTGGCCGAGGGCAACTAAAGTCCTCAGCCAAAGCTGTTTGGCTCAACTTAAAAAGTTGTTTAAGCTTAGCATAGATGTACAAGTAAATAAGTTAAAAAATAATAATTTTTTATTGGTTAAAATTAAAATAAGTTACTTTTACAGTAAGAAAAGAGTAACTTTATTCATTAAAAGTAATAAAAAGGTAACATATCCAAACATGTTTGGAAACAAAAAGTTACAATTGACTTTCTTTTGTAAGCTTAGCCTAACAAATCTAACTGCAGTTGCTAAAATAGTAAAAATCAGCCTATCAGATGGTCATAATGCAGGTTTCTACAATCTACATTCAAAATAATCATCAGGTCATTTCCTATTGGACCCATCTGTTCATTCAGTTAATTACACAGCCATTTCTTGGTAGGCATATGTCAATGTTTCAGCAGTGAATGAACATAAAATGTCTTTGACAAGGTGGGCAAGTTCAGGAAAGATTACAACAGAAATCGGAGAATGAAACTAAAGACATGTTTGGTAATGATGAAAGGTTTTTTTTCTAATTTTTTCTCAAACTCATTTTCAACCACACATTCCACCGAAACTTTTTTTTCCCATTACGAAACAGGTTCTAATTTACAAGGAAAGAGAAGGAAAAAATATGGAATTTCCTGTCCCTGAACTTCTATATCTTCAAATAGAAAAGACGTGGAAATGAAAACCAATTAAGATGCTACGTTTTAGTGTCAACTGTCAACAGAGGCACAAAGAGAAGTAACACGAGTGAGAAACCTAACTTGTGCTAACTTCCAGTGGAATCCATGAAGAGATCCGATTCCAACGAGGTTCAAGATTTGAGGCTAAACAAAGTAATCAAGTCAAAAGATGAGCCAAGAATCAAGTGGAAGATCAAAAATCATGAGGTGCTGAAAATCTAACCACGCGGCCGCGTGGTTGAAACGGGGCGCGGTCGCGCGCTATCATTCAAATTAACATAACCAAGAAATGGACACTAGCGCGGTCATGGATACAACCCTGTGCGGACGCGCGATTGGACCGAAACCAAATTTCGCAAAATTTTATCTCATTTTTTGTTTTTATTTTAATTCCCTTATTTTGTACTATATATACTCCACAATACCCAAACCCTAGACATAACTTGAATGTTCATGTGAATGCTCTTGAGAGAGTCCTCTTTGGGTGAGGTAAAAATCCCTTTACTTTTGTAATCTCTTAGGAATTTCTTCAACTTTAACTTGAGTATATTATTCTTGTATTTGTTGTTGATTTCCACCATCTTGAAATTTACTTATTTCTATTCATTGGGTTTAGGTTTGTGAACCTTTGAATTTTGGTTAGATTAAATTTGGGTCAAGGTGTTTGATCATTTATTTTACCATTTTAGCTTTTTTGAGTGTGGTATTAAATTGTTGTGAAAATTTTGGTTTAAACACCAAAGGGGTTCGCATCATTTGGTATCAGAGTTTGGCTCTAAAATTGGTAATCCTATCTTTACATTCTTATATTATTGTTGTTCTTCATATTCCAAAAAATAAAAAATAAAAAATAGAAAAAAAATTGAGAAATATTGTTGATCTTGAGCTTTGTTGGATTCCTACATATATTGGATATATTGATTGTTGAGTTTGTTGGAGGTTTTCATTAGCCAAACACTTACATTTCTGCACTAACCAAAGTGTGCATACAAAGTGTTTGATAAAATGCTTCAATGAAATCTACACTATTTGTGCCTATGTATTCAACCTCTGTGTCTTGCTAATTACTTGTGGCTATTCAATTCATTGTTGAGATTGTGTTCTTAACATCTTATCCCACATATCACTTGTTCCTTACATTAGGTATTATTGATCATTCATTCCTTGTCGCATATGAGTTGTTGGGATTTTTGATCTATCCACAATATACACATTCAAGGCCATTTAAAGATTGGATACAAAGTATTTGATAAATTGACTCAATGAAAACTACACTAAGAGGCTGTTTGGTCCCTCAAGAATTTTTACTAAAAATTTTCAAACTCAATCTCAACCATCCATCCTTAGTCAAGTCCACAATTTTTTACTTTTCAAACCAATCTAAACCACACATCCATAAAAAAAAATACAAAAAACCACAAAAGCCAAAAACTTTCCATGGACCAAACGGGTTCTAATTGTGCCATTTGCTCTACATTTATGCCTTGTCAAATACTTGAGGTTGCTCAATCCCATTGTTGATATTGTGTTATTACATCTTATCTTACCAATTCAAAGTCCTTTTCTTGTTATAGCAAGCATAGATTTGCACCGTCACGGATAATAACCCTGCGCGGCCGCGCGATTGGACCAAAACCAGATTTCGCGAAATTTTATCTCATTTTCGGTTTTTATTTTAATTCTCTTATTTTGTAATATATATACTCCACAACACCCAAACCCTAGACATAACTTGAATGTTCATGTGAATGCTCTTGAGAGAGGGTCCTCTTTGGGTGAGGTAAAAATCGCTTTGCTCTTGTAATTTTTTAGGAATTTCTTCAACTTTAACTTAAGTCTATTATTCTTGTACTTATTGTTGATTTCCACCATCTTGGAATTTACTTATTTCTATCCATTGGGTTTAGATTTGTTAACCTTTGAATTTTGGCTAGATTAAATTTGGGTCAAGGTGTTTCATCACTTATTTTACTATTTTAGATTTCTTGAGCGTGGTATTAAATTGTTGTGAGAATTTTTAGTTTAAACACCAAAGGAGTTCGCATCAAATAACTTATTATATTGAGTGGTCATTTCAAACACATATACATTAGTATACATTTGGGACTTTTAGTATCAAAAGGTTTTTACAACTTTCAGAACAGAATATTTCATCATGGCTTATCTATACTAGTTTATTCCAATAAGAATTGACAAGAATAAACACATGCTGAAGCACATACCTCATGACTGGTAGCTAAAGACTTGGTTGTTTGCTCATTATTTTCTTCAGCAGAAGTTGCATTTCTAGAGTCATTCTCGGAAAGCATAGATTCATTGGTAATTCCTTTGGAATTTACAGTTGTAGTAAATGTGAGATCCTTGCACATTTCCGGCAAATGCTTTGCATCACCTTTTTTCTCCTTCATTAATGATAAAATCTGCATAAATAGTACTCTCAGAATCTAAAGATAATGTCAAGCAATCAGGGGAAAGTACTATATATTCCAGAGTAATGTCCTGCAATCTGGAGTTTTGGATGACAACGTCAATTAGTAAATTACAATGTTTCCTCCTAAAGATAAATTAAAGAGGCTAGTCAAGTAGTGATCAAATTTTGAGTGCACAATAAGAAAGAGTGGGGGGCTGTGAAACCTGCTTGTGAAGGCGTTCTCTTTCAAAAGCCAACTGCACAACTAAATCTGCTATAAATTTGGTGCGAATGCCAATGTTCTTTGCAGTTTCCTTCTTCACTTCCTCGGCCTGATTTAAAGATGCCTCCAAGTCTTCTATTCTACTCGTTAGAAAGTTTATTCTTTCGCTGAGATCGGCATTGGACTCTGACAATATGATACACTTTTCTTCTGCATTCTCAGTGTGACTTTCAGCTTTTGAAACCTTTGATTTCAGATTTTCTATTAAATTCTCCATATCCTTAATTGTGCAATCTAACATGCTTTGCTTCTCCTGACTAGCTTCAGCAAATGCCACCGCATGTTGTCGCTTAATTTCAGTGTCCTTCAACTTCCTCTCAAGCTCTTCCACCCTCTCATCTGAACTAGTAATGCTACTACAAAGGTCTTTATTAAGCTCCATATTAGACTCTCTAAGCAATTTACACTCAGCTTCAGCACTCTCAGACCTTTGTTCTGCATCATGAGCTTTTTCCTTCAATTGATTAATTATATTTTCATTTTCAAGAATCTTAGAGGATAACTCTTCATTCTTGTCGGAAGAATCTTTCACCGTTAGCAAGTGAGACTCAAAATCTTTTAGTTTCTGTCCAAGTGAAGCCACCTTTTCCACAAGTTCATTCCTGGTGCTCTCAGAGTTTTGTAAAGCACACTCTTTATCTTTCAACTGTTCATTAAGATCTTGAAATTTAGATCTCCCATCTCCTTCTCTCTGGATTGAAGCATTAAGATTAAACTGTAAAATCTGGACTCGTCCCAACAGTTCTTTTGAAATCCCTGACAGGATTTCAGCAGTATTTTCTGCCTCAAAGAGTCTTTCTGAGGTAACTTCAACTTCTTCTTCTATGCAGTAAACTTCTTGTTGCAGCTTAATATTTAAATCTTCTTCAGTTTGTGTAAACTCGCTCAGCTTCTTCTCCAGATCTAATTCTCTGGCCAAAGACTTCTCAAGCATCTGCAAAATTTTCCTCTGCTCTTCCACAGTCTTCATTTTTATCTTTGTATTTTGGCGTAAAAGATCACCATTCTCAAAACTCACCACCTCTTTATTGTCCTTCCCTGTCAAGATGTTTAATTGTTAAGATAGAAGTAATATTTTATTTTAAGCTGAAGATAGGAAATTTAGATTTAATGTCATCGTATATGCAGCAGTAACTAAATTACAAAACAACAATACAGCATTTCCCCAGTCCACCCAGCAAGCAAGACAAAATGAAACAAATGTGTACTTATTTGATTCCATTTTGACAAAAAGGAGTTGCGGATAATAAGGAGAAGTGGTGTTCAAAGCAACAAATTATCAGAATCCACTCAATTATATGTTGCAATTCCAGTTCAAGGATCAATGGATCAGGAACCCAACTCCACATTGGGATACTTAATCCAACACCAACTCAAGTAACTATAAGCCCTAAGAAAACTTGTGTACCTGTGCAGAACCATATATATAATGACATTTCACAAATAAAAAATTAACTTGAGAATGTAATAAACTCACAGTTCTCATCGTTTCCAGAAGTCAACAAGATCCTTTGGAATCTGGAAGATTGTGCCTGTATTTCTGTGACCCGCTCGAATGACTGCTTTAAGTGTTCATCACAACCATACAACTTTTCTTCCATTCCCTTAATAGCTTCACCAAACTGCTCGAATGAAGATATTACCCCTCGGGAACTTAGAATCTCCGCTTGAAGAGAGGATAGAAAACTATCCAGCTCTTTGACCTCAGAGCCCAAAATCCCAGATAAAAGATCGAATTCAAGTGCCTTTTCATCAGAACCTTCCCGAGTAGACTCATCATCCAAAACAAAAGCCTCAAAATCATATTCCCTCTCTTCCACATACATAATAAGTAACTCCAAGTTGACTAATTTCTCTGAAGAACGTGCTAAGTCTAGTTCAAGCATCGTCAAAATCTCTGCAGCAGTTCTTATCTGTAGTGTAATATCTCCACTAGATGAGATAACTTCAATTGAATCAATGTTATTTGACTCTGATTCCATTTCACCAGAGTTAACAATTTCAATAGAAGTATATCCATCTTTAATGGTATCAGTATTGACCCCCATTTTAGTCCTCCAGTCAGCTCAATTTACAGCCTAAAATAATAATGAATTTATACTTCAATCAGCCAACGTCAAAGTTCATTCTTTTCCACACACACACACACACACACAAGATAAATAAATAAATTCAATTCAAAATCATTTTAAGAAAAGATCATTAATGGGTAATTCTACAATAGAGTAAGCAATAACGATTGCAGTTAAAAAAAAAAAAAACCAAATCATGTAATATCTGTCAACTGATCACTGTTTCGCCATGTAAAAGTGAGAGAAAGGAGAACAAAAAACAAGATTCTCAAAATATTCAGTAGTCAAAATCCACATATAAAAATGAATTTTCACCAAATGAAGAATCCCTTACAAGCCCTAAGGGCTAAAAAAAACTGCAAATTTTCGAAGCAACTGGAAACTCAATTGCCATACATTTTTTTTCTTCTTCAATAACACCACAACTATATTAAATTAACAATTTTGTACAGCTCTCAAATCCAAGGATTTCATTAAGACTTAGCAGCTCAAAGCCACTTAAGGCATAAAAATCAGCTTATATCCAAGGCCACTGTTCATTGTATTTGTATCCCTTTTACAGAAAAGTCCATCTAACAATACATATACATACATATCATAAACGTGAGCATGCACTTACAACCATAACATGGTAATAGATCAGGATTATCGTCATTAATTTCCTTTTTTACATAAATTTAATTTATCACATAGTTTTCCATTTTGGTAGTAAACTGGTTAAATGCCAAATTTGCAATTACGAAAATATTAATTAAAGGAAAAATGAAAAGCTAGCGAATCATCATATAATTTAAAAAAATTCACCATATTCACAAGACATCTATATATAATTACATACGATTGAAATTAACAAAATACAGAGAGAGAAAATGCTGGAAAAAGGGGTTTAAAATATGAATCATACCCTTCAGAAATTTCGCGGGTTCGAAAGTGAGTGAAGAATACGATCTTTCCAAGTTTAGAGAGTCGATTGATTTTCCATATGAATAAAAATATTTTGCTTTTTCACCGAACCGACTTGGGTAGTGACTCAGTGACTCAGCGATCTTCAAGTTTGTGCTATGCACGTGTTATCACGTGAGCATTTAGCCCAGTACGTGTCACTAGGGAAGTTGGGGATTGGGGGGACCAGGAGAGAGAAATATGATCCTTTACTTTTTTTCTCTTCTTTTTGTTATATTATACTAGTATTTGCATTCGTGCGATTCACTTGACAAAATTTACAATTTCACCACTATTTGACATATATATTTTATAAAAATTAATGAAATGTGTTATTTAAAAGTGGTGTGATTGTGAAACGTGTTGTTAATTAAAATTACAAATGTTAACTATGACATAGATTATAATTTTTATCGTATTTTTTATGAGTTTCGTTTATACCCATCCACGTGGTATACATCTTTCGATAATTTAAAAATAAAATAAAATGTTCAATTCTTGACGGAAGCAATTCTTTGTTCACCTATTTCGGTATTTCTTGTTAGACTAATGAAATATTGTCACGTCGCTATTTATAAACAATTTTTTTAAACGAATTATCAAATAGACGTTTATCAAGAAATGTGTGGTTATAAAAGATTTTTTACGGAAAATTAAACAATGGGAATAAAATGTGTTACAAAAAGTACGCGTGGTTAAAAAACTATTTGAAAAAATGTTTAAATAAATTTCGTTAATAGTGTGTAGTGATATTTCAATTTAAAATAATTGATAATATTATCCTAACCATTTATCGATTTAATCTAAATTAGCAATATAATTTTATTGTACTTTTCTTCATTGACTCGAAACATTGATGTAATATTTGGTAGATATATTCGACATTTTCTTGATCAACATTATTTTTAACTTATTATTATTGTAAAGTAATCATTTTTAACTACTCATTTTATCAATGAAACAATTTACCAAATGATGGCAATAATTCATAAGCTCATTATTTTATTTCAAATTTAGAATTCATTTTTTTATTACTTATGAAACTTTACTAAAATAAAAATTCATTATTTTACCTGAATTCGAAATGTGAAATAAAATAAAATATTGGTTATTTAATTAAAATTACAAATGTTAACTATGACATAGATTATAATTTTTATCGTATTTTTTATCGGCTTCGTTTATACCCGTCTGCGTGGTACACATCATTCGACAATTTAAAAAAAAATAAAAATAAAAAGTCCAATTCTCTGTTCACCTATTTCGGTATTTCAAAATAAACTAATGAAATATTGTCACGTCGCTATTTATAAACAAATTTTTTAAACGAATTATCAAATAGACGTTTATCAAGAAATGTGTGGTTATAAAAGATTATTTATGAAAAAATAAACAATGAGAATAAAATGTGTTACAAAAAGTACACATGGTTAAAAAGTTATTTGAAAAAATGTTAAAATAATTTTCGTTAATAGTATGTAGTGATATTTCAATTTAAAATAATTGATAATATTATCCTAGCTATTTATCGATTTAATCTGAATTAGCAATATAATTTTATTGTAGTTTTCTTCATTGACTCGAAACATTGAGCGAATATTTGGTAGATATATTCCGACTTTTCTTGATCAACATTATTTTTAACTTATTATTATTGTAAAGTAATCACTTTTAACTACCCATTTTATTAATAAAACAACTTACCAAATGATGGCAATAATTCACAGGCTCATTATTTTATTTTAAATTTAGAATTCATTTTTTTTATTACATATGAAACTTAATTAAAATAAAAATTCATTATTTTACCTGAATTCGATATTTGAAATAAAATAAAATATTGGTTATTCAATTTATAGGAATAAATGCATAACAATATTTAATTTAGGTCACATTCTTTGTGTTGGAATAGACACTACGTGATAATATACCATCTAATATTTTTTATTCTCTTTCATTTTCAATATATAGCATTCATTCGTTCTTTTTACTTTTCTTTCGTTAGTTGATAAGAAATAGATGATGGTGCAAGATGCTTAAAATATGTTTGGATAGTTCATGGTTAATCTTGAGTTTTGTGTTGAGCAAATTTTGAATTTTTCTTTAGCGTGTCAAATTTCAAATTTTCATCATAATAATGAGGTAAAACCATTTTCAAAGTGACCGTTTATATTCTCTAAATAAGAGCAATTTTGAAATTTATATAGATAATCACAATTTTTTTTAATCTCTATAAATCATGAATTTCCATTTTAGGCAAGTATAAAAAAAGCGGGAAACTGTATGGTATTTTATTTGGAAACTTTATTGTTATAATATACTAGTATTTTTACCCGTGAGATGCACGGGAATATATTTGTGATAATAATTTCAATCAAAATTTATGCAAATGTATTAATTACTAATTTCAAAACTGTACGAATATATTTCATTTATAAAATATAATATAATGACGCAGAACAATAAAACAAATCAACAAATTTAACAATAGTGAGTACAAATTTAAATAGTAATAATAATATTATAATACTTTTATCAAGAGTATTAAAAAACTTCTCTCAACAGCAACAGACAAAAATGCATAAAGTCCAAGGTAATGAAGAAATGCAAAAAGAATTGGTATTCCCCATCCAGGTATCAAATTCATCCTTCAACAGCAACTGACAAAAATGCTCTTTTGGCTTGCCTATTTGCCAAAAGTCCATGACATCCAAGAAGCTGCAAGGTATAAATGGTTTATTAATATCTCCAAGATAGCAAGGATTGTAGACATGAAGAAAATAAGAACAAACTTGGGAATCCAATATTCTTTCTAGCTACGGCTTTAAAGCTATTTAAAGGAACCAAAAGATAAGGTGGAATTCTATTCTGTGTTTTAGTAAAAATCAAACCTTTGCATTCACACCGTAAAAAACGATCTGTTCTCAGATTTCCATTTAAGATAATCTGGGCAACTATGTTTTGTGAATCCCCAAAAAATCAAGATAATTCAAATAAGCAACAATATGATAGAGTATTTTCGAAATCCACCACTTTCCTTTCACCAATAAATTGGTTGGTTGTGCTGCATTACTGACTGATGTGCATATGTGATCCCATTTCAAATGATGCTAAGCAAGAAATAAATAGAACATCCACTAAAAAAAAAAAAAAAAAAAACTGATCATATTGAAGGAAAAACCCTCATCAATCAACAACACAACCCACCAACAAAGCCAAAAACTCTTCAACCCAAACCCAGCACTTCCAGTCACCAGCAACAAATGCAAGCAACAAAGCAAAACCTCAACAGATAAAAGGGCAGACCAGGCCATAAAGGTGAGCCTTACTAACTTGAGATGGAGGACCCAGCAAGGAAAGAGAGTGAAGACTCTATCTCTCGGTTCAAACCCAAGAATTTAATCATATATGGGTATACATTTCTTCCTTGTAACACTCCAACGCCTGGAACCCATGTTCTTCCGGCAACGGTTGAAGTCTCCATAGCGCCGGATTTTTACTGCCAAAAGCTACTGCCCAAACCTTATTAACTCTCTCTCTCTCTCGCCTAAACCATAGCTGTGCGGTTACCTTAGGCTGTCCTCCTCCCACTGCCGACCTCTATTTCAACTGGAAGTCACTTAAATGTAAAACGCATGAGTTGATTTAAAACCCAACACCTGACGGCGCATTCTTCTGGTATACACCCTTGATCAAGGTGTTTTTCTGCTCAATGTTTAGGGCAGTGGTAGACTTGGAGATAGAGCCAGTTTTGGACTTTGTCTTTGGCTTGAGAGCATGAATTTCAGGGTGAAGTCTGCAATTTTAATGAACACTGTCAAATCAGTAGATTCCTAACACAGATTTCACACTTGAAATAGAACTAAACAGAAGCACAAAACTGGACAGACCAAGGCAAAGTTGATGCTACTATAAGTAGGTCATGAGTTCAACAACACGAGTCAAAAGCATACTCCAAACATGCAAATCTTAAATAGAAAACAGAGCGACTATACTGTGGAATAGTCCACCTTGCATGGCTTACATACTCATAATCTTCGAGCAACATCTTGCCAGTTTGCTCTTTTAAAGCTGAATCTGGAAACGATTAAATTAATAAGCATCTTATCACCTGCCAATGAAATAGATTTTATGGAAAAACTTAGCCATGTGTCTAGAATGTGAATACACATGGAAGAAAACTTCAATTTTTTGAGAGCTCATAAATACTAACAGACTTACAATTAAAACATGTCGTACGCTAAGACTTGAATTCCAATCTCTTTTCAAAGCATTAACACAAATCTCGCCATTGGCAGCAATGTTTGGATGAATCTTGGTCAGAAAATAGCCTAAAAAGAAAACACATAAGATAAAAAGAGGTCAGAATTGTTATATATCATTTTCTGATGACATGTTAAAATAAAAGACTCAAAAGAAAAAATGAAAACTAAAGTTCAAGAGATAACAATTTTCATTTCTAACAAACTCAAATGATTTACATTTAAAGCCGTCTCAATCTAATAGAAGTTCACTAACCTTTTGGAGGGGATTGTGGGAAATCATGAGACAGTATCAACTTCATTTGGAAAACACCATTTTCGTATGGAGTCCCAGCTGCAAGGTTAGAGATGAACAATCATTAAAAAAATCGATGTTCTAAAATCAGATAAGTAATAAGAAAAGAAATATTACCTGGGTCTTCAATATCAGCATATATAACTGAAAAGTTATCATTCACCACTACTTTAATTCCCTTTGGTGGTGTTTCGTTGAGATTCTTCAGTTCTCTTGCTAGCTGCTTTATTACGTTTGGAGGTAGATTTTCATTCGTTGCCTATATCAACAAAAGGAAATATGCACAGATTTGAGACTAACAAATGAATAATGAAATCTACCAAAAATCTACCAAATCAAACATAAAAAACCTCAACTTCAGTTTCAAGAAGAAATTTACAACTGGTTTGTCTAATCCAAGATGTCACTCATCAAAATAAGGAGAATTAAATTAGACAATACTTAACTAAAGTAAAAAATACTATTCAAAATCTCTTTAAAAACAAAAAATTCCAAATTCAAAAAATCATTGAAGTTCTACAGAATCTCATCCATGGGTTCACAATTCAGCTGAAGCTCCATCAGAAAATGCAATATTTTGGCAGAATCTTGAACCCAACGAAAAATGCACATTCACTCGTTAACTCTGAAGGTTGAGGTATGAGTTTAAAATTACATATTTTTTTGGTTGTCAGGGTCAAGTGAGCTGACATAATTTATGTTTTCTAACAGAGATTTAGACATAATGCAGTAAAACTAACTTAAAATAACTAAATCTGCTAAAGGTATGATGAGATTGAAAAGTGTGATTCCTTAGATCATGTAACCTTGCAAATTCATGCATCAATCATCAAAATACATAAAAACTTGTCAGGATAATAAACTTTAAACATAATTTTATTAAGTCAAAGAAAACTAAGCTCTTCACATGTTTAGATCATATAGTATGCCTAATCATTGCCCACTTCTTTCAAATGCACTTTCTTTCGTGCTTGTGATATTGCAATATGAAGTTGATCTGATGAAATGCCACAAACTACATAGTTCTAGATTATTGACGTAAAAGTAATATATTTCAAGAATAAAAAGAGAAAAGATATACCAATTATTTGCATAGTAGACAACCTCCAATTCCCAATACAATGAATTGTAGTGATGCCCAATATCAAAGCTAGATTTGCAGTCCCACCAAAAATCTTTACAACCATTTAAATTCGCATACTCTAGACTATTTGAGTGAAAAAAATATAACTACTATAAAGAAATATTTGGCATCTTGTTGTGTACATGACTGCAGAGGACTTTTTTTCAGTATTCTAAAAAGCGTGAAGCTCAAGAGTCAAGCTTTTGAAGCTTAAGCGGGAGTAAGCGTTAAAAAGTGTTAAAAAACGTTTTTCAATTCCTAAATATTTGATTTAAATTTTACCCATACTTGAACAAGTAAAAAAAAAAAAGGAAAAAAAAAAGAAAAAAAAAATGGCAGCTGCGCGCATCGAGCGCACAATGAGCGCTTAAGCTCGCTTCAACATGCATTGTGCGCGCTTATGCGCGCATTGTGTACGCTTCGCGCGCGCTTTTTAGATAAAAAATTTTAAAAACGCGTTTTTCTCGCTTTTCCCCAAAGCGACGCGCGCGTTTTAGAAAACTGCTTTTTTAGAGTAGAAAGTTACAAAACATGTTTTAATTTGTTAGATGAGTTAACAAAAAATAAAGTGCAGTGTGCACGCTTAAGACACATGCGGCTCAAAGAAAAAAATAAAAGAAAGAAATTAAAATATAGAATAAGTTGCAACTACTGTCCATCCAAACCCAACTATTGCAAATGTTTCAATCATGTACTTGGGTTTTCAATAAAACATAAATTTCTTCTACCTCTAGCACGCTCAAATTTCCTACCCTTGGCTCTCACATACGGCTTGTTGTGATTGTGGGGAACACCAGGAGTTGGACCAAAGTGTTGTACTGCTTCAAGAGACTTCACAGGTCCTCTAAGAAGTACCTGCATCAAAACGACTCAATTAGGAGTTAGCTATATGTACCAGTCTTCTAAAATGAAGTCACCAATTTGACTATTAGCATTGTTGTCTGAAATATTATTAGTGAAATGTAATTAACATGAAATTCCTAAAATGTATGGACCTCTGTACTTATCAACAAACTGAAATACCTACAAACCATACATTGATCTCAGACAAAATTGAATCAATATTGTATCTAGGGCTTTTAATTGTTAATAAATATATTTAAATTATACCCTGATGGCCCATTTGGCAAGGAGCTTGGAATAAGTGAAGTCACTTCTTCTAAAGATTACAGATGCTGGTTTCAGCAGCAACCTCAGTACCTAGGATATTTTTGTCAATCTAAAACACACTTCCCTGCATACCCAACCTGCATAAATCCCCAAATCACAGACACACTTTTGTTAAATGTTAATCTTAATTTCTCACATAAATATACTTACAATATGTGATAGATAAGTATAATAAAATTAGACCAAACATGAATGCTTAAACAATGATAAATTTTCACATCATTTTCTTAATTTGCTAGTTGCAACGTTTCAGTGAATAAAAAATTGAGAAGAAAAGGATCCACCAAGCAATGTCTAGGATAAAGAACAAATGATTAAAATAAATTATGAAAATTTCAACAAACAACCTAGAGTTTAGCTTAAACAAATTGAGATAGAGAACTGTAATCTTCTCATAAAAATAAAAAATAAAAAATGATCACCATTAAACAAAATAAAAGGAACAAAAATCACCATTTGAAATAGCTTTTGCGTTATTTGGTAGCAGGATCATCATCATCCAGAACATGGTCATCGTCATTTTGCTTCTCTAGAGCTTTCTCCTGGCTATCACGTGCCTCTTTATCCTTTTTCGATGAAATAACAACGAATTCGAGCTCCACCTTTCAGTTCTTGTAACCACGATCTTACCGATCCTGAAAATGATTCTCAATCTCCCATAAACATACATGTCAGACATAAATTAAGGTCAATAGTATCAAATATCACTCATAATCACACAAACTTACAACAATAATCGTACCACTACCCACAAGAGAGCTTGTCAGGTGCAGGGGGAGACAACAACAGTGAAGGAGCAGTTGCAAATTCTGGGGACGGGGCTGGAGCTTCGACTGCGAAAGCAGGAGAGGAGATGTATCCGGTGCAGGGCCTGGTGTCGATGATGGAGAAGACAAAAGCGGCGCTATGATAAGGTTTCAAGAGAAGATAGAAGCGGCCCTAGGGTTTAAATAAAGATGAATGGTGAAATCTGAGGTATCTATGGTCGGATTGTGTGTTTTATACCAAATACAAAACGACGACGTCTCTTGTTGGGCGGGATTCCTTGGGCGGGAAAAATTGGACAAATCCTCCTACTTTTATATATTAGATAAATTAGATAGATAAAGACTAGTATTCCTAACGTGCTTCGCACATGTTATGTATGCAATAAAAAACTTTTACTTTATATCTCCTATATAATGAAATATAAAAATAAAAATTATTAAAATCATTATACTATACAAATATCATTGTAACTCGTTGACTCTGAAGAATAATAAATAATACATTATTATATATGTTATAAATATTATACTATTTAGTGAATGACATTCATACCCCTGTAACCCTAGGGATAATTACTTTGTATATCCATTTCTTCCCCTATATATATGGGGCTCTAATTCTTAATGAAACACAAGTTTATTTGCCTCTTTATTTTCTTCTCTCTTTCTCTCTATTTCATAACACGTTATCAGCACGATTCTCTAAAATTATTAGAAGGATGAATGATCAGGATATCTGTTTAGTCGATAGTGCAACTACACATACTATTCTTCAAGACAAAAAGTATTTCTTGAACTTAACATTATCAGAGAATAATGTTAATACAATATCAGGTGCATCAAAAATCGTTGAAGGCTCCGGAAGAGCTTGTATTATTTTATCAAATAATACAAAATTATATATTGACGATGCACTTTATTCTAGCAAATCCAGAAGAAATTTGCTTAGTTTTAAAGATATTCGCTGCAATGGATATCACATTGAGACGATGCATGAAAATAATGCAGAATATCTTTGCATAACTTCTTTTATATCTGGTCAAAAGCAGATAAAAGAAAAACTTCCGGAACTCCCTTGTGGCATGTATTGTACATCTATAAAGATGATTGAATCAAATATTATCACGAACCAGAAGTTCGTTGATCCAAAAAGTTTTATACTTTGGCATGATAGACTTGGACATCCAGGAACAATAATGATGCGCCGAATAATTAACAACTCACATGGACATCCTCTAAAGAACCAGAAGATTCTTTTACCTAATGTTTATCCATGGGATGCTTGTTCGCAAGGCAAGTTGGTCATTAGACCTTCGACTACAAAAGTCAATATTGAAACTTTTTTGGAAAGAATTCATGGAGATATATGTGGGCCAATACACCCACCATGTGGACCATTTCGGTATTTTATGGTTTTAATTGATTCATCTACTAGATGGTCCCATGTTTGCCTACTTTCTACTAGGAATGTAGCATTTGCTAGACTACTTGCTCAAATTATAAAATTACGAGCTCAATTCCCTGATTATTCAATCAAGAAAATTCGTCTTGATAATGCTGGTGAGTTTAGATCACAGATATTCAATGATTATTGTATGTCAATTGGAATTGAGGTTGAACATTCGGTTGCTCATGTCCATACACAAAATGGATTAGCTGAGTCGTTTATCAAACGTCTACAATTAATTGCTAGACCATTACTCATGAAAACAAACTTCCAACTTCTGTTTGGGGTCATGCCATATTACATGCTGCATCATTGGTTCGTTTAAGACCAACTGCGTATTATCAATATTCTCCTTTGCAACTTGCAATTGGTCATGAGCCTAATATTTCTCATTTACGAGTTTTTGGTTGTGCCGTCCAAGTCCCAATTTCACCCCCACAACGTACCAAAATGGGTCCCCAACGAAAACTTGGAATTTATGTTGGTTTTGATTCACCATCAATAATAAGGTATCTTGAACCTTTAACGGGTGATGTATTCACTGCACGTTTTGCAGATTGTCATTTTGACGAAATGACTTTCCCAACCTTGGGAGGAACAAAACTACATCTTGAAAAACATGGTAAAATTTCATGAATGAAACAACTTTGTCTCACTTTGATCCCCGCAGCAATCAATGTGAGTAAGAAGTTGGAAAAATCATTCACTTGCAAAGAGTTGCAAATCAATTACCGGATGTATTTGTTGACACGAGAAAAGTGACAAAGTCACATATACCAGCAGAAAATATCCCTGCACAAATTGATGTCCCTGAAGGACAATCTGCTATAGAAAATGAATCTCAAATACGCCAGAAGCGTGGTCGACCAGTTGGTGCTAAAGACTCTGTACCTCGAAAAAGAAAAGTACAAGAGAAAAACCAACCAAAAACTTCAGCAGAAGTAGTATTTGAAAAGATTGATCAATCGGATATTGAGAATATGGATCAATCGGATATTGAGAATATGGTTCCTGCAGAACCACAAGTTTCCGAAAATAATGAGATTTTAATAAACTATTTAGTATCTCATAAACTATGGGAAAGGAATACTATTGTCATAGATGACATTTTCGCCTTTAATGTGGCTCTTGAAATAATGAAAGATGAGGATCCTGAACCACTGTCTGTGAAAGAATGTCAGCATAGAAATGATTGGCCAAAATGGAAAGAAGCCATACAAGCGGAGTTAAATTCCTTAGAGAAACGAAAAGTATTCGGACCTGTAGTTCGAACACCTGAAAATGTAATCCCTGTAGGATACAAATGGGTTTTTGTAAGGAAAAGGAATGAAAATAATGAGATTACAAGATACAAAGCTCGACTTGTAGCTCAAGGTTTCTCTCAAAGACCAGGAATTGATTATGAGGAAACGTATTCTCCCGTAATGGATACTATCACTTTTAGATTCTTAATTAGTTTGACTGTGTCACAAAGGCTTGATATGCGCCTTATGGATGTAGTAACTGCCTATCTATATGGTTCACTTGATAGTGACATATACATGAAAGTCCCTGAAGGACTCAAAATTCCAGAAGCAAATAATACATGCCCGAGAACTATGTTCTCTATTAAATTGCAAAGATCATTATATGGATTGAAACAATCCGGACGCATGTGGTATAATCGTCTTAGCTAATATTTGTTGAAGGAGGATTATAAAAATGATGACATTTGTCCCTGTGTTTTCATAAAGAAAACAAATAGTGGATTTGCAATTATTGCAGTATATGTGGATGATTTAAATCTGATTGGAACTCCTGAAGAGCTCAATAAAACTGCAGATTATTTAAAGAATGAATTTGAGATGAAAGATTTAGGAAAAACTAAGTTTTGTCTTGGGTTGCAAATTGAACATTTTCCAGAAGGATTATTTATTCATCAATCTTCTTATATAGAAAAAGTTTTAAATCGTTTTTATATGGACAAAGCACATCCATTGGCATCCCTTATGGTTGTTCGATCACTTGATGTGAAAATAGATCCATTTCGTCCACCTGAAGATGGAGAAAAAATTCTTGGTCCTGAAGTACCATATCTTAGTGCAATTGGAGCGCTAACATATGATGTGATCCGGACCAGGCATCGAAGGGCGAAGTTGAGCCATCGGAAATATGACAGTGATCTACGTGCAAAACGGAGCAAGTTCCGTGTTGAGGTCGAGCCGAGAAGGCGAAAGGATCGAGCCGAGGGAGGAAATCAAACAATGACGCAGAACGTGATTCACGACCGTAACCTTCAATTTTACGGCCGTAACATTCTTAAGGCAAAAACAAGCAGAACACTGATTACGGCCGTAAAGATAGTCCTCACGGCCGTAAAACTGAAATTGAAATCTTTACGGCCGTAACATAACTAATCACGGCCGTAACACCTATTTGAAATTTGGATAAGAAAGGCCTTTACGGCCGTAATGGATTCTGTCACGGCCGTAAAAACGCAACGCCATATTTTCCGGAATATTCAATTATTTTATTTCCTTTTATTATTTTAGGTTATTTTCCTATTTTAGAATTTTAGCATAATTAGAATTCTATTTTGAGTAGATTAGATGCTAGGTTATTTTTGCTTATTTATACGCTTTTTCAATTCATTGTAAAGGGACAAGTTTGAGTTGATTAATAAAATTTGTGAGAGGATTCTCCAAAATTGAGAGGTTGAGTTTATTCCCTTTTTCTTGAACTTATCAAAGATCCGATCTTTGTGGCGTTCTTCCAACAAACTTATCAAATATTCGCAAGAGTATTTGTGGCGTTTCCAAATTCGATACTTATCAAGGAAACTGACAAGTCCTTGTGGCGTTCACCAATCTTGGTTCTTCAATCCGCATCGTCATAAATTGCGTCGTGATTGTCGGGTCAAGGCTTTACCGTCGTTCTATCCTTATTTTTTGTTGTTTGTCTTGTGTCGATCTGATTTAGATCTTTCCTAGGTTTTAATTATCGTTATTCCGCGTGTTCGACGAGATTCCCCGACCGGGATCTTATCAACATATCTTGCAAATTGTACTCGACCTGACATAGCTTTTTCTGTAAATCTCCTTGCAAGATATAGCTCTACACCAACTCAAAGACATTGGAATGGTGTTAAACACATTTTTCGATACCTAAAGGGTACTATTGATATGGGATTATTTTATTCTCAAAAATTGGGATCTTCTTTAGTGGGATATGCAGATGCAGGTTATCTCTCTGATCCACATAAAGCTAAATCGCAAACAGGATATGTGTTTACACGTGGAGGAACAGCTATATCATGGAGATCCGTGAAGCAAACCTTGACAGCAACATCTTCAAATCATTCAGAAATTATTGCAATCCACGAGGCAAGTCGAGAATGTGTATGGTTGAGGAACATGACCCATCATATCCAAGCATCATGCAGATTAACTTCAACTAGAGACAGTCCAACAATTTTGTATGAAGACAATGCAGCTTGTATTGCACAACTCAAAGGAGGCTTCATCAAAGGAGACAGAACAAAGCATATCTCTCCAAAATTCTTCTACACGCATGAGCTTCAGAAAACTGGGGATATTGATGTTCAACAAATTCGCTCGAGTGACAATGTAGCTGATTTATTTACAAAGGCATTGTCAACATCCACATTCAAGAAAATGGTTCATGAGATTGGAATGTGTCGACTCAAAGATTTACAGTGATCAGTATCAGGGGGAGTAGCTGTACTCTTTTTCCTTCGCCCAAGTTTTGTCCCACTGCGTTTTCTTGGCAAGGTTTTGACGAGGCAGCATTTATTGTAATACTCCAAAATAACTGTACTATTTTTCCTTCGTTTGATTTTTTTCCCATTGGGTTTTTATCAAACAAGGTTTTAACGAGGCAGATATTTTGTAATATGTCATTCAAGGGGGAGTGTTATAAATATTATACTATTTAGTGAATGACATTCATACCCCTGTAACCCTAGGGATAATTACTTTGTATATCACTTTCTTCCCCTATATATATGGGGCTCTAATTCTTAATGAAACACAAGTTTATTTGCCTCTTTATTTTCTTCTCTCTTTCTCTCTATTTCATAACAATATATGATATATAGTATTAAGGTATATTAAGAAGTATTTATACTAAATCGTGTTATGTAGAATCTTTTTAAACTCTTATGATCGTGTCAAATTAATTATTATTACTAATTTTAACTTTAATAGTAAAAATAATTATTCATGTGAAAATTACTCGATTACTTATTATTTAGGCCCTGTTCGGCTGGAATTAATAAGGAGAGAGAATGAATTGAAATTATTTTGTTGATTTATTTGTATTTTCTAGGTAAAATGTGGGGTTAAAAATTGGAGAGAGAAAAAGTGGACGATTAAAAAGTAGTATGAAAAATTGTGTAAATTAATTTTTATGTTATTTTTGTCTTTTTGTGAATTAATCTTCCGCCGCCGAACACTGCCTTATTAACTTATTAGTAAATTTTGTAATAGACATTTTCAATTTTTCTCAATTATTAAGTGTACATCATGACATTTAATTTCTGTAGCAGAACAAAAAATTTGAGAAGACGTTGAAAATGTGTTTGAACCATAGAAATATTTTCATTTTTTTTTTCAAATTTGAACAAGTGAGATTTATTTTTCATTTGATAAGGATTTAAATTAATCAAATTTTTATTAGATTTTGATAGAAATTGATAAATTCGTGTTGTTAAAAATTTGTAGGCTCCATAAAATATTTGTTGAAATTAATTGTTAACTTTAATTTAAATTAAAATCTGGATTAAAATCAACACCAAACGGGAGCTTAACTACGTTCATCATATAAGTGAAGATTGAATACTTATTTATCTATAAATATGTTTTAGTAACTTATCTCTTATTGCTGGTTAATATATATATATATATATATATATATATATATATATATATATATATATAATTTTATTCAAAGTGATTTTCATGTTAGCGTTCAAATAAATAACTCTATATTTTTTGTTTTGATTATTCAAAAAGTTATTGGTTTTAAAACCTGTTTAGTTCAATATAAATTGTAATTTACCAATTATTCATCATGTTGAATATTTTAACCCTCTCCATACTATTTCTAATGTGAGATTATCTTAATTCTGCTATAATATTATCAAAATCTTGTATTGTATAAAAAAAAAAATTAAGTTCATGTTTGATTTACGTTATAAACTTATAATGATTCAGTTTTAGAACTGTATAAACATATATATTGAATTATAATGTGTTATAAGATTGAAAGGAGTTATCAATAAACGTATTTTATAAATTATATGCATTGAATATAAGTACCTTATATTGGAAATTGAATTTATTGTTTAATTAAATCAAAATCATTTGAAAAGTCATTCAACATTTATTTATGTGAAAATATAACTTTTTTATTTAAGAGTATTGTAGATATAAAAAAATAGAAGTAAGGACATAATTGGCAATTAAAACATTCCAAAACATCCATACTTTTATATATTAGTGATATATGATATGAAATGGAAAATGGAAAATGCATGATAAAACAAAAATGATTCATTTGATTGTGTTTCGGTGGGTTAAAAAAGAGTAATTATAGGGAGACATTTTTAAGTGGCATTGTGATATGCCGCACATACATTAGGTGATGAAAAAATAATGGTAGGATAAAAAAGATGTTTTAAGTGGCATTGTGATATGACGCACAATACAATTACGTCATATCACAATGTCACTTAAAAATGTTTTCCTAAAAAAAGATATTTTCTGTCTTGTCTCGATCTATGTAGTTTTTCTTGAAAATAAAAAATAAAAAAATTGTTTTCATTGAATTTATTTGAGAATTCATTTACACCTTTACCAAATATCAAATACCTGTTCAAATTTTAATCAAAAAATACGTCCAATTTTTTTCATTTTATTTCTCATGGAAATTTGTTTCTCTTAAACTTATTTTCTTTAACATATGTTCCATGCCTGTAATCAATCAAAGTATCAAAAGAACCTTAGAGAAAAATGTAATGATAAAAGAGCAAAATTCATATGTATTTTATTATTGATTGTGTGATATGTATATCACAATTTACAGATTTATTTACTAAACTCTTGATGTGATAGATTTATATACCACTTGTTGACTATTCTATTCAAAAATTAGCGCTAACAGTCAATAAAGTTTGGAAAATCGCTCAAATAGTTCTCAACATTTTATTTTGATGTAAAAGTTCTTAGTTTTGTTTTTTTTTTTTTTTTTGTCTAAATTAACAAAGGTAATCATATTTATTTAAATGATCAATACATTCTTAATTTTAAGTAGAAAATTTATAATTGAGTCGTAACATTTGTAAAAGTACAATTTGATATGTTCATAACTATGTTTTTTTATATTTAATTAACTAAAATTATTATATAATTTTTTCCATTTGAATTTTATTGATCAAATGGATAATATACACATAAATTTGTTTGTATAATCTAAAAATTATTATAAAATAAATTAAATTAATATTTTTTTGGAATAGATTTTTTAAAAAGAGAAATATTTTTGAAAAGAAAAATCAATTTCTTTACTTGAATAAATTTCTTAAAAAATAAAGTCAAAAATATATTTATTTTTTTAACATGATGTTTGTTCGGAAATTAGGAAAAAGTTATGGACCTCTTTAAATGTGTATTCGAAAATAAATTTTGGAGGAAATGATTTTAAAAAAAAAAATATTCCAAATAAATATTAATGTAACTTAGTACATAGTAATTTAGATTATACAATGGATAATTGTGAGATATTTATTTGTCAACGACCATTTGAGCAATTTTTTCAGACTTTATGGACTATTAGTGCTAATTTTTGGATAGAAAAGTAAACAAAGTAGCATATTGAATAGTCAATTGAAACTTGGGTGATAGTTTGTGTAATGATTGAACTTTAATGACATGTCTGAAATTTGGTTGAAACTTGAGTGACATTTTGTCTAATTAGCCCGACATGATTTGATTTGGTCAAAATCTTATCAACTAAAAATAAATAAATAAATAAATCTTACTTTCTTTAAACACGTCATCAATCTCTAAACTATTATATACACGGTGATATATAACAAGCATTTTTCTTTATTACTAGTTGTCTACCCGTGCGATGCACGGAATATATAATTTTTAAATCATAATTTTAAAAATATCTTGATTCAATCACATCAAATAAAAAACATAATTTTAATAAAACTTCAATAAAAAAATGTTATTCAATTTGAAACTTTAAAAAGGACAAAAATATTCAAAATAAAAAATGATAAATGTACACTAAGTATAACGCGTCACTCAAAATTTCACACTCATTTAAATTATATATATATATATATATATATATATATATTTACGTTTTTCTCTAAAATTTGCTCACCTCATCACATATTTTTCTTTTAATATATTATAATTTTTTATTAACTATATTTTTTAATATGTTGCTTACATATTTTTTATTTGAAATCCAACATATTAATTAATATATTTTATTTTTCCTTGTATTTTAAACATGCCAATTTTTGTCAAAATGGTGAAATGATAAAACCTTGATTTGGTAATAATGTTTAATTTATAAACTTGTTTATTTATGATTTTGAAGTAAAAAGTAGTGGCTGAAAATTGGATAGTGAAAATACGTGTGTTAAAAGGTTGATAGAAAATAATTAATTATTTTTGTAACATACGTATTGAAGAACTTACTCATTTATTGACATATTAGGAAGTAAAATTTCAATAATTCTATTTATTTATTTTCAAAATATATTAATTCAATTTTTTTCATTTCTAACTTAACAAATTTATAAAGCATATATTTATTTATTTTAAAATATATTAATCCAAATTTTTCATTTTCAATGTAACACATTTACATAGATATGATATGACATTTATTTATATTCAAATATATTAATCCAATTTTTTCATTTCCTATATAACACATGTTATTGAATTTGAAACTTTAAAAAAAAAAATCTAATCGAAATAAAAAAATTATGCATGTACACTCACTATAGCACGTCACTCAAAGTTTGACATGTAATTAAATTTTTTATATAAAGTTTCTTTTGACTTTTATTTACGTTTTTCTTTAAAAATTTACCCGCCTTATTACCTATTTTCCTTTTAATATGTTAATTTTTAATTAACTTTATTTTTAATATGGTGCTTACATATATTTTATTCGAAATCCAATATATTAATTAATATATTTTATTTTTCTTTATTTTTTTAAACATATCAATTTTTGTCAAAATGCTGAAATGATTAAATTTTCTACCAATTTATCATTGTTGGTAAAAAGTTGATAGCAAATAATTAATTATTTTTATAATATACTTATTGAAGAACCTACTCATTTATTGACATATTATGAAGTAAAATTTAAATGATTTTATATAATGATTTTCAAAATATATTAATTCAAAATTTTTATTTCTAACTTAACAAATTTATATAGCATGTATTTATTTATTTATTTTCAAATATATTAATCCAAAATTTTCATTTTCAATGTAAAACATTTACATAGATATGACATTTATTTATGTTCAAATATATTAATACAATTTTTTTCATTTTCTACGTAACACATTTACATAGATATCACATTTATTTATCTTCAAATATATTAATCCAATTTTTCCATTTCCTACATAACACATTTACATAGATATCACATTATTTATGTTCAAATATATTAATCTAATTTTTTATTTTATTTTCAATGTAACACACTTATACATAGTACATTTATTACAATTCTTACTAAATATGTAATAAATAATAATAATAATAATTTTTCTTACAAAAATCTTTATCTTTTATTTATTTATTTATTTATTATATATAAAAGTAGAAGTGAGGAGAGATAGTCATTAAATGCAATTTTCCCTCCAAAATGACTCTCTCTCCTCACTTCTACTTTTATATATATAAAGATAAAGATAACGATATATTTGCCTTTAAAACTCTTAACTTTTTGTCTTATTTTTATCCTCGATTTTTATTAATTAGCACAGTTTATCGTACTAATGATGGTTAAAGAATTTTTTAGGAATGAAGAAATTTTTTTATTTACCTCTTTTATATTTAAATAAGCAAGATAAACAATAACTGTAAAGATTTCAAAAAAATATTTTTTCTAATGTAATAAAATATTTGAAATAAAATTGTCAATAGAGATAATATATATTAATTAATTAATGATTACAAATAAGAACACGCAAAAAAATAATAAGAAAATAATTATCAAAATAAGCAAAACATAGGGACATTTATTGCAATTAAATGTGGTGTCATTAACAATAATTTAGGTGTGAATATAATTTCTCTATTTCCCTATCATAAAAGGGTGGATAAGTGAGAATCTTTTGATTTCCCATTTTATTATCATATAGCCAACTATATTATCACCACAAATTATCCTCAATACACCACATTATATTACCACCAATAATAAAATATAACTAGTTTCACACTCGTGCGGTACACGAGCAAATTCTATTGACAAAATAAATTGTTTTATGTCATTTCAACGAATTATTTAGACATGAACATTTGCTAACACTATTTAGTTTATAAACTTGTTTATTTATGATTTTGAGGTAAAAAGTAGTTGTTGAAAATTAGAGAGAGAATGTGTGTGTGATTAAAAAGTTATTTGGAAAATTGTGTGATTTATAAATATATTTATAAACCAATTTTTTTTTATTTTACCGAACACATGCTTACAAAATATGAAAAGTTAGAGGATGTGAATGTCATGAAAAATCATTACAAATGTAATTATCATACTAACTAAAGATTAAGAATCTTAAATAAAGATTGAGAAGCTTAAATGCAACTAAAATATGATACAATAAATAAAATATTGTGTAAATATAACTATCGAAAGAAAAGGAATATAAATAGATCGATCAATCTTATATTTAAATGCCAAATATAGCCTTTCAAGGAAAAGGATAGAGGTCGTACGTGACCATTATGCTTCATATCGCCACCGATAATCAAAACTTGAGGAGACCTTATCCACTTCAATAATTAATTAATGGGTCATTTGGATTCTCCTTAATGAAAATATCAGTTTGTAGATGGTGCCACTCCAACAAATATAAATATATAATTTGGACTGCAGTTGAGGGTGGTGTGAGGGCAAAATAATGTCTACAATCTCACACTCGAACACGCACACGAAAAAAGAGAGAAGGTACAGTAAATAATTGTATGAAATAAAAAAAGAATTTGCAAATGCTTTTTCTTTTTCTCTCATTTTAGCTAATTCAGAAGGACTGCAGTTTAGAAAAGAAATAAAAGATAAAGAAAAGTAATATACTTTGCAAACATGTTTAACTACTAAACTAAACTTAGTTAACTTCAATTTTATCGAGACGAACATCACTTTGCCAAAATAGAGTTCCACATCTGGAACACTTGCCAAGGCGAATCTCTAAATTCCTTTGGACGCATTGATATCAATATATATGGTAGAACTTTGTAATTACAACCTGAAAAAATGGTAACAAAACCTATGAAACATTACTCAACAAACTTAAGAACAAAAGTAACATAGGCAAAGTAAGCAATCGGTTACTTGTACAGAAATTTAGAAAATTATGAGTGAATATGGATATCATAGCAATAATTATTGATGGATACAAATGGAGTAATTAAATCTACACGATACAGGCACAAAAATTGTTGACAGGAGAAGAAAACTGTGAGTATCCTTATTCTCGAATGGAAAAAGAACCGTGTAGACTGATATGTATAGATTTACCTCATTTGGTCGATCAAAACACACCCACACTTGAGAAAAGCTTTGCAATTCTAGATTCCATCTTGAAGTTTCTGTATTGTAGTCTCCCCACTTTCAGAAGTCATCTCAGCAACAACTCCGTTCAACTCCCAAAATAGGTTATCCCACCCTACAGAGCCTGATATCTAAGAGTAACTAATAAATATTTTGTCCAGCCAAAAAAAAAAAAAAAAAGAACTATCAAATTCAAGAGAGTTGGAGTAGATGGTAGTTACTCTTCAACACCTAACTCCTGACTTGTGGTGCATAAATATGGAACCAGCTTTTCATCTCTACTGGTTAAGCATAAATATATTAGCACTCTCCTGACTTGTGGTGCTGTCGATTTTAAAGGTGAACTCCGTCATGCTTGCTATAACACTTTTTTAAAAATTGGTATTGGAAATTGTAATGATTAAAAATTGGTATTGAAAATTGTAATGATTATAATACTTTGTTATAACAAAGTAGCGAACACATGCTAAATATTAAAAATTGAAACAATATGGACTACAAAGGTGTCATCCGTGATTCCGTACCCACAAGACAAAAATATTTTCAGTCCCTCTAAAAGTAATGACAATGCTATCTGACAAAGGAGAATCTGTTCGATTTCAAAATTCTATTCAAAGAAAGTATTGCTAAGAAGTAATACCACAGGATGAAATAATATTAATCCCCAAATCAAGTGGAATAGTAAGAAAAGAGAAAGGGATAAAGAAGAAAAGAGAAGGAAAAAGACTTCTACTAATAAAGCATCATCTCTACCTGTAGCTTCTTTTAAGCATTCAAAATCTATATAGTCGAATACATCTCCATTTGCAATAACTGGAATAGAAAGTGCAGCAATGACATCGGCAATTTCAATCCACTTCGTAGGATCCCTTGGCCTATCCGCAATTTTTTTTGTGATTGATTTGGTGTAAGAGAAAGTATATAGAATCATCATGAAGGTCCACCAGAAGGAAATCCAATCACAAAGCATAAAACACAATAAATTGGTCAAAATTTAGCAAGAATTAAGTTCCAAAACAATGAGGATGTAATCAAAAGATAGTTGCTAGAGAAATATATTCACTCCCTGCACATGCCGGTATCACATGCCCCATACTCCTACTTGCACGATAGACATTTCATCTTCCCCCTCCTCCGATTAAATATATATTAATAACTATCACAAAGTGAAAAAAACCATGTAAAATCTAAGAGAATGGTTTCTTAAATCCAGTGTGGACCCTCTTATAAATTGTTCAAAAGAGAGTTTGGTTTTCTAGGATTCAAAGCCAACATACAACAATTAATTCACATCAAAATTCTAATCCCACAAACTCTTGAACAAAATTTTCAAGTTGGTAGAATCTTAATTCAAATAGCAATGAAAAAAGGGAAAAGGAAAAACATGGAAAATCAAAGAGTGATAGCCATGACTCCTGAATCCGCGAACCTAGGTGTTGATCAGTGAGGAAATATAAAATCAAAAAATTCCATAAGAAAGATCAATTACATGATGAAACTTGACAAAAGCCTTTGGAATGTTCAAAAATCCTTCCAAATATATCGGTTTTTTACCTTTCTAGCAAGAATCTGAAATCCTCCAATTCAAAACTTAGATCCATTCTAATTCAATCTATTAAATAAAAGAAGTTTAAAAAACGTAAATATTAATTATTTTTTGAATTAAAAAAGTTACAAAAATTAGTAATTCTTACTCCAACAATTTCCCAAACATTTATAATATCATAGATGCGCCGCATTTCCACCCCTAAAAAAAAGTAAAAAATAAAAGAAGAAGAAGAAGAAGAAGAAAGGCCAAAAACTAATATTATAATTATAATCTTCAAATTCATGAAATGTTGTAGAACTCTCAAATGACTAACCTAATCACGAGGCCGCATTATCAAGTCCAATTGTTTCCACACCGTTGTGATTGTACAAGCTCAGGAAATTGCATAATTGAAAAGCACACATTCATGCATCTATATACAGATATAATTCAAAAATACCAACAAAAAAAAAAGGGTTCCAAAATAATTAATTGGAGCACAGTAGACAGAATGATTTCTACTTCAGTCGAAATATTTGCACTATGTAAAGCCATTTCTTTCAAGATTCAACTCTACCCACCTACACTAAACTACCCACCAACCCTGAACCCACCCACCACAAAGACGCGAAATTATATTGTTTCTTCACTAATTTTGATTGAAAAAATTCCAAGAACAGAAAAATCTCTACGAAATGGATTATGCTGAAGAACCTACTTATTTGCAATTGAAGCAAGATGGAAGCTAGGATTCGACCAAAACGTAGAAGAGAGAAAGGAACGGAACAGAGACTACTGGTGCTGTAGGTCTCGGAGTGGAGAATTGATGGGTCTCTGTTGAATGTTGATTATTGCTCTGATGACGGTTTATAAAAGTAAACGTGTATCGAGATAGTGAGATAGCGGGGAGCTAATTTAGGCACCGTTTGGTTGTGATTTAATTTATCAAATTAATATACTAAAAGATAAAAAAGAGAACAAATTTAATTTACATAATTTTTTAAATCACTTTTTAACCATCCATATTTTCTCTCTTCAATTACACAATTTCTCAAATCAATTTTTAACTTCACATCTTACCTAAAAAATACAAATAAATCAACAAAATAAATAAAATCCCTCCCTCCCGTCGCCGAACAGACCTTTAGCCACCGTTTGGTAACGGTACTATTTTTGGTTTATTGATGTAGGCTCGCCTACGATAATTTTCAAAATTCAAACAATCGCCAATTTCTCAAGAAAAATATTGCAATTCATAAAAACGTCAAACTTTTATTTGAATTCAACCAAGAAACCTAGAACAATGAAGGAAACGTTTAAATAGAGGAAAACCTAAAGGGCTTTATCCAACAATGGGCTGGACTCGCCGAAAACAAGTAAAAAGAACAAAATAGTGATAAAAAAAGGACAAAACGCAATTTTTCACTTAGTAAACGACTTCAAACGGCTAAAATCCATCGTCATCACGACATAGCAATGAGTCTTGTAGGGCTCATCGAGACGATTCTAAAAAGTACTTATGGGCCCAAAACGGACACCGTATGACAAAGTTATGGCCATTTAAAGTCGCGAAGCCCGACACCTTACCTTTGGCGATCCCAACGGTCCATAAATACGAGGGCCTGATCCTGTACGCCATCCCGTTTGAAGTCGCGAAGCCCAACACCTCACGTTTGGCGATCTCAACGGTCCATAAATACGAGGGCCTGGTCCTGTACGCCATCATTTATAAATCCTTTTATAAACCACATAATTTTTCAAACCACTTTTTAACCACACATTTTTTTCTCTCCAATTTTCAACCACTACTTTTTACCTCAAAATTATAAATAAATCAGTTTATAAACCAAACAGTGTTATCAAACGGAAGCCCCACTGGAAGTGAAGTAGAAACCGCTCTTAAATTAGTAAATTAATAATTAATCGTCCTAATTTTAAAATCACTAATTTAAACTGTCAAGCAGATAATCGTTCAAAATATGGAACTGCCAAAAAAAAAATTAGAAATTAAGAATTTTGATATTTGAGATTCTGGTCAAAATTAATTAGCCAGAATCTCAATTGTCTTTAGTTATATATATAGATAGATAGATTTTTATAAATACCAATGTTTTTAAACCTGACCCGGAAGAAAGAAAGGGTCAAGGGTCGACTCGGGGTCAACCCGAGATCGACCCGGTGTATTAAACAAAATTATCGAAAAAAATGAAAAACCAAATAATAGGAATTGAGAGCAATAATATTTTTTCAAATTTTTTTATTTTTGATATTATTTTAATTATTTTTAAGACATTAAATAATTTTTTTTATATAAAACTAGATTTTTTTGCATAAAAATTAAATATATACATGATAAAAAACATTATAGCAATACTATTCATTAATTTTAGAATTATTAATTCAAAGAAAACTATAGATTAATTGTTATTAATCTAAAATTATTATATTAACAATGATATACAAATAGTTAAAGAATTGAATAAATAAAAGAGAATCAAAAGAAAAAACAAATTTCAAAATAAGGGAATTGTTTTAAAAAAAGAAAAAGAAAAAGAAAAAGAAAAGGGAAAAAAAAAAACAACAAATTCACCCCATTTGAGATTCGAACCCGCGAATTGCATTTAAAGAATTAGGAGCTTTCGCCATTTGGGCAATAACCTAAGTTGTGCATTTCCTTTTTTGTTTTTTTATATAAAATAAAAGTAATAACAGTGGGAACACTAATCCCACATCGGAAATCCATGAAATTTTTTAGGATAAATTGCTTTATAAATAGCGCTGTGCTTGGTTTCTCGAAATCAATGTGTAGGTTTGCATTCAACATCCCTACATGTCAAGTTAAAGTGATTTTGGAAAATATATATATATATATAAAAGTAGAAAATGATGACTCGTTACACTTGGTAAAATCGGACACGGGTTGCCGGCTTGCTTCAAAATTGGCTAGGTGTTTTCAGGCGAGTTTTTGGTCTTTTTTGACTTGATTTTTGGATTGCTTCAAAATTGGCTAGGTCAAAATTGGCTAGGTGTTTTCAGGCGAGTTTTTGGTCTTTTTTGACTTGATTTTTGGATTGCTTCAAAATTTGCTAGGTCGTTCGGTTTTCAGGCGGGTTTTTTGGTCTTTTTTGACTTGATTTTTGGATCGGGTCATGGGTTTAATAGTCAGTCCGGGTTTGATAACATTGATAAATACATCACAATAGATATACAAATATACTCCTTATATCTAATTATTATAAAATAAAAATAAATATCCATACACAACTACCCAATTTCTTCTCCCTCGGCTCACCCCTACGACCACCGTCAATCCACCATTGAGTTTTCATTTTCTGGAAATCCATTTTTCTCTCACATCAGTGTCTCTTTTCTCTCTCTGTTTCCCATCGCTTATTTAAGGACCCCATCAAATTTCTCTCTATCCAAATGAAAAGGATAAAATCTCTTTAAATTTTAAATTTTTTGTGCTTTCTTTGATCTTTTTTTCCCCAAGAAAATTAATGGCATAAATCAATTTTTGAATGTGTTCTCTTTACGTCTCATGCCTATTTCGTCAAACCATTAAAGAATCGAAACTGGATCATTAAGTTCATCTTCAAAGAGCATTGCACTTATTGTTCTTCTTGAACTATGAGTTCCGTCATTGGTGAAGAAGGTAAAGAAAAAAACAAGTTATTGTATTTTTCTATTTTTGAATGTAAAATAAAGAAGTTATCGAATGTGGTGGAAATGGAGAAAAACTGTTTACAAGATGAAAATTGCAGAGTTCCGTAGACGACGGTAGGTAGAAATTGATAAGTACGTTTTACGTACTTATTTTGATCTCAAATTTAGAAAATTTTGAATATTTTAGAGTTGGATATTGTTTAATTTTTTATATATTTTGATTATTTTAGGACAAACTCGAATTTGGATACATTTGGAGGGTAAACAGACAAAAATGATCAAAATCGTGCAAAATAGACAAAGTGGGGACCAAATTGTAAATATCCATTAATTGATTCATTCTATGAAATAATGAATGAAGATTATGGAATCAATTGAATGAAGTTGGAAGCAAAAGGATGAAAGTTGCACTTGAAAAGGACTGGGGGCGAAAACGGAACCGCAAAAGTTATGTTTCAGATTTTTAGTTGGACTTTGAAACCTATTTTTGCGTTAGTAAAAGTTCGAGTTGGGAAAGTGGAAATTACATCCACGCATGATTTTGAATTTATCAATTCAAAAATTAGGTTAACAATGTTTTTCTTCAAAAATCAGGTATTCTACAATCAGGTATTAATTGAAGTTTGGGGTTTTTAGTTAAATGGGGTTGATATGTAATAAGTTTAGTAAAATAGACCCCTCCGTTGAAATGTCAAAATTACCCGTAATAAAAATGACTGTTTAATTTGCAGGGTATATCCCCGAACTTAGTCAGGTTGATTTAATTCAGTGTTTCTGGTTATATTTATATTTTTTAATCTTTTAAGTTCTTCTAAAAATGTTCTATATTGTAATAATTTTTCAAAAGATTTAGGATGATCTTTTTTAGTTATATACCCTAACGTTATTCCTTCTGATACTTCTTCTTTTATATCTTCGTATTCTTCTATAATTTTATGAATCGTATTTATATTCTTTGTTGTTTCAACATAATTAAATTAAATTCTATTTAGGATTGCATAGTCAATATCTTCGTATATCTCTTTTAGTTTAAATTGTCCAACATAATGTATATTTTTAGATTTTTCAACAATAGTTGATAAAAATGAAATTTCTTTATTATCTAAATATAATTTATAATCACAGTTATTAGATGTTGATGTTTGTAAAGTATTCATAGATTATTGGGTTGGTAAATTATTATACAAAATTTTCTGGTATAATTCCATTCTTTGGTCTAGTAAAATACAATAATCTGCAACATATTGTTCGTATTTTACAAAAACTTTATTATATTCTTCATAAGATATATTTTCATTTTCCATTTGATGTTTAATATCTTCCATTTTATCTCTTAATTTTTCTAAAAGATTATCTAGTCCTTCTATTGTATACCCTGGCATTTAGGTTTAGATTGTATTTGTTATTATTTTATTTTATAAATCTATTTTAAGTTGTAATATATCAGAATAATCTATAATGTATTGATCATGATTTTCTAAAAGTATATAATATTGTTCAGTTGATTCATCAATATCTATTAATTGAGATGTAATGTTATCTATTTTTTCCATTATCCTATCTAACAAATTGTCTAATCCTTCAATAGTATATCCAGGCATTATAAATACAAAGATAAATAATTTATAAAATTTCAAGTAATTTTTCAAACTCTATCAGTGTTTGGGAATTGATAATATTTATATCAGCCATTATATTTATACTTGGTTCAAATGGTATATTATATTTTGAAATACTTTTCTTTCTCTTTTCTAATTTATCAATTATATCTTGAATATTTTGTATCATTATAGATCTTACAGTACCTCTAGCAAAGTTTTCTATCAAATTTTCTTTAAAACTTTTTAATATCTCTTGTAATGCGTAGAGTTGCTCTGGTATCCTATTTTATCAATTTCATTTTAATATTCAATACATTTTTTACTTTTGATATGCTTTTGAACTTTATATGGGCCTCTTTTAGTTCTGAATTTTTTTCATAATATAATTACTATTATTCATGATATTAAGATTTTCAAAAACTGGTAAAGAAAGATTCATCTCTTCCATCACTGTCATAATCTATTACAGGGTCACAATCATTATCACTACTAAACACATATCCTAAATATAATTCATTATTTATTTCAGTATTATCACTATCAAGCCAAAAATAAATAATTGATTTTGTAATTTCTAATCCTAATATTCTTTTTAATGTTGGAAAGATAACTAACAAACATGGCATATATACATGATATAACTTTTTTATTTCATTATTAGGTCTAGTAAACTGTTTATGCATGAATAAATGTTCAATTATGCTATGGTATTCATCATTATAAAGACTGTTTTGATAATTAAATTTAATAATCCTGATTCTGTCATGTTAAAAACTCTTCTTCCTCTTAATTCCGTAAAGATAGATATATTCAGAATACTAACCTCTTTTCCTGTTCTCAGTACCTTTGTATTTTCCTTCTATTGTTAGTGACCTTCGGGCTTATAGGTTCCTGCTCCACACCCTTCAATGGCTTCCTGCCTTCACGGGTTATTAGCTAAACCTGGATGCCTTCACTGTATAACGTTTTAGATGGAAAATGTTTTAGGACAGAGTGTAGGGAGTTTTCTTAATAATATATCTTCTTTTTGGAAATAGGATTTAGAAGACAAGAATTTAGAAACTCATAATAATTTGATAAGTGGATTGGGATTTTATTGATAATATGAAGATTGAAACATGATTGGTATGAGAATTTTTTCAAGACATAAAATTTCTTGACTTTCTCACAAACTGAGTGCTCAAGTTGGTTCTGTCTTTCAACTAGCCCGGAGGCCTCTATTTATAATACTATATTGGATACAATTACATCACTGCTTACATCATCGTCCTAACAATTTCACAGCTTTTTTCACCTAAGGACACACATGTCCTTCTATTATTTATTACATCACATGACCCTTACATTATAGAGACACTTATCCTTCTCTTTTTTGGTCTTGATATGGCCTCTACATTGTTGAATTAAAGTGGATCTATTAAATAGCTTCCACTTGTCCATCAATTCTGTTGACATGTGAAGCAGATCCATCAAGTGGCTTCCACCTGTCCATCAATTCCTTTGGCATGTGGGGCAGTTTCTGGCTATGCACGCCTCTTGCAAAGTGGCAAAGCTTCCATGGATTTGATGAGTGTCAAATTTATTGATGTATTCTTGCAAGATTGTTGATTTTTCTTTTCCTCCATTAGTGAGCAGGGTCCATCCATTATACTGGCATATGCATTTGAATTTTTTCTCATACAGGTTTTTGGAAATGTTGTAGAGAACTTTAATTCCAAATACCCTTCGGGATCTAAACCATGATCTTGTAATGTTTGGTACCGGCTTGGTATTTTTTCCAACTTCAATTTGGAAATTTCGAGCAACATACCCAATCGTGATAATATGCTCAGCGGGATAATATATTCTTCCATCAATTTCAGGACTGATTGAATAAAATTTTAAATATATGGGTCTTCCTTGGGCAAACTTTGAAATTTCTCCTTTTAGTAAATCATCAAATTTTTCGATTTCTTTCAGATCTTTTCCTGGATAGATAAGATCCAAAAATCCATAATCAGCTGCCATTTTTGTCATGACGGGATCTCCTCCCTGGGTAACGATCAATCGTGGGTATACATGGTCTCTAGATGAAATATAATAACAATCACATTCCCGAAGTTCATATATAACTTCAACAGTAGTTTTATATTCGTTTTCTTTTGGTAAAAAAGGGGAATCATCTTCATCTTTAGCACGAATTCTGACTACCCTTGTATGTTCTTCTTTAGCATTGATTGTGATTTTTTGAGGACTGACTTCATTTATAATAAATTTTTTGGGACTTGATTCATCTCTTTTGATCGTTGGTCCATCACTGCTTCCAGAAGATGTACCTGTTTGTATTTTTGATATAACCTGTTTGGTATCAGCCTGTTTGGTAATCAACAATTCAAACTGAGATTCAATCTCAATTATGTTATCGCTCAATTATTTAGTATAATTGTGATGAAATGTTGAGATTTCCATCAATTGTTTGAAATTTCCTTGAAAAGTTTCTGCAAGTTGTTCAATTCCAACCTTTATATCTTCAGCTTCCTCCATGAGGAAGTTCATTCGTTTTTTTGGCGTCTATCAGAGATTGTTTGATATTATCCATCTGCAAATTCAATATTACTGCTTAAAAAATCCGCAAGATAATTATTGACACATTTAATATGAACTATATCAAAATTATAAAATGCTAAATAGGCTTGCCATCTATGGAGCCTTCTATATTGAGGTTCTGGTGGTAATTTATTTTTTATTAAACCTGCAACTTGAGAATTATCAGTTTCAACAATGAATTTCTTAGATAATAAAAACAATGAAAACTTCTTTATTTCTCCGATGATTGCTCACAATTCTTTCTCATGAGTAGTATAATTTATTTCTGCTTGGTTAAACGTTCCACTTGAGTATCTACAAAATTCATTAAGATCTGTTTTTAATATTGCTGCCCAATACTTATCCGAGGCATCAGTATTAACTATCAGATTATCTTTTTCATTTGGTAATCTTAATTTTGGCAAATTTTTACATTCTTCTTTTAGTGATTTGACAATTTCTGCGTGTTCATCACTCTATCCTTTAGTATTTATCTTTCTGAGTAAAATTTGAATTTTATGTCTCTTTTTTGATAGATTTTCAATAAATCTTTCTGCATAATTTAAACATCCTAAATTTTTTTTATTTGTTCTTTTGATTCTAATTTGTTTGGAAAACTTTCTATCTTTTTAGATATATGGGTTTGTAGTTTTATTCCTCTTTTATCTATTGATAATCCAAGAAAATCAATTTCTTGTTTTTTTATTATAGCTTTATTTTTTGAAAGAACAATTCCTTCTTTTTTGCATTCATTTATAAATTTCATTAAATGGTTTCTATGTTCTTCTCTATTATTAGAACATATTAATATATCATCAATATAGACAATTAAAAATTCATCAAATTTTCTAAATATGTTATCCATTAATCTTTGATATATCTGTGGTGCATTTTTTAAACCAAATGGCATAACCATCCATTCATACTTACCTTGGGGTGTACTAAATGCTGTATATTGAATACTATCTTCTTCCATTTTTACTTGCCAAAATCCTGACTTGCAATCAAATTTAGAATAATATTGTTTTCCTTTTGCAAGATTTATTAGTACCTCTTTATTTGGTAAAAAATATCCATCAAATTTAGTATATTTGTTTAATTCTTTATAATTTATTACCATTCTAGCTTTTCCTCTTTTTTTTTTTCAGAATGTTTCATGACCATGAAAGCTGGACTACTATGGGGTCCATTACTAGGCCTGATTAATTTTTGGTTGAGTAATTATTTTATTTGAATTTTAAATTCTTGTGTATCTTGTATGGTATACATCATTGGTCTAACTCTTATAATAACATTTTCTGTTAATTCTATTTTAGCTTTTGGATGAGGTGGTTTCCAAAATAATAATGGATTCTCTCCACAATTTTTTCTAGTTGATCAATGATTTTTTCCATGTTTGTTTGTATGTTTATTTTTAAGACTTTTTTATACATTGTTCTTTTATTTTTTATTTCATTTTGTATAATTGGTTTTTTCTCCCATTTATCACCACGCTGTGTTGGCTGAACTCTGTAAGGCCTAAATTCTCTTGGTATTTTTAGTAAATGTCCACAAGGTGTTTGTAACATTATCATATAGTTATTTTGTTTATAATATTGAAATTGTTGGATAAAGTCATTTCCTAGTAATATATCACATTCTAGTTTGTTATAATTATATATTTTATTTACAACTAATTGTTTACTCCCAAGTATTATATCAATTTTATCAGCACTATTAATTATATGAGTACTTTCTCCTGTAATTTTTATCTTTCCATTAGTATTCCATGATTTTATTAAGAAATTTTTGAATATTGTTAAATCACTTCCCGTGTCAATTAATGCGCAGGTTGTTATATTTGTATCAACAATTGTAACTTGTATATAAACAGCTAATGGAAAACTTATTTGGTTATTCATTTATTCAGCTTTTCTACATAGTATAGTTTGACTATTATGAGTTATATATAATCCTTCACGTTTTATACTATAATCTTCTAGTCCATCTAGAAAGCTCATTCCTAATAATACATGAGGATTTACCATACTATTATCTACATGACATGGTACTAAGAGGTTTATTACTCCTATTTTTATTGGTACTTTTACTTCAAGTTCAGTCATATGTACTTGTCCATCAAAATTTATATATCTATATGGAGCAGTTCTATGAGATATTAGTCTTTTATTTCTATTTGAAGCTATATGACATTCACTAGCTCCCGTGTCAATTAATATATTGGATCCTTTTATATGTTCTATTCCATTGAAATATTCACCTTCGATTTTCATATTTCCAGCATTTCTATTAAGTTCTATTTCCCTTGTATTACTAGTTTCTCCTAATTGTTTTCTATTAGGTAAACTTGCCGATCTCCTAATTAATCTGTCATCTTCAAATGTTATGTTATTATTAGGGTATTCTTCTTCTCTTAACTCTATAATTTCTGGTTTATTTTTTGTTATAGTAAGTTCATAATTTCTTGGAACTAAACTTATTGTTTTATCTGGTTCCAAAGCTTTACCAAAATCTTTGCATTCTTTGTGAATTTCAATATATGGTTTTTTAGAATAAATATTTTCATAATTAGAATTAGTAAATGTGTATAATGCTCTGTATTCTATATTCATAATTTTAACTCCTGGTTCCATTATGTCATCCTTATGTAATTTGAAATGTAGTCCTAAAACTTCATTAAAGTTTATATCTTTCAACGATATACAATATTTTGGATAACATGTAAATATTAGTTTCTTATATGCTAGATTTCCTTCTACTGTTCCTAAATGACCGTCTTTTAAATTTATTATTCTTCCATCATGTAAACTTACAGTTAAAGGTGAATCTAATCCTTCTCTAAACAAGGATTTAAACATTATTTGGATACCTGCTAAATAAACATATTGGATCTTTTCACTTTGTTTTCTATTGATTTTTGTAAATAATTATGTAACCGTATTCATTAAAACTTGATTTTTGGAAGTTCCTATTGGAACTGGGTTAGGTGCTCCTCCAGTATTCATTAAAACTTGGTATTCATTAAAATTTTCTATGCTTAACTGGTCAAAATCTTCTATAAGCAAATCTAATTCTTCATTCATCTGTGTCTTGTTCTTCCTCAGTTTTTTCTTCCGCTTTTAATTTTCCTAAAGTTTTTTCTATAGATTTTTGTAATTCTAACTCTTCTTCTAGTATTTTTGGTAATATGTTTTTCCTAAATTCATCATCCATACTTCTTGCTTCAATTATAATTTTTTCTTGTTCAAAATGTTTCTTTCCTATTCTAAGTATTTCTTTTTCTATGAATTTTTTGTCTACTTTCTTATCTTTACTTTTATTATTTTCTTTGAATTCTCTAATATCTAGTTTTAGTATATTTATATCATTTCTTACTTCTTTCAATTTATTTTTTACTTCTTGAACGTCACTTATTAATGATTTTATTAATATTTTTAGATCTTCAATATATTCACTTATTGACATTTTATACTCTTGATTTTTGAGTTTTTTGTACCTTAAATAGTCTGTCATACATATCATCTATTTTTATTTCTAGCTTTTTGATTTTTTGATTTTCATTCTTTCTTATTTTGTCGTTTAGTTTATCTATTTTTTATATAATTATTCCAATTTTATCTTGATTAATTAATTTTCCTGATTTTCTTTGAAATTCTTTTAGGATTTCTTCATCTATATTTTTAACTTCTCCTATCATTTCTTTTAATTCTTTAAATTGTATTGTTAGTTTATTTTGAATATTTTGTAATTTCTCTTTGACATTCATATCCTGTATATTTAATTGTTGTAATTCTTCAATAGCTAATTTATCTTGTGAATTTATGTTTTTATATGTTTGCCATAAAAAGGCACTTATCCAATTTAATTGCATGTTAAGAAATTCATCAGATTCTCCCCATGAGCTTAATGGTTGAAATATAGTTGTATTATCTCCTTTTATTTGGTAAGATCCTACTGGTAGATTAATATTTTCTATTATTTGTTTTTCAAGTTTTATTTCTGGAAATTCTGTCAATAAATTCTTCCCCTGATATGCTCAACTTCTAGTCTTAATTTCCGTATCATATTTTACTTCTTTACATATTATTATATTATATTCACAAAATTCTTCAATTGATCTTAACATCGTTTTTCTTTATTGTGCTCTATAACTTTTTATGTAATATTTTATTTCTTCAGTTATATCATATTTTTCTATATTGATTTTTTCTTTGCTATTTATGATCATAAATATATTAAGTAATTGTTTTAGAATTGTATTAAAATATTTTCTTTTACTTTCTAATGATTCTCGTCTTAGAAATCATTTTCTTTTTATATTTCTTTCTTCTATCATTTGGTCTAATAGATTTCCTCTTTGTTCTATTATTGTATCTAATTTTTCATTTGTTTTCATATCTAGATATTTGATTAACAAGGGTTCTCCTCTATGATAATCCATTTTTATAATCTTTGTATAATTCTTCTAGTATATCTTTGTGGATTAAATCTAATATTTCGTTTATGATAAAATCTTCTTTTATTATATCGAAATTTATTAGATCATATATTTCTCTTCTTATATCTTTATCTAAATCTTTTAAAGTGTTCAAGATTTCTATTTTATAATTATCAGGTAGTATTAATGTATGCATAATCATAAATCTTGGTGTATATATTATATATTTATTTTTAATTTGTGTTATATAATAGTTATCTTTTAGATCTGTCATATGGCTCTGATACCAGTTGACGGAGTGCTACTATGAGCGAACAAAAATCATATAAACAAAAATCTATTAAAATCATATAAATAAAATTATCTAAGGACTTAGATGAATTTTTCTATACTTTAAAGGATTTATATTGTAAATTCTATGTATGGGGGTATTTTGGGAGGTTTGAATGGTTGAAGTCTATTTTTAAAAGGTTATAATTTCAAAGTCTATTTGACAAAAGTTTATGGTTATTGAATCTATTTGTGGATATTCCCCTTGAAGTTTTATTAATAATAATAATTTTACAAAAATATAATAATCAAACCCACCTACTCACTCGACTCGACTCAAACCCAAGCCTGAAAATATCCCCTTCCCCAATTTGCAGTCAGCGTGGTAGCAAGATGGTGCTCCGATGACAATGAATGATCATCACCATCAAAAGCCATCTTCAGCCCGGTGGAGGAGCGTAGCTGCGCTCACGAAGTTGCAAGTTGAGCATCTCGACAGTGAAGAAGTTTTGATTGATTCACTAGTTGATTGTAGTTTTTTTCCCCAAATAATCTAACCCAACTCCACCACCTCTATCAATGTCTGCAGATCTATTTCCCTTTCTTTGGTGGTGTCTTTTTTTTACGGTGGGGTGGTGATTCAGTAATAGCGGTGGTGCGATGAACGTTGTTTATGGTGGTGATTGGCGGCGGCAGTGGATTATGTTGCTGTTTGGGTTGCGATGATAGCAATGATTTGTGGTGCGTTGTATGTGAGGTAGTGGTGCTGGTGCGGCGGATGAGGGTGGTTGCAGCAGGTGATGATGAGTGTTGCAGTCTAGATGGTGGTCTAGGAGGTGTTGATAATTTTCTGTTGCACTTCACGTGGTGGTGGTGGTGGTGTGTGTTTGGATGTGGTTGAGCATTTTTGGTAGTGGTGGAGGAGGTGAAGAGACGGTAGTTGTTGTGCAGGTGGTGGATATGACGTGATTGTGGTGGTGGTGGTGGTGGCGGAGGATGTGGAGATTGTGGTGCAGGCAACAGACATGGCGATATGGTTCTGATGGGGTTGCCAATGGTGGTGGATTGTGTTACAATGATGGGAAGGTGACTGGTAGTGATGGTTGGGGTTGGGGAAGTGGTGGCGGTGGTGGTGGCGGCGGTGGCGGACTGGAGGTTAGTGGTAAGGTTAGGTGTTGTGGTGGTGGTGGTGTTTGCTCTGGTCAGTAATGGTGTTGGCAGTGGTGGTCAGTGTTGGCGACGGTCGGTATTGACCTAAAATTTTTGATAATTCAAACATCAAAATCTTGACATTTATTTGTAATTTAAGAACAGATTAATCAAAACTAGTAACAAATAAATTAGTCCTCGTGAGATCGACATTCCGGACTCAAAAACTCCACTTTACTACTTGTTCGCGATATCGTGCACTTGCGATATTTTCTCACAACAGAAATTGGTTTCTATTGGAGAGGGAGTGGGAGAGAAATGGAAGTTAAAAGTCAAACGTGGTGTACTAGTACCACTGTATTTGTGAATTAAAAGAGAATTATTAAATAGGTATTCATGTCTTTTGCTAAAATCTCATTTTGAAAATATAAAAAAATACTTAAAATGTGGTGTGAAAATTAAATTTGGTGGTGGTAGTATATTTACCCTTATCACATTCTTTCTTCTTCTTCTTTTTTTTTTTTTTTTCAATCAATAATAGGAATCTTTTGATTTTCCATTTTATCATCATAGTCTTTCTTTTTTCTCAATAATACCCTTAGTTCATTTATAGAAACTTATTTTCTATTTATTTTAGTTCTTATTTCAAAAATATTAATTTATCCACGTTGACTAAATCGGAATTAGTTATTCAATTAATATTAATTTAGTGTCATTACTTTTTAATTTACTTTTAGAATATTGTTCCATCGAATTTCATTTCCCGTGAAAACTCCATTAAATAATTTAAAAAGTAGGTTGAATAGATTTTTTTTCTATTTTTAATTCAAACAATTATATTTTAGCCTTCTATTAGATAATACTATTTCGTTTATAAAAAACATTATTTGAAAAATTCAAATAATATGTTTATGCTTAATGAATTTTTTTTCTATTTTTTATTCAAACAATAACATTTTAGTTACCGATAAAAATAACTCTCTTTATTTTTAAAGTAGGATGAGTGTGTAACTTTTTATTTTTAAACTAATTTAAATTCGTAGAGCATCCACATTGGATGTGTTAAAAGTGTTTGTTAGTGAGAGATTCTAACAATAGTCAATTTTATATTTACATTGGATATGTTAACTTATTTGCTAAATGAATCTTTTTAGCAACATTATAATTTTCTTATTAAATTTAACTAGCATTTTAACATTTGATGTGACACTTTTGTCTTAAAATTCTCCAATAACGTAAATACATTTCACCCCCACCCAATCCCTTATTTATTCTTTTTCCTTTCTTCTTTCTTATTAATTTTTTAATATCGATAATTTTTTTTTTAAATTTCATATTATATGATTTAATGAGATATTCAAAATGAGTATCATATTAGTATATAAATTTTGCTATTTTAAAAATAAATATTTATCATATTCTTGGATTTAACTAGAAATTAACGCATACATTGTGGCAATAATAAGTAGTTAACTTTAACATATAGTCCATGTCTGGCCCCCATTTTTTTTTAAAACCAAATTTATTCAAAACCATCTATCTTAGTCAAGCTTATCATTTTTGACTTTTCAAACATTTTTTAACTACACATTCTCTCAAAAATACTATTTAAAATCATATTATTCACTAGAAAATGGGGGTCAAACACAAGTGTATACGTGTTAATATCTAATTTTTTGTCTATGTAGCTAGCTAAATTTAACACATCCAATACGAATGCTCTTAGTGGGAGATGTTAACTAATAGTCAATTTTATATTTAGATTGGATACGTTAACTTGTTTGCTAAATAAATCTTTTTAGCAATATGTTAATTTTCTTGTTAAATTTAGCAAGTATTTTAATATCTGATATGGCAATTTCTCTTAAAATTCTCCAATAGCGTAAATAAATCCCAACCACACACACACAATCCCTTATTTATTCATTTTCTATTTCTCCTTCTTAGCCCCTGTTCGGTGGTTATTTAAATTGGAGAGAGAAGATTTATTTGTATTTTCTAGGTCAAATGTGTGATTAAAAATTGGAGAGAGAAAATATATATGGTTAAAAAGTAGCTTGAGAAATTGTGTAGTTTAAATTTGGGTTTAAACCACCCATTTAAACCTCCGCTAAACGGAGACTTGATTTTTTTATTATTGTTAAAAAAATAAATTTTTTGTTAATTTCATATTATTGATTTATTGAGATCTTCAAAATGAGTACGATATTAATATATAAATTTTGCTATTTTAAAAATAAGTACTTATCATATTTTGGGTTTAATTAAAAATTAACACATCAATTGCGACAATTATAAGTAGTTAAATTTAACATGTATACGTGTCATTTAACATCTAGTTTTTTTCTATATGGTTAGTTAAATTTAACATATCCAATACGGATGCTCTTATCAAACTTTTAGTTAGTTTATATAAAAAGAAAAATATTTTTAAAATTATTTTCTAATTAAATAAGAATATAAAATAAATAATTTCATAACTCTTTGGAAAAAATTAAAACTAAAATTTTAGTTTAAATTTATGTAGTCACTATTTGGTGACGATTAAAATCAAATTTTTAATAGATATTGATAGGAATTAATAAAATGTGGTTGAAAAGTTGTGGGTCCGATGAAATTGATGTTTAAAATTAATTGTTGACTTTAACTTAAATTAAAATCTTATTTTAATTCCTCTCAAACAGAAGCATAATATTAAACTTTTTTTTTTATTATAAAATATGCTCACAAATTAATTTAATTTATCTATACACAACTTTTTTCATATCTTTTCGTGATTTGTCATAAATATTTTATAAAGTAATTATTGATTTATCTAATCTGTTATAATACAGATTACTTCTTAATATATCACATGCGATTTATTTACTAAGCCGACATTTTAAATAATTGTATAATATATATTTCAAAGAATTGAACGAAAATTTTCAACAAAATATTAATGTATTAAGAATTGAAGTCACTCTACCATTTACACTCCAATTCAATAATTCTAGACAGATATTTTTTTGGAAACATTTTAAAATGACATTATAACATGATGCATATTTATTGAATGGTGAAAAAGTAAGTGGTGAGGTAGTTATTTTCACCATCCAATTAATGTGTGACATGTCACAATGTCACTTAAAAATCTCCCTAAAAAATGTTTCTCTGAAATTATTCTTTACCATTTTCCTCTAACAATATCAAATACGTTTACTACTTTCAAAAACAGTATGAATACTTAAAAATTGTTACTTTAATATTCGTCATATACATAATACGTACAAAGTACGTGTTTACTACTAATTTTTTTAAAAGGAAAGGTGGTAATTACTTGTATGTTAGAGAAAACATTGGAAGGAAATATTTTCCTTTTGTTTTGCCTCAAGTCAAAAGTAAAGGACTTTAGAAGATCAATGATGTCCCACTTTTTGTCCGGTAAATGTCCTATTTTGATTGTATAATTTACCTAGAGATTCTGCATACTAATGAAACCAGCACACACTAGAACATGACAATTTCCATCTCTTCCATTAAGTTTTCCCTCTACAGTTTCTGTATTTCCATCATCAACTTCACCATCTAAACTTTATACTCATATTTGATTCATTTGCACAGTGGTTGGGGTCGAATACGTGTCCGGAAATTAGATCTTCCAAAAAACTTCAAACATATCACAAAGGTAACGGAGTAATTGGAATACCTTGTTCATGAGAATCGCAGGCTGAAAATATGTAATATATATAAAATTTAGGGTTTTAATATTCGTGGTGTACATATAAGAATAAAAATAAGAAAAACTAATATAATATGATGGTTATTTCGGTCAATTTAATTGTAGCCAATTTAGTAAATATGAAAAGTGTGGTGTAGTTAACAAAATTAGTAGTGTCAATATAATTACCCTTTTAATATTTGTTTATGTAAATGGCTTGAGCAATGTAAATTCCGTAATTTGGGAAATGCTACATGTACAAGAAGCATTTAAGCATGTACATACAGGTCTCTCATTATAGCAGTTAACATTGGATTCACTGTTCACTGCTAACTTGAGGGGCTTGTATGTACAAAGCCTTGTACAACAACCGTTTTTCACGTAATTTTAGTGGTCACATGTGTTGAGATAATTCAATTTGTGTGTAAGATGTAGACAATATCATTCAATATTTGACATTATTCACAATCTCAACTTTAAAAGTCTTGAAAATTATTACTCACAAAAGTTAGTTTTAAGAGACGGAACTTATGATCAACATTACTTTAAAGTTAGTTTGGTAATACTGTTTGGCTTGTAAACTAATTTATTTACGTTTTTGAGGTAAAAATTAGTGATTAAGAATTGAAGAGAGAAAATGTGTATGATTTAAAAGTATTTTGATAAATTGTGTAATTTATAAATTTGTTTATAAAGCAGATTATTTGGTTTACCAAACGAATGCTTCATTATGACGACAATAAAATATCAATTGTATGAGTTCGAACAAAAAAATATTCACTTTATCACCATTACAACCATTGGTAAAAGATTTTAGTAGATTTTTCATTGTCGATAATTTCAAGAGCCATCAAAATTCTTTCGAAAAGTTAACTATTCGTTTTCACAATGTCAATCTTGCCATATTTTTAATTTCTGTTGCTTAGCCCAATGCGCTATCCCCAAATCTTGAACAAACCAAGTGCATAGCAAGCATTTGTTAGATTCCGGGTCATATATGCACAACGAAAATAAAATAAACTTGAAACCATAAGCCCGAATCAACCTGCACTTAGATAGAATTTGTGATAAAGAATATACCTTTGATGAATCTCGTGGATTTGATTTCTAAAGAATGATGTAGAAACTTGTCACCACCAACTGTCTAATTGTCCAATCTCTAATAAAAATCTACACAGTGAGTTAAATCTGAACTCCATCAATCTCCAACAGTTGGAGTGGATTCGAGAAAATATTGTTTTTCTCTTTGTGCTAACAAGAGAAAAACTTAATGCTAGAAAAGCGATTCTATTTGTTTTTCTATAATAGTGCATATATTAATATGTGCACCTCAAAACCCTAACACTGTTAATTAATCTAATTGTAAAGTCTGGCCCAACAATTGGGCTTGTAAATTAATTCTAACAGCACTTTTAAATGAATTATATTGAACACCATTTATCCTCATTATTTCTCCATAACTTCTAGGTCCTCGAACTATGTTCTGCAGTATTCTCAAAAAATACTTTTCACCAAATCCTGGATGTACATAAAACATTCGTCCAATTAAAAATTCACACTTCTCTGGCCGTCATTCTCTAGCTGATTGTTTTCATACAAATTTAGTAGAAGCTCTGTATAATTTAGCTCCCTCGCTATAATTTCTTTATTAGCTTCCATCCATGCTGAAAATGTTAATTAGTTCGACTCATGACAGCATCAATTGGATCAGTATCTAAAAGTATGATATTTTGATCATTAGGAAGATTGAAATTCAAGCTTTCAAATGGAGGGTCTGTAATGAATATCAAATCCAAATATTCTCCAAGATGCTTCACACAGTGAGATGTTTTTGCAATCAGAATACATATTTATTTCATTAACATGACTCTGCACATCATCATCATCATCATCAATAATGCGATCAAAAGTTGTAGTGATAGATCATGTTCTTTATTGACATATTTGAAAAGATACTTAATTGATCTGGATTCGTAATACCACTCAACATCTATATGAGCTACATACTTCAACAACAAGTAACAATTGGGTGACACTACATATCTGTTACCCATTTCTATTCCTTTCTTTTTAATTGTTATTATTATTCTATTGTCTCTTCTTCTATAAATTGAATAACCATCTTCGTCGACATTAGTGCTATCTATGGATTCATCAAAAATTTCAGCTGAAATGATTTTACAAATATCTTCACCCGTCGAATATAGTGATTTCAACGAGGCGGATCGGGGCAAATTTCGAGCCGATCCGTCCTGCTCCGCCAATTCTTAGAGATGATTCGATCTGCCCCATGATCCGTTACCTTCGAGGCGGATTGGGGCGGGTCTCGGGGCGGAGCGGGGCAGATCTGTATTTAAACAAACATCAAAAAAATGAGGCAACAACAAAATTGGGCAAAATAAATGAATTTAGTACAAGAATCGGTGCATCCATCGTTGAAAAAGGAAAGATATCCATTTTCAGAAAATTTAACTACACTGTTTGCACAACATTAATTGAAAGCAGGAATCAAAATTGAAAGAAATAACAAACACGGTTACACTAATCGGATGCTAGATCTAAATTAATTACAAATACGCTACAGTAGCATGAACTTGTGCTAGATCTGAAAATCCAAAATAATAAACTAAAAAGTGTTGAAATCTGAAAGTTACAGAACAAAAATGTGGAAGTAAAAAATCAAAGAGCCCAAGACTCTACTGGATGCTCCAAGATACCGGCAGCCAAGCTACTTCTGTGAACTGCTGACTGCGGTTTGCGAAGGGGTGAAATCGTAGCATCGGTGGACTCTTGTGACATGAGAAACTAGGAGAAGATCAGAAGAAGAAATGAAGAACAGCCATCGGTGCAGCTGCAGTGAAACAGAGAGAATGAAGAGATGAAAATTTTGAAAATGTAAACAGAAATGGAGTATAGTGTAGGGTTGTAGGTCTGGGACTTGTTTTGTTCTTGTCGGTGGGCTTGTTTGTTGGGTCGCTTGTTATAAGTTCTTTTTTTTATTTAAGTTTCAGCGGGGCAGGTTAGATCGGGTCACCCCGATCCGCCTCGACCCGAGATCCGTCTAGAGGCAAAAAAAATCCGCCCCGTCGATCAGCGGATCAAAATTTCTTCGGATCGGGGTGTATCAGATCGACTGATCGCTTTGATGGATTGAATTTTTTTGCCATCTCTAGTCGAATACTTATCCGCTTCTAGTAGGCCACGTTTTTTGGACTCGACAGTTTATATAAATGCAATTATAAATTTTAAGATTAAAAATCTTAACTAAACATATTAACATTGATCATGAAATCCTCGTTCAATGAAAAAAAAATCTTCAGGGATTTGGTACTAAAATCAATAACCATTCAAAAATAAGATATGTGGTCAGCTATGTGGTAGCCAATTAATATTATGATTTTATTAGATTCAATTCCTTGAAGTCAGGGAACAGAAACACCGACAACGAACCTGAAAGATATACGTTTCGAAACTGTCAACAACTATAAAAAAATCTATCAAGATTTACCAATGAATGAGTCATTCTTTTTTTGAAATCGAAAGTCTCGAACACTGAATATAATGTATTTTTTTAACCTCTAATCTAACAAAAGGTTAATATGTAACTAACTTACGATTTTGCATAAAAACTGCAAATGCTTAAAACACATACTTTTCGAAACCGTCAAAGCACACAGGAATACAGAACTTTCAATATTCACAAATTCTCACAATGAATGAATAAAAAAAATTCAAGATTTACCAATGAATGAGACACGTTTTTTTTTTTTGAAATTGAAAATCTCAAACACTGAATATTATGTATTTTTGGAAGCATCAATCTAACAAAAGTTAATATGTAATTAATTTACAATTTTGCATCAAAACTACAAATGCTTAAAACGTATACATTTCGAAAATATCAAAGCTTATAGGAATACAAAACTGTCAAGATTAATAAATTCTTACAATTTTTTTGCGAAATTGTAAGTCCCAAGCATGAATATAATGAATTGAAATAACCTGTAGTGTAACAAAAAATTAGTATGTAATTAAGAGCCCGGTTGGTCCTAATGATTTTTTTCAATTTTTTTTAGAAAGTTTGAGTTTTTGGGAAAATGTGTGGTTGAAAATCGCTAAAAGTAGTAGTCCCATTGAAATATGTTGTTGAAAATGAATTTGAGTAGAATTTGAAAAAAAAAAAAGAGGATATGGACCAAAAAGGCTATAACTTACAATTTTACATCAAAACATCAAATGTATATATTTACACGTTATGATTCAATATTACACAGTATTCATGCTTGTATTCTATTGTTGATGACAAAATTCATGGATTTAGTGGACGGATTAAACCTTATGGAAATGACTGTGCTTTTATTTACTAATGATCTAATTCTAATATTACATCAAAACATTAGAAAGCAAGAAAAAAACATCAAAACAAGTTTAACTATACCTTTTTCAATTATGTCTCTAATAAAATGAAATTTCACATCAATATGTTTTGAACTATTATGAAAGATAGGATTTTTGCACAAATGTAATGCACTAAGACTATCAGTGCAGAGTTCAATAATAGAATTATCAATGCAGGCAATTTCAGATAGCAAATCTTTCAGCCATATACATTCTTTTATAGCATCTTTGGCAGCAATATATTCTGTCTCAGTTGAAGACAATGCAATAAGTTTTTGTAGTTGATATTTTCAGCTAATACAAGAACAATTTAAGGTAAAGAAATATGCAGAAGTTGATTTTCTATTATCTATATTACCTGCAAAATCTGAATTTACAAATCCTTTTAACTTGAAATCATTTTTGGTTTTAGAAAACACTAAACTGAGATCTGCAGCAACTTTAAGATATTTTAAAAGAGATTTCAATGCTTCCCAGTGCAGTTCACCTGGATTACTCATAAATTTACTAAAAACACTGACAGAAAAAGAAATATCAGATCTAATGCACACCATAAGATACATAACAGATCCTATAGCATTAGAGTAAGGCACATTTTTCATCCTAAGTTCTTCTTCAACAGATTTAGGGGAATGTACAGATGACAATTTAAAATGTGCAGGCAAAGGCAGAGAAACAGATTTAGAATCAGATAAATTAAATCTATTTAAAACCTTTTTAATATAATGTTTTTGATTCAAATACAAGTTTCCAGAATGCCTGTCCCTAAATATATCCATACCTAGAATTCTTTTTGCATGTCCTAAATCTTTCATTTCAAATTCAGACTGCAGTTTATTCTTAAGCAGGTTAATCTCATGCATATTTGGGCCATCAATTAACATGCCATCAACATATAGTAACATATACATAAAATCAGAATTACCACTCTTATAATAAAAAAAGGAATCATATTGGCTTTTTTGAAAATTTGAGACTTTGAATATAAGAATCAAATCTCTTATATCATTATCTTGGAGCTTGTTTCAAGTCATATAGATATTTTTTTAGTAAACATATTTAAATAAGATTTACCAAAATTTTCAAAGCCTTTAGGTTGATGCATGTAAATAGTTTCATCCAAGAAATCATACAAGAAGGCAGTTTTAACATCCATTTATTCCAGTTCCAAATCAAATTGTGCAACTAGAGAAAATAAAATTCTAATAGAGGTATATTTAACAACTGGTGAAAAAATTTCATTATAATCTATACTTTCTATTTGGGAAAAATATTTAGCTACAAGCCTAGCCTTATATCTAGGTTTTATAGCTTATGAGTTATTTTCTTTTATTTTAAAAAATCATTTACAATCTATAACCCTAGTATTAACAGGTTTATTAACTAAATTCCAAGTGCCATTTTTTATAAGAGAATCGATCTCTTCTTGCATGGCTGCAAGCCACAATTTAGAATCAGGTGAAGACATAACTTCTTCAAATGATTCAGGTTCACGAAGTAAAGGTTCAGAATATGTAAATGCAGACACAAAACCAGGATCATCAAATCTGACGGGATGTCTAATCTCCCTCCTAGTTCTATCCCTAGCTAACTGATAATTTTCAAGATTTAAATCAGTTTCAATTTCAGTATCAGAAATATTTTCAGGAATAAGTACAATATTTGGTGAAAAATGATCAGAAGTAATATTTGGAGAATGTGGGGGTTGCTCCACCTGAAACTGAGTATTGGGCAGACCATTTTCATCACTCAAATGGTCTGCACTCAGCTCAGGGGTAAGCAAATCTTTTTCACTAATAGGATCAGATAAAATTTTATCTTTACAAGGGAAAATTTTTTCATTAAAACAACAGATCTACTTAAAATAAACCTGTAATCTCCATGTTCTTTTACCCACAACCTGTAACCCTTGACTCCTTCTCCATACCCTAGAAAAACACATTTGAGAGACCTGGAATCAAGTTTAGTTTCAGTTTGGTGTGAGTATGCAGCACACCCAAAAAAAATTTCGTTTTGAAAAATCTGGAAGAGAATTGTTCCAAATTTGATCAGGAATTTTAAAATCAATAGCACTGCAGGGAGAAAGATTGATCAAATATGAAGCAGTTTTGACTGCTTCACCCCAATTTTTTTTGGAAAATTAGAATCAAGCAAAAGACACATTGTTCTTTCTAAAAGAGTCCTATTCATTCTTTCAGCAACCTCATTTTGCTGTGGACTGTATGCAACAGTCCTGTGCCTAAGAATACCTAGACTGCTGCAAAAAGAATCAAAATCTTGATTACAAAACTCAAGACCATTATCAGTTCTGATAAATTTAACATTTCTATCTTTCAAATTTTGAACTATGGTAATCCAATTTTTAAACATCCACACAGTAGCATCCTGGGTTTTTAACAAATGAACCCAAGTCTTCCTAGAAAAGTCATAAACAATAAGTAGGAAGTATCTAAAACCTGAAACAGAATTAACTGGGGTAGGACCTCACAAATCAGCATGTAAATATTCAAGAATGTCACTTGATTTATGAATCCCTTTTCCAAAAGAGTTTCTTTTCTGCTTTCCCAAAATACATTTCTCACAGAAGTCAAGTTTTTGTATGACATCTTTACCAAAGACACATTTCTTTACAAACAATTTTAAGCATTTTTCTCCTAAATGGCCAAGTCTTTTATGCCACAAAACAATTTTATCAATTTCAGAAATAGCATTAAAGGACTTGGCACATATAGGATAAGATTTTAATACATAAATTTCATTTATTTTGGGAGTGCAGGAAAGTAAAAGATTACTTTTAAAAATAGATAGATAACCTTTATGTAATCTAATCTCAGAGGATTCAGAATCAAGCACACCAAGTGAAATCGGGTTTCTTTTCAAGTCAGGTACATATCTAGTTTGATTCAAGACCAAAGTCCTATTATTTTCAAGTTTCAACAGAACGTTACCTGTTCCTTTTACATCACAAATCACATTGTTTCCAAGTTTTACAGAACCATTATAATCACTACTGAAATCAGAAAATAAATTTCTTTCAGGACACATATGAAAAGTGCAACCAGAATCAAGTATCCTCATTCATGCTTATTATCAGATTCAGTAGTAACATATACCACACCATTATTATCTTGAACTGCAGCTTCAGTTTGGTTACTGGTTCCTACTTCATTTTTTCTTTTGAAATAATTTTTAATGTGATGTCCAGGTTGGCCACAATAAAAGCAAAGTTTGGGTCTATTTATATTATCTAAACCCCCAGAGTTATCTTGCCCCTGGAACTATTTTGGTTCCTAAAGTTATCTTGACCTCTAGGATTCTCATACCCTCTAAAATTGGTCTGGTTTCTAGAGTTATTCTGACCTCTATAGGTCTGTCATTAGACCTGTTGAAATTGAATTTATTTTGAAAATTTCCTCTTCCGGGCTTCCTGTTCACACTATTCCAGTTCCTATTATTATTAGAAGCATTCCAATTTTTATTGAAATTACTCACAGGCTTATTGTTTCTAAAAGAATTTCTTTTCTTTGAAGTTCCTATAACATTATAGGCTTCTTTAGGATTATTCTTGAATTCAAACTCCTTGTTCTTAAGTGAAGTGTGAACTATTTTTGTAGTCAATTTCTGCCTACCATATTCCAGAGCATTCCTAAGGTCTTTGAACTTATCACTCATATCATTTAGTAAACAGACAACCTTTTGTTCATCAGTTAATTTCTCATCACAATTTAAAAGACTTTGTGTGATCTTAGTAAACCTATTCATATTATCATCCACATCTTTAGATGGATCAAACTTGAAAGAAAAATATTGTTTCCACAAAAACACTTATCAGGCAGAGAGACAGTATCATAAACTTCTTCTAACTTATCCCAAAGTGCCATAGCTGTTTTAGTTTTTCCTAGTTGACTAATCACATTATCAGACACATGAAGAAAAACAGTACTCCATGCAGTTTCATCCATTTCAATTTGTCTATCCTGAGGTAAATTTAAAGGCCAATATTGATCAATGGCTTTAGCACACTTCATTTAAAGTAATAAAGCCTTCATTTTTTGGCTCTAGAAATTAAAAGCTCCTTTTCCATTCCATACTTTAACATCTACTTTTATAGTAGCTATTAAAGTAATGACTAAGAGAATTTGAAGAAGAATTTATCAAGAATTGAGGCTTTATTCCTTCAAACTATAATCAGGCAGACAGGGAATAATGCAAGATATAATCACAGAAGGTTCCAACTAGTCAGAAATATTCCACAAGATCAAAATATAAGACACACAATCTCAGAAAACAATTATTAAGCCGTAAGTCAATTAAGGTGATCAAGATCAGCAACAATAATCAGACTAATCAAGAAACCACAAAGAGCTAATGTACTGAAAACTATTCTTCCAGTATATCCCCCAACCTACTATGGGTCAGCCCAAGCTCCCTCAGATTCTCGAATTCTCAAGAAAACCTGGACAAATGTAAGGTTTGGGGTCCAAAAGTAGACTTCAACGGAGAGATTTTGGAGAGTACAAGGGATTGAAAACAAATAGCAGTATATAATGCAGAATTTAAAAGATATCACCTATTGCAAGTTTCAATGCTACTTTAGTTCCACTAAGATATAAATCCACAAAGATTCAAAAGCCACAAGTTCCAGTGTCACTAAGCCTTGCAATAATCCACAAAGTTTAGCCACCAAGAAAATGTGGGATCTACTTGGAATATTCAGTATATTTATAAAAATATACTGAGTTCTTAGATCCAAAATATGTAAGACTCAGAATAAAAGATCCAGAACAAAAAATATTCTTAAAAAATCTTATTTAAAAATAGGTTTTAAAATATTTCCACTGAGCAGAAGTATACCACGAAGAATATAATGAAAAAAAATTTAAAATTTTTTCCAAGATCTGAAAACGTCAAAAACTTTCAGAAAATTAAAACGTTTTTAACAAAGTTTTCATAAAACTTCAAGAAATCATAGTTTTCTCAAAGATTACCACAAAGAACTGAAAACTCTAAAATGTTTTACACAATACCACAAAGAACTTTCCAGAAAACATAGATCCACACAAAAGAACCATGGATCTAACAAAATCTGAGTTAAAACCAGCGTATTTACATGAACCCTAAGGCTCTGATACTACTGTTAAGAATTTAAGACTCAGAATCAACCACAAAGATATACAAAATACGATTTAAACGTAAACTTCAAGAAAAATCTTATTACTCAAAGTAAATCGTAAAGTATAAAGTGAAAGTTACAGATTCAAAACTCTGATCTAACCAGTATCAAATAATCTCAAAAACTCGGAAGATAAACCACAAAGAAAATATAGAAGAATTCTGTAAACAACTACTAAGATGATAACTGATTATGCACTAAGAATCAGTATCAAAATCACAAAGTATATTGCGAGAAATCATAGATTTCTTTTTCAGAACTCGAAGAATACACAGAGACGAAGAGAGAAAAAGAGAGGGATCAGAGGAGATGTTTCTGGATAGTGAGAGCACGAAGCCTCCAGCAGAAGCCTTATCGTCTGTTGGACGGCTGTGATGAGTTTGTTATGATCCAACGATAGTAAATAGGCGGTGGTAAAGTTGGGTCAAGATACCGGGTCATGAGTTGGGCTCCCAAGTTCAGTAGCAATTTTATTCTTTAAATGGGCCGATCAAGAAATTCAGATTCCTGGGCTAAAATGGGCTGATCCGATTGCATTTACAGTTAGATTTCGGGTCATACATGCACAACGGAAATAAAATGAACTCGAAACCATAAGTCCGAATCAACCTTGCACTTAGATAGAATTTGTGATAAAAAATATACCTTTGATGAATCTCGTGGATCTGATTTCTGAAGAATGATGTAGAAACTTGTCACCACCAGCTGTTCAATTGTCCAGCCTCTAACAGAAATTCACACAGCGAGTTGAATCTAGAACTCCATCAATCTCCAACAGTTGAAATGGATTCGAGAGAAATTTTTTTTTGTGCTAGTAAGAGAAAAACCTAATGCTAGAAAAACGACTTTATTTATTTATCTACAATAGTGCACTTATTAATACGTGCACCTCAAAATCCGAACCCTATTCACAATAGTACCATTAACTGGCCTTGATTAATTAATCATATTAATTAATCTAATTGTAAAGTTCGGTCCAACAATTGGGTTTGTACATTAATTTTAATAACATTTGTGAATGAATTATATTGAACACCATTTAGCCTCATTATTTCTCCATAACTTCTAGTTCCTCGAGCTATGTTCTGCAGTATTCTCAAATAATACTTTTCACCAAATCCTGAAGGCACATAAAACATTCGTCCAATTAAAAATTCGCACCTCCCTGGCTGTCATTCTCTAGCTGATTGTTTTCATACAAATTTAGTAGGAAGCTCTGCATAATTTAGCTCTCTCGCTTTAATTTTTTTATTGGCTTCCATCCATGCTAAAAATGTTATTTAGTTCACAGTAGTTCGATTCATGACAACATCAATTGGATCAATATCTAAAAGTATGATATTTTGATCATTAGGAAGATGGAAATTCGAGCTTTCAACTGGAGGGTCTATAATGAATATCAAATCCAAATATTTTCCAAGATGCTTAACACAGTGAGATGTATTTGCAATCAGAATACATATTTATTTCATCAACATGACTCTGCACATTATCATCATCATCATCATCATCATCAGTACTGCGGTCAAAAGTTGTAGTGACACGATCATGGTCTTTATTGACATATTTGAAAAGATACTTAATTGATCAGGATTCGTTATGCCACTCAACATCTATATGAGCTGCATACTTCAACAAGTAACGATTGGGTGAAACTACATATCGATTACCCATCTCTATTCCATTCTTTTTAATTGTTATTATTATTCCATTGTCTCTTCTTCTATAAATTGGATATCCATCTTCGTCGACATTAGTGCTATCTATGGATTCATCAAAAATTTCAGCTGAAATGAGTTTGCAAATATCTTCACCTGTCGAATACTTATCCTCTTGATATAGAAATAGCACTATGCGTGCATGTAGTAGCCCACATTTTTTGGACTCGACAGTTTATATAATTGCAATGATAAATTTTAAGATTAAAAATCTTAACTAAACATATTAACATTGATCATGAAATCCTCGTTCAATGAAAAAAAATCTTCAGGGATTTGGTACTAAAATCAATAATCATTCAAAAATTAGATATGTGGTCTGCTATGTGGTAGCCAATTAATATTATGATTTTATTAGATTCAATTCCCTGAAATTAGGGAACCGAAACACCGACTGTGAACCTAAAAGATATACGTTTTGAAACTGTCAACAACTATAAAAAAATTTATCAAGATTTACCAATGAATGAGTCACTCTTTTTTCGAACTCGAAAGTCTCAAACACTGAATATAATGCATTTTTGGAACCTCTAATCTAACAAAAGGTTAATATGTAACTAACTTACTATTTTGCATAAAAACTGCAAATGCTTAAAACACATACTTTTTGAAACCGTCAAAGCATACAGGAATACAGAACTTTCAATATTCACAAATCCTCACAATGAATGAATAAAAAAAAAAAAAAAATTCAAGATTTACCAATGAATGAGACACATTTTTTTTGAAATTGAAAATCTCAAACACTGAATATAATGTATTTTTGGAACCATCAATCTAACAAAAGTTAATATGTAATTAATTTACAATTTTGCATCAAAACTACAAATGCTTAAAACGTATACATTTCGAAAAGGGAAAATAAATAACTACAACACTTTAAGTTTCACTTTTTAAAACTAACAAACTTAACATTTTTTTTTTTCAAAAATCAGGTGTTTAATAATTAAAAGTAAATATAATATTATATATAATATAAACATAATTATCTATTGTATATTATATTAAAACTAATATAATATTAAATCAAAAACTCAAATCTTCATGCCACAACCTCCCTTATCCCCGCCCCTTCCCCCGTCCACCACCTGACCTGACCCGACTCGACCCTACCCAAAAAACAATTTTTTTTTCGCTTGACTTTTTCCTACCCCTCCCCTTCCCATCTCATCCCATCCCACTCAACCCTACACCACCTCATCGCAAAGTGACAAATTGATTTCGCCACAGCCCCGTGACCCCACCCCAAAATTATTTAAACCAACCACCCACCACCCCCACCCTACCCTACCCTACCCCAAAAATAAATTATTTTTTCTCAATATTTTCCTACACTTCCCCACCCCACCCCAACCCGCTCGACTCTACCCTACTTCATCACAACGCGACAAATTAATCTCACCCCAACCACAGACCGCCACCCACCCAACCCCCCACCCCAAAATGATTTTTCTTCTATTTCTCACATCATGCCCCAACCACCCAATCCCACCGACCTCACCCCACCCCACCCAAAAAATGATTTTCCCACTTTTTCACACCACACCACACCACACCCTAGAGATGGCGAAAAAATTCGATCCGTCGATCCGATCCGCCCCGATTCGAAAAAATCCCGATCCGTGGATCGACGGGGTGGATCAGGGCTGATTTTTTTTTCCCCGAGACGGATCTCGGGTCGGGGTGGATCAGGGGTGACCCAATCCGACCCGCTTCACTGAAAAAGAAAAAAAAAATATAACAATCGGCCCAACAAGGTAAAATTAATGAACAAGCCCATCGACAAACAAGAACAAAATAAGTCCCAGACCCACAAACCCTACCCTATACTCCATTTCATTACATTTTCAAAATTTTCATCTCTTCGTTCGTTCTCTCCCTGTCATTGCAGCTGCGCCACGGGCTCTTCTTCTTCTGATCTTCTCCTAATTTCTCATGTCACAAGAGTCAGCCAGATGCCACAATTTCACCCCTTCGCAGTCCGTAGTTCACAGAAGCAGCTTAGCCCCCTGTATCTTGGAGCATCCAATAGATTTTTTGGGTTCCATGATTTTTTACTTCCACATTTTTGTTCTGTAATTTTCATATTTCAACACTTTTTAGTTTATATTTTGGATTTTCAGATCTAGCACAAGTTCATGCTCCTGTAGTGTATTTGTTATTAATTTAGATCTAGCATCCGATTAGTGTAACCGTGTTTGTTATTTCTTTCAATTTTGATTCCTGCCTTCAATTAATGTTGTGCAAATAGTGTAGTTCAATTTTTTGGAAATGGATATCTTTCCTTTTCCTCTTTTCTTTTTTAACGATGGATGCACCGATTCTTGTAATGAATTCATTTATTTTGCTCAATTTTCTTGTTGCCTCAGTTTTTTCGAAGTACAATCAGTATTAATTTACCAAAAAAAAATAAAAAAATAATGACGGATCAAACAGGCGGATCTGTATTAAGATTCGCCTCGCTCCACCCCGAGACCCATCCCAATCCGCCCCGAAAGTAATGGATCGGATCATCTCTAAGAATTGGTGGAGCGGGGCGGATTGGCTCGAAATCCGCCCCAATCCGTCCCGTTGCCATCACTACCACACCGCCACCCCACCCTGACCCCACCCTAACTCACCCCACCCATGAAAATGAATATCTCTCTCTCTCTCTCTCTCTCTCTCTCTCTCTCTCTCTCTCTCTCTCTCTCTCTCTCTCTCTCTCTCTCTCTCTCGATGTTTTCCCACCTTACCCTACCACGCACCCACCCACCCACAAAGTGACAATTGATCACACAAAAATTTAATTGCAAATTTCACCATAATCCCAACCCCACCCACCCTAACCCATGCTATAAAGTCACAAGTCACATTTTGGTTAAAATTACAAATTTAGTCACAAATTTTACCCCACCCCACCAAAATGCAAAGTCACAGCTGGTCACTATTACAAATTTAGTTACAAAACCCCACCCACTCCACACCCTAATTTACAGTTGGTCACACAAAGTCATAGTTCGGTCACACAAAGTCACAGTTAAGTCACACGAGATCACAGTTGGGTCACACAAGATTTTTTTTCTACTTTTTCACATCCCACCCACCCACCCTGCCCCCAACCCTACCCTACCCCACCACCCACCAACCAACCCACCCCACCTCACCTCAAAACTAATTTTTCTTCTATTTTATTCCCCATCTCACCCACCCCGTCCCATTGTGCCCAACTTCACCCCACTTGCAAAGTCACAATTGATCACACAAATTCATATTTCAGTCATAAATCACAATTACAAATTTAATCGCAAATTTCACCACAACCCCACAAACCAATACCCCCACTCCGCCCGTCCATCGACCCCACCCCACCCCAACTTACCCCGTAAAGTCACAATTGGTCATACAAAGTCACATTTCGGTCACAATTATAGCTTATTATGGTCACAAATTACAAATTTTAAGGTCACAACTTATCATGGTCACAAGTCACAAATCAGGTTATAAGTTTATGGTCACAGTCACAATTTTTAAGTCACAATTTATTTCTCCGCCACAAATTTTATTGTTTATGGTCACAAATCACAATTTTTTATGTCACAACTTATTATGGTCACATGTCACAATTTTTTAGGTCATAAGTTTATGGTCACATTCACAATTTTTTAGGTCACAATTTATTTCTCAATCACAAATTTTGAATTTCGTAGGTCACAATTTTTTTTCGATCGCAAATCTCGAGTCAATTGGTCACAACTTAACAAATTATGAGTCACAATTTCTTTATAGTCATAAATCACAAATTTCATTAGTCACAATTTTTTCTCGGATACAAAATCAAGAAATTTTTATGTTACAATTTTCACAAATCACTAGGTTTCTTGGTTACAAATCGCAAATTTTATATGTCACAATTCATAAAATTATTTGATCAAGACTTATTTTTTAGTTACAAATTATTGATTTTGTTGGTCACATTTTATTTCTTGGTCACAAAATACAAATTTTATAGGTCACAACAATTAATTGGTCACAACTTATTTTTGGGTCACAATTATCCTCTATCACCCAACCAACCACCCACGGAAAGAATACATAACTAAGGTTTTTAAAGAACACATTTTCAAAATTAAGAAACTTAAGGTTTTATTTTAAAAATTAGGTCATAATTAATTATATATTTTATTGTTTATGGTCATAAGTCACAATTTTTTTGTTCACAGCTTATTATGGTCACAAGTCACAAATTTTTAGGTCACAACTTATTATTAGTCACAATCATAGATTTTTAGGTCACAATTTGTTATGATCACAAGTCACAATTTTTTAGATCACAGACCAAAGTTTATTATTAGTCACAATTTTTTAGGTCACAAGTCACATTTTTTTAGGTCACAGTTTATTATTGGTCACAAGTACTCAAATATTTGGTCACAAATTACATATTTATTGGTCACACACGTCAATACCACTTACTACCGCCAACACCGCGACCACGACTGCCACCACCGGCCACCACCACCAAAACCTGCCCCTGCATCGCCACTACCACAAAAGCACAAGACTATTACCATCACCATAACCACAAAAGCGCAAGACCACCACCACCACAAATCGCAACCAACAAGCCACCCCGCAACAACCGCCCGACCATCACCACCACAAAGCTACCACCACCGCAACAAGCCCCTACCACATCGTCATTGTTGATTTCCACAAACACAGATCCAGATCCCCAATCCCCACTACCGTCCTCCCTGACCACCGCACCACCACAGCAATCGCAACCATGCCGTAACAACCGCCCGACCATCACCACCACAACTTAACGTTGCAATGACCACCACAAACCACAACAAAGCTGCCACCGCAAACAGAGCCACCACCGCCGCATCAATCACAACCACATCGTTATCATCGATCTCCACATATTTAAGCGGTGAATTGATCGAAACGTCTTCTGGCTCTCACTGGGGAGGGGGGAAAAAGATCTGCACATTGATAGAGGTGGTGGAGCAGTGGTGTGCCACTGCATCTATGTGTCTTCACTGCCAACGTGCGCCTCCACCACGTCAAAGATGGCTTTCGATGGTGGTGGTACGACGATTGCCGCCAGAGATCTCCTTCGCCACCATTTGCCTGTTGCCACCGACTGAAGTGAATTGATTGGTGGTGTCTGCTTTTTTTGTTGTTTGGGGGGGTGTTTGTAGATTAATTAGTTTTAATAATATAATTAGTTAATATTTAAAAAATAATTATGACCTAATTTTAGTATAAATAACTTATAGTTTTGATTTTTGAATTGTGAAGTTAAAAAACAAGTCCTTGTGTAATTTTCACTTTCGAAAATGGATCTTGCTACAATAACACACTGGGTTACACATTGGTGTACCCCCCCTCTCAAATGAGTGGGCTCATTTGAGAGGGGGAGTACACCAATGTGCTCATTTAAGAGGGGGGAGTACACCAATGAGTACCCCACTGGGCTCATTTGAGAGGGGGAGTACACAAATGTGCTCATTTAAGAGGGGGGAGTACACCAATGAGTACACCAATGTGTAACCTAGTGTGTTACACTAGAATAATCCTTCGAAAATATCAAAGCTTATAGGAATATACAAAACTGTCAAGATTCATAAATTCTTACAATTTTTTTTTTTTTTTTTTTTTTGAGAAATTGTAAGTCCCAAGCATGAATATAATGACTTGAAATAACCTGTAGTGTAACAAAAAATTAGTATATAATTAAGAGCCCGTTTGGTCCTAATCATTCTTTTCAATTGTTTTAGAAAGTTTGAGTTTTTGAGAAAATGTGTGGTTGAAAAGTGATTGAAATCGTAAAACATAGTAGTCCCATTAAAATATATGGTTGAAAATGAATTTGAGGAGAATTTGAAAAAAAAAGGATATGGACCAAAAAGGCTATAACTTACAATTTTACATCAAAACATCAAATGTATATATTTACACGTTATGATTCAATATTAGACAGTATTCATGCTTGTATTCTATTGTTGATGACAAAATTCATGGATTTAGTGGACGTATTAAACCTTATGGAAATTACTGTGCTTTTAATTACTAATGATCTAATTCTAATATTACATCAAAACTTTAGAAAGAAAGAAAGAAAATATGTGCATCCATGAAAAACCATTTCGACTCTGTAGATTTATGAGTTATTATCGAAGGACTGAACGTTCCAAACACATATGACTCGAACTTTCAATCTCCAAACATCTTCGTGGAGTTGATTTCATAGACGTAGTTAAATGATTTATCCACATCTTCAAAATGTAATGATTTTTTTTTTTTTTTTTTTTTTTTTTTTGTGGAATGATAGAGCAGTATGCGTCAAAACATAATTGATTAGGAGAAAGATTATACATTCAAAGCTCACGTGTAAAGAGTCATTACAAGTTACGAATGATCAAAGTACTCGGCATGTCCATTCGTCTTCCGGCTAGAAGATAATACATATTGCAATAACTCAGATTGGGACGTAAAAACATGCTAAAATTTCCAAAATCCAACGAGCATGTTAAATAGTAATAGTTAATTAAGGCTAATTAGTTATTATTTATTCACTTAGTAATTTTGCCTTTGTAGAAAAAACACGACTTTCTATTTTTGCAATTATCTTGCTTTTATATATTATTATATAAAGAAAAGATACGGTATACATAAAGGGTAAGTGAATCCACAAAATTCACCCGTAAATTATTTCAAAATCGAGAATATCAGGAACCCATTTCCATATTTAGCTAGTAAGGTAAACACTATGCCTTTGAGAACAAGAAACACATGCGAATTTATTAACCTAAAGAATCTTCGGGTTATTCGATGAATGTCATTTTGAATTCTCAACAATTCTTATTATTGAATCGAGATGATTTAATTGATTATGTCAAATTATAAAATATTAAAATTATCGAATTCCTGGTTCGATAAAATGTTTGTTTCAATTGTACTAATATTAGTACAATGTACCAATTGAGAAATACTATTAGAAACTTTATAGGTTTCTCTTTTATTAATATTGTTCGAATAATTGAAACTTATAAAGTTAAACTCTTTCAGAGCAATAACACAATATTCTGCAATAATATTAATATATTTTATATTTTTTCAAGAATAATAAGTCAATATCTTTCTGAAATATTGAAATTGTAATATCATGATACTCAAGAGAAAAAAATATTCTTCTAAATTTTAATAATTTGTACTACTTCATGAGCAACAATAAATTAAGAATGAACTAAGTAATAAAAAAACATGACGATGAATTTGCAATATCAATATACAATTGTGTGGAACCGTTAGGATAGTGAGTGAGACATGAATAAAAGAAATTTGTGAGTAAATTAAGTAGAAAAAGTGCTTAACGTGAATTCATAGTCATTTCATACTGCATAAATATTAATGAAAATTAACGTAATTAAGATATATAATTGATAACGTCTTTTATAGAAAATTCAATGATTTTTTACAGTAATTACTTAAATGATAAAAATCGGTCTAATACATATAGCTTAACACACGAATATTAACATAAATTATCTGAAATATAATTATTGATCCATTAATGAAAAAAGAGAAACATGACTTGAAAGAAAACTCTATGTATGCACATTAAAAAATGTTGTAATTTACTTTTTTTTTTCCAAGAATAATAAGTCAGTATTCGTCAAAAATTAATGAAAATTTTGATTCATACTCTTCATGAGAGAGTTATATTCCTCTGGAGTATTAATTATAATATTGTGCTTCTTAATAACAATAACAATAAAGAACATATTGTAAGGATTTTAATCAATTGTGTGGGCTTATATGTGAATTATTGTGTATTGAATAAAAGGCTATCAAATTTGGTTAAGCCCATTTAAAGTGATCTAATAAGGATTATATATATATATCGGGCTTTAATGCATCTAATTAATGTATGGACTTTTATGTGTAGATACCAGGCCATTACCTAATTCATGATGAGCCGATTTAGGTTAACTGACAATTCAATATATAAAGTCGGTTATGGTCCCTGAATCTTACGTACTGTTCATTCTTTTTTATATCCCATCATCAGAGAGAAAATAAGGACTACGTATTGATTTAGAAGATCCAAACACCGCAATCGATCATCGTGAACAATATCTGATTAAGGTACGCTTCCGCTTCAGTTACTTAATTCTTGATAATTCAGCATGATGATTTTGGATCATAGATAAATAATTGTCTGTGATAAAATTTATCTAACACATATCTTATTCAAAATTATTAATTTACTGTTAAAAATTATCAAATAAAATAATTTATTATATGCTAGTACAACAATTATAAAGTATTAGCTTTGACAAATTACGTGCATAAAGTTATGGGAGGAATTCAATGAAATATGCATCTAAACAATAACTTATAGTTTAAACATGTGCAAAATAAATTTAAGAGAGAACCCATTAGATGGAAGAGTAATAATTAGGTTTAAAGACTTTCTTCTTACAAATAAACATTGCAAAGATATTCAAGAGACAATATATACCTATACTTTGTATAGATACTTTTCAAGAGTAATAAATATAAATGACTTTAAGTATTCTAAAAAAAATTATAAAGAGTTTTGTTTTCCTAAAATTCATGATCTTTCAACTAATTCAAAATTTGCTAATATTCGTATAGAAATTTCTCGCAAGTGAACTCTAGGATATTGATCTTAACCATTGGATAGGAAGAACAATGAGTTTTGAAAGTCGTGTCCAAATCTCATGACGATCGGACCATGGGTTATTGAAATAACAATGAGAGATCATAATTGCTGCAGATTGTCCAAATTCTGTGAATTTCTGCAGTTTTGATTCAAATATAATAATAAAACTCTTCCATAGTATAATTTTTTTAATACAAATATCAATCCAATATTCTTCTGTAATAATAATTTTTATAAATTCATACTCTTATTTAGAAAGTAACAACAGAACATTCTTTAGAACTTCAAGATGTATAAGACTTATACTTCTTTAGGAATTTTATATAACAATTTTTATAATATTATTTGAATAGAGTCACTTGTGAACTTGTGATTCTTTTGGAGTAACAAAATATATAATCAAATATAATATCTCTTTTCGAATAATGTTACAATATTCTTTTGAAATATTGATTTAGATTTTTTTTAAAGAATAATAATACAACATTCTTTCAAGAAAAAAATTGCATTCAAACAAATATTTATCTATTAAAATTTGGTGTAGTAAAAACGATATGATCAAATCGAATAATTATATTGCTTTATTATGTAATTCAAGTTAAGAGAGTACAAATATTTTAATTTTGAAAAGGAAAAGAGAATTTCTATGTCAATTCAATTGACTGAATTTTGTGACTTTGAAAAAAAGAATCAATTTGTTTGTGCTCGATTGGCTAGAACTTTATATTGATAACATGTTATGATCTAGATGTTAGAAAAATTTATTTCACAGATAATTATTTATCTATGATCCAAAATAAATTATCATGCTAAATTATCAAGAATTAAATAACTGAAGCGGAAGCGTACCTTAATCAAACGTGATTCACGATGAACGATTACGGTGTTTGGATCTTCTAAATCAATATGTAGTCCTTATTTTCTCTCTGATGATGGGATGTCAAAAAGAATGAACAATACGTAGGATTCAGGGACCATAACCGACTTTATATACTGAATTGCCAATTAACCTAATCCAACCCATCATGAATTAGGTAATGGCCTGGTATCTACACATAAAAGCTCATACATTTAATTAGATGCATTAAAGCCCGATATATATATTAAATCCTTATTAGATCACTTTAAATGGGTTTAACCAAATTTGATAGTCTTTTATTCAATACACAATAATTCACATATAAGCCCACACGATTGATTAAAATCCTTACACTAGAGACAAAAAAGAAAATAGAATAGAGAAATCAATAAACTTGTGTGTTTTATTAATAATTTATTTAATAATTAGAGCCTCTTATTTATATGGAAGAACTAGGAATACAATAGTGAAATAATAACTAGGGTTTCAGAGATATACATTGTCATTCGCTAATATCATATTATTTACAATATTTTGTTCAATTTAAATGGTGATGAAAATTTTATTATCAAAAACCAAACAAACTATCGAATTAAAATGATTATGAAATTCACACTAATTACAGAAGATGAAATGAGAGATTAAAAATTGAATAAAATATGTATTTTTAAAATGAAGGATGGAATTGAATATCTGAACAAATTTGGTGACAAAACTTGAGAATCACCTAATTTTGATTCATGACATTCATACGATTTTTCTTACTAGTCGTTACTGCAGAGACGGACTCCATCTTTCAAGAGAGAATGTTGGGTTGTTATGACATCCTTATTCATTCATTATTACGTAGTAAATCATTTTTAAAATTTTATTTAATTTTTATGAAAATAAAAGGAGGAAAAATGAAAATGAAAAGTTACGTAAAACGTTTTTTAACGTCTCTTTTGAAGAGGCTTGTTTGAGCACTTCTGACATCTGTTGAAAGTATTTGATATATGTACGGACAGTTCTCAAGGTGAACTTCAAGAATATGAAATATGTGTTTTAAGTTCGATCAACGGATAGTCGCTGATTTTTTTTTTTTTTTATAATATAAGATTTCCCTTTATCTAAAATTCCAAAAAAATAGTTCTAAGATGTATACTTTGACAAGTCATAACTTTTACCTCTGCTCATTTTTTTCCGTAATAAAATGCAAGGGAAATAGGCTATGAGTGCTTTGAAATGGTACTAAGAACTTGATGTTTCGTCCTTACTTGATGCCTCAAAATTGAGCTCAAACATACCATCTCGAAATCGAATTGGAAGCATGAGGTGGCACCACAGCATAGCCACGTTTGGTTCCTAGCTTCCCTAATTAGTCACTAACCCCATACCTCCACCTCCTACTTGCATGAATTGAGCTTAAAGACCTTCAGCTTGGCCATAATCATGAAGATAAAAGTCGAGTCACTTGTCAAAAATGAGAGCTAGGATCCTATACAATCAAAATCTCCTTCCTTTCTATGCAACCAAGACTTAATATAAATAGGAGAGGATTTGAAATAAAACCTACACACTGAGATTTCAACAAGGAAAAGTGAGAGGAAGGCTTTCTTCTTCAAAAACTCAAGGTAAGAATTCGTGGGTTTTCTTGTTTTTAATTCGTTATATTAGTTCCTTTGACTAGAAAACATGTTTTTATGAAATTCTAAATCAAAATAAACAAGTGTGGATTAAAGGAATCAAGAAAAATCAAGTTTAGTTTCTGAAAAATCAAAGGTTTCCACACTTGGGGAGGAAGATAATTTGGTGTCAACATCCATGTAGACACCTTTGCAGCTACCTGGCCATTTTTGGATTTTAATCTTCGCATTTTGCTTTCATGTGATTTTCAAGTTGAAAATGTAATATCCACATACTGTAAGATTTCGATACACCCTATGTTATGTGGCATAACGTGATTTCAATATAGTATTATTTGATTGATTATAAATCGCAAAAGAAATGTTTATGCATTGTGATTATAGATTTTAACTCTAGCCCCTATTTTAATCATAATAGGTTCGATATTGATTTTATATGTAGAGAGCTATCTCGCGACCTCGAGGCATGCGACTGTAATGCAAAAAGATTACTTACTAGTCTCTGAAAACTCAATTCAAATTAGCCGTATTTTTACCAAGTTTGACCAGTTAATAGAAAAAAAAATCATATTATTCTTCTTTTTTATATTTTTAGTAATATTTTGTCATTTTCACATATCTATTTTTCTTTTTATAACGAAAATATTTTCTAGAGAAGAAATTCATAATGAATAGGAAAGTATGGATTCATTTTGAATAATAGATGTCTTTCACATCCACAGGGCTGATCTAGTGCCCATATGGGCACTAGATATGGCACCCACTCGACAAGTGTCGAGTGGGTATTGGATATGGGTGGATGGGCCCCACTGCCCACCCACCCATAGGGGAAGGGGTAAGGGGAGTATGGCCCACAAGTGGGTTTGATAACAAACCCACTTGTGGGTTTTAGATCAATTCTTTTCACATCCAACTATAACAATGAGTAATCTCTTAATTTTTATTCAAGAAATAGTGAATGGTCTTATCAATACACAAATGTATAACTTCCTAGGAATTTCAATTGCTTTTTATTTGGAACTAGGAAGAATCGTAGGTGAAAACAAGGGAATTTGTATAAAAGTAATAATTTATAGTAACTAAATAAAAAGAAATAAAAATAAGTACGAAATCTTCCCTCTTTTCCTTCAATTACATCTGAAAATAACTTGTAAACTTTATTATGATCGTCCCACGGATTCCATTAATATCAAGAAGTGTATCCATAACTTCTTGTACTAAATTCTCCTTACACATTACTAATTCTCTTGGCATGGATCTACTTGTTGTTAATAGATCGGTAAGAGTATTGTTCCTGTTCAGATTTTTTGGTCCCAAACAAACCTTGGGAGCGATGATGAAATATCGTGTCGGAAATTTAGCTTTGTAGACCTCGGCCCATGGTCGAAGAATTATTTGCCCAAACTAACCACAATGTGTGTAACCCAAGAGTGACAGGTTAGAGACTTTGCCATTCTATATTGAGGTGTTAATTGGGTCATTGGCCCTGTTGCTCGATAGGTGGATCCAATTGGTGGCCCGGATTTTAATTAGGCTCTCGACCCTTTTCCTAATTAAAACCTAAACCTACCTATTTATTCTCTCTAACCATCACTCTCTCGGCTTAAGACACTCACACACACTCTCATCCTCTCTCTCTCTCTCTCTCTCTCTCTCTCTCTCTGTGGGTATAGCGGCTACTCTCTTTCTCTTGTGTGAGGAACCCGATTTTTCACTGTGAAAAAACCATTACCTTACCTCTCGGCCCGTGGCTTGCTCGCTACCTTCCTCTTTGTGAGTTTGGCCCTTGCTTTCGTGCCTTCGTGCGGTGTAAACCACGACCTTCGTGGCTTCGTGTTTTGGGTAGACTGGTTCGGTCCCTTCTTCTTCGTGAAATAAGTGGGTTGTGGGTTGCCTCGGAGTGTCTCGTGCTGTCTACGTGTGGTGTTACCTATTGTGGTTGTTGGGGAAATTTTCTGAGCCCTCGATTTGTACCACACGGCTCTGTTTCGAAGCTAAAGGGAGTTTTTTCTTCTTTTTGATGCTTTTATTATTGTATCAATATCATTCCATACATATTGTCAATCGTATATTATTAGTGATTAACTTGACTACTTTGTGTTTTTTGAAGGTTGAAATCACCACAATCTGGTATCACAGCCAGTGCTTGACTGATTAGCGAACTTCTGTGGTTTTTGGAATCGATTTTTTTTTTTGAACTTTGTGTTCACTGCCTTATTGCTGAAATTATTTCTACATTTTTCATAACCTGCATACTGGAAATTTTTTGACTGATTGTGCTATTTTGCAATCACAGTTAACTGTGAAGGTTGATTCTTGCTTGGTGCTGTATCTGCCTATATATCGAAGGATCGCTAATTGCAAATTCGCAAAATAAACAAATAATTTCGCATCACTCCCAATTACGGACACAGAAAAGTCCGCTCTGGTAAATTGGTTGATCACTTTTAAATTTCTGTAATAGCATTTCATCGTGTGGGTTGACCATTAGGCTTGCGGTTGCCTGTTGCTAGTTATAGGATTTAATTGCTATTACCTGTGATTTGGATATTGCTGTGTTTTACCAGTTTCCGATATATCTTGGTGATTATCTTTTTCCTGTTGCTTTTGATATTAGAATTGTTCCCTAGACCTTACCCGTGTCGAAAATTCTCTTGACCTGAGATCCTTTGAGTCTCACGGAATCCTGAGAATCTAGAACGACGCATATATATTGTGGCCCTTTAGGTTTCTATGTGAAATTCTCTGTGAGCTGCATATTCTTCCATTGTGGTGTGTTGCTTATTTTCTTAAAATATGTCTGCACATCATTTTGACTTGAGTGTCTTTAATGGAAAGGGTGATTTTTCTATTTGGCAACAGAAAATGAAAGGTATTTTGATTCAGCAAAAAGTTTTTAAAGCAATTGATAATTCTTTTCCTGCTACTGTGATTGACGAACAGAAAAATGAATTTGATGAACTTGCTTATATTTCTATTATCTTGTATTTATCTGATAGTGTTTTACGAAAAGTTGGTAAACACGATACTACTGAAGCTCTTTGAAAAAAGTTACAAGAACTTTACTTAACACAATTCACCCCGAACAAACTTTTTCTACTTGATATTTTCAATAAACTTGTTCAAGATATCACAAACTGTGGTGATAAAGTGCCTGAAGAATACAAGGACATAATTTTATTGAATGTCATTCCTGACATATATAAGAATGTTAAGAATGCTATCAAGTATGGGAGGGAGACCCTTACCCTGGAGGGAGTCATTGATTCACTTAAAAGTAAGGATATGGAGATAAGAGCTGAGAAATGTGGGAGAAAACAAGGGGTGGTCCACTTTATGAGAGGTATGACTCAAACAAAGGGTGGTGGAAATAGTAGGAGCGGGCAAAGTAGTGGTAGCAAGAAAAAGGGTAGAAGTATATCTAAATCACGAGGGAAAGCTGCAGGTAAAAAGTTTTATGGTTGTGGTCAGTTAGGACACGTTATTAGTGATTGCTATAAGGAGAAAAATAAACTAAAGTGGAGTGAACAAGGGGAGGCAAACATTGTGGCACAAAAACATAGTGAACCTGGTGAGGTTTACGTCCTTTTAGATCTCAAGCCTAGTGAAATTAACCTGTCTATGAACTCCTATACTGATGAATGGATTCTTGACTCTGGTGCATCTTTCCATGTCACTTCGCATAAGCATTTGTTTGATCATTTGCATGAGTCTGATCATGGTCATATTGTTGCATGGGGTGGAGTCGCATATAACAGTACAGGTGTTGGTGATGTTACTGTCAAATTTAAAAATGGCTTTGTGCATACATTGAAGAATGTTAGGTACATTCCACATATGGGTAGAAATTTGTTATGTGGGAGAATTAGAAAATACAGGTTTCACTAGGGGGCTTGGTGACAGGATGATTAAAATATTTAAAGGTGCACTTAGGGCCTTTAAGGCCATTAGAAAAAATGGCATTTACATAACTCATGCTGAGGTAGTAGGTGGTCAAAACCACACTATTGCATCCATTGACACCAATCACACACAAAAATGGTACAATAGACTAGCACATGTGAGTGTTAAATGTCTAAAATATTTAAATGATAAGGGTGTGTTTGGAAAGGATAAGGTGTCTGACATGCCATTTTGTGATCATTGTGTGCTTGGTAAACATCACATGATATCTTTTGCATCTAGCTCACACCGGACAACTAGAATGCTTGAATACATTCACTCTAATTTGTGAGGTCCAGGGAGCAATCCCACTTTTGGTGTTAACAAATATTTTCTGTCTATTATTGATGATTTCTCCAGACGTGTGTGGATTTATTTGTTGAAAGATAAATCTGAAACTTTTGAAAAGTTTAAAACTTGGAAATTACAGGTGGAGAATCAGACACGTAAAAGTATAAAATATTTGAGAACTGATAATGGTCTTGAATTCTGCAATTCTAATTTTGACAATATGTGTAAAGATAATGGTATTACTAGACATAGAATTGTGCCTTACACTCCCCAACAAAATGGGGTTGCTAAAAGGATGAATCTTACATTACTTGATAAAGTTAGATGTATGATGTTAAGCTTTGGTGTGCCTAAATCTTTTTGGGGTGAAGCTGTTATGACTGCGTGCTATCTGATTAATATGACTCCTTCCGCTACTTTGAATGATGATACTCCATATGAAAAATGGTATGGAAAATGTGCTGATTATTCTATGCTTAGAACTTTTGATTGTACTGCGTTTTCTCATCAAAGTGAGGGAAAGTTAGAACCTAGAGCTAGAAAATGTGTTTTTTCTAGGATATCCTCAAGGTGTTAAATGGTATAGGTTGTGGGACAGAAGCCAAAAGGGTGTGAGAATAATTATCAGCAGAGATTTCACCTTTAATGAGTCTGAGATGCCGTGTATAGGAAATGAGGAACAGATAGAGATAGGTGGAGATGAACCCTCTCTTGAGGTGGAGAGTGTTAGATTCCCTATCCCCATTACCCCGAGTGAGGTGGAGAGTAACCCTCAACAAGATCACAAGAATGTAGAATTTGAAAGAGATGACCCTATAGATCATCATGTTGACCATAATCCTTTGGATGACTATCAGTTAGCTAGAGATAGGGAAAGAAGACCACATAGTGAACCCCAAAGAATGTCCGACTACGTTATAGCCTATGCTAGTTACCAAGACCTAGCTGATAAGGAGCCCAATACCTATGAGGAGGCTATGAGAAGTGAAAATAGTAAATTTTGGGTTAGTGCCATGAAAGAGGAGATAAATTCGCTCCATAAGAATCAAACTTGGCTTTTAGTTGACAGACCAAAAAATAAATCTATTGTAGGCTGCAATGGGTCTACAAGATTAAGGAGGGTACCACTGAGAGTGAGCCTGTGAGATATAAGGCTAGGTTAGTAGCCAAGGGATACACACAAAAGGAAGGGGTAGATTAAAATGAGATTTTCTCCCGTTGTTAAGTATACCACCATTAGAGTCATGCTTGCTTTTGTTGCATATTATGACTGGGAACTTGAACAACTTGATGTGAAAACTGCTTTTTTACATGGGGATCTTGAAGAGAAATTTTTTATGTTTAAACCCAAAGGTTTTGAAGATAAAGAAAAACCTGATCATGTGTGTTTCCTTAAAAAATCATTATATGGTTTAAAACAATTACCTAGACAATGGTACAAGAAATTTGCTTCTTATGTGCTATTTATTGGTTTCAAGAGAAGTGAGTTTGATAATTGTCTATACTATATCCACCACAGCACTGATGAGTATGTGTATTTGTTACTTTATGTGGATGACATGTTATTGATTGGTTCTAACATGATTTTAGTGGACAAAGTTAAAAGTGAGTTAAACAAAGAATTTGATATGAAGGACCTAGGTCATGGTAAACGTATTTTTGGTATGGGAATCGAAAGAAATATGTCTAATTCTTGTTTATTCCTGCATCAAATTCCCTATGTGCAAAAGGTGTTAAAGAAGTTTGGTATGATTAATTGTAAGCCTGCTTCTGTACCTCTTGGAAATCATTTTATTTTAACAAAAGATCAATCACCTGCAAATGAGGAAGAAATAGCTTATATGAGTAATATACCTTATTCTAATGTGATTGGTTCTATGATGTATCTGATGGTTTGTACTTTACCAGATTTGACTTTTGCTGTTAGTACTTTGAGCAGGTACATGTCTAATCCAGGCCCCACTCATTGGGAAGCTTTGAAGTGGCTACTTAGGTATCTTAGTGATACTTACAAGGTGGGTTTAATCTATAAGTGCAAATCTAATAATGTGAAATTGAAGGGTTTTACTGATGCTGATTATGGTGGAGATAGAGATAATAGGAAATCTACTTCCTCTTATGTGTTTACTTTGTGTGACTCATGTGTTAGTTGGAAGTCTCCGCTCCAACATATTGTTGCTCTCTACTACTGAATCTGAATATATTGTTGTTACCGAGACCTTTAAAGAAGCTTTATGGTTTAAAGGATTACTTAAGGAACTGGGTACCTTAAATGAAAGTGTAACAGTATATTCTGATAGTCAATCAGCTATTCATTTATGTAAGAACCCTGTTTTTCATGAACGCACTAAACATATTGATGTTAGGTTGCATTTTATTAGAAATATTGTTTCTCAAGATGAAATCAAACTTGAGAAAGTGCATACAGATTTATAACCCTGCAGATATGGGCACAAAGGTGCTCACATTGGTAAAATTTAGAAGTTGTCTATTGCTTCTAAATATTGGTACAGGTATGAAAAGTTCTGATTAGTTTAGGACTTTACTCTTGCATTTACTAAACATGTGTTGTTTTGTCTTTTGCAGGTTTGTTCAGTACCAAGGTGGAGGTTTGTTGGGATTTTTTGGTCCCAAACAAACCTCGGGGGCGATGATGAAACATCGTGTCGAAAATTTAGCTTCGTAGGCCCTCGGCCCATGATCGAAGAATTTTTTGCCCCAACTAACCGCAATATGTTTAACCCAAGAGTGACAAGTTAGAGACTTTGCCATTCTATCTTGAGGTGTTAATTGGGTCATTGGCCCTGTTGCTTGATAGGTGGATCCGACTGGCTGCCCGGGTTTTAATTAGGCTCTCGACCCTTTTCCTAATTAAAACCTAAACCTACCTATTTATTCTCTCTAACCCTCACTCTCTCGACTTAAGACACTCACGCACTCTCTCTCTCTCTCTCTCTCTCTCTCTATAACGACTACTCTCTTTCTCTTGTGCAAGGAACTCGATTTTTCTCTGTGAAAAAGCCATTACCTTACCTCTCGACCCGTGGCTTGCTCGCTGCCTTCCTCTTCGTAAGTTTGGCCCCTGCTTTTGTGCCTTCGTGAGGTGTAAACCGCGACCTTCGTGGCTTCGTGTTTTGGGCATACTGGTTCGGTCCCTTCTTCTTTGTGAAATAAGTGGGTTGTGGGTTGCCTTGGAGTGTCTCGTGCTGTCTATGTGTGGTGTTACCTATTGTGGTTGTTGGGAAAATTTTCTGAGCCCTTGATTTGTACCACACGGCTCTGTTTTGAAGCTAAAGGGAGTTTTTTCTTCTTTTTGATGCTTTGATTATTGTATCAATATCATTCCATACTTATTGTCAATCGTATATTATTAGTGATTAACTTGACTACTTTGTGTTGTTTGAAGGTTGAAATCACCACAGTTCCGATAGATAACTCTTTTATAGAGTTCATTAATATCCGAGCTCATTAGTTTACCCCCATCTATCTAAATGATGGGTCTCAACTCAAGAGGAAGAACTGGCAATAAAAACAAAACCATTCATTTTGGTTCTATATTTGCTCGAATAAAATGCTTAGCCAATTCCATGCTTCTAACTAGAAAATCCTTTCTTTTTCCAACCTTTTGATCTTCCCATTCATTTCCTTGTGGGAAGCACGGCGAAGACGTCGAATTAAACTAAAAACAACAGAAAGATCTAAAATGAAATAACCAATAAACAATAAAAATAGGCAATAAGATCTTGACCCAAGCTTCAAGACACAAGAATTGACGAATCAAGAACCAAGACTTGCGAACGCCACAAGGTTTGTTTAATTCCTTGATAAGTTATGGGGTTGAACGCAACAAAAATTTAAAATCTTTGATAAGTTCTTGATATTCTATGAAGAACAATTGAAAAGGGACTCCTCAACCTTTTTGAAAGAGATATAACACTAATTTCATTCAGTAATGCAAAACTTATGTTTACAATGATGAAAAACAGTTTAAATATAATAAAAATGAAACTTGACCTACCCCTGCCGCAATAGGGTTCAAAACAGAATTAATAATTAACTAAAATGGAAAAAAAAATCTCGAAATTTGGTCCGGCCTAAGCATGTTTGAGGTGCGCGGCCACATACCTTTCCAAACAGACCCGTCTATGCTCCTTTGAATAGACTTGATCCCTTTTTGGTTCTCGACTCGAGCCTAACACAAAACTTGTTCCTTTTTCCACTCAGATTGTTGCTGCATCGCTTGTAACTTGGCCTCTTTTTTGATTTCCTTCCTTAGATCACATCATCCCCTTGTGAAGAGGATTCGGCCTTAAATCTGCATATGGTCTAATCTTCATGTATTTCTTGCTTTTGTTGGCTTGAGGGAAATGTTTATGCTTTGTGCTCTCCTTCCACTTTCTGGGCTATTCATTTTTGTTAATAAATTTCTTCCCGATTTTTAGTTTAGAATTTAACTTGTGCACCTGCAAAACAGAGTTAAGAGAACTAGGGGAGGGTTAGTTAGTTTGGTTAAGTGCAAGGTTTGAATCCTTGTACATCAACTTTTGTGCAAAGAACTCATTTTGTGGGTGGTCTCTCTTTTCTTCTCTTTGCACTCCTCTCATTTTCCTGATGTCATAGTTTTAACTCTCTTATTTTCAATTTTCTCTACCTCTCCTTCTTCTGAGGTCGTGGCTTCAACTCTCTTATTTTTTCTATCAAACTCACATTTTAATTTCAATTGATCTTCCTGAACTTGCATTGGTGACAATGGAACAAGAGTAAACTTTCTTCCACATTTCACAAAACTATATTGATTCTTAAATCTATCATGTACCACTCTCCTATCTTGTTGTCATGACCTCCCTAACAGTATATGTCCAACATGCATAGGTATCATGTCACAAACCACCTCATCATCATACCCACCAATAGAAAATTTTACCCTAACCTGTTTGTTCACTTTAATCTTCCCAGACTCAGTCAATCATTGCAAATAATGAGGGCTAGGGTGTTTCATCAAATATAATACCGATTTCTCCACTAAGGTAGTACTAACTACATTGGTGCAATATCCTTCATCAATAGCCATACTACAAACTTTATTACTCATCAATCACCTAGTATGAAAAATATTATCCCTTTGTTCATCCACCTTATTGAGATAAATTCTAGTGCTAATGACACGCCTATTAACAAGAACTTCACCTACTACAGCATCACTATCACCAGCATCCTCTAACTTAGGCATTTCTTCATATTCATCCTTAGACAGAATCTCCCCATGACACATAACCATCACTCGTTTATTTGGCCATTGTGAAGCAATGTGCCCTGACCCAAACATTTAAAACATTTTATATTTTTATCCTTAGTAGGTTGGAGATCAAAAATATTTTTACTTTTGGGTGTTGGTTCCTCCCTCCCTCCCTCTTGGGACATGATCTTCATTTTTTTTCTCGTTTTGGTTGTGAAGTACGATAAGAGCTCGGAGATTTCCTTGTTGCCCCATTTCGCTTCAATTTCCTTTCAACCTTCATGTCCATGTGCACCATGTCCTCCAACTCCATATATTGTTGTTGCTCAATTACATCGGCTATCTCTCTATTCAATCCACCAAAAAACTTAGCCATGGTAGCCTTCCTATCCTCCACAACATTGACCACAATCATAGCAACCTCCATATCCTTATGGTAATCTTCTAAACTCTTGGATTCATGCGTAAGACCTACAACTTTTGGTAAATATCCTTATAATAATGGTTTGAAATAAACCTCTTCTTCATTATCGCTTTTAACTCACCCCAAGTTTCCATGGGTCTCTCAAAGTTCCTCCTCCTACCCATCACCAATTGATCCCACAAAATGATGGCATAATCGGTGAACTCTATCACTTCCAACTTTACCTTCTTCTCCTCCTAGTAGTTATGGAAATTGAAGATTAGCTCAACCTTCTTTTACCTATCCAAATAAACATCCGAATCATTTCTCTCTTGGAATGATGGTATAGTCATTTTGATATTTCCAAGCTTTCCATCCACTACATCATGAAACTTGCTCATTTTTCCACTAAGATTATTGTTGCATCGCTTGTAACTTGGCTTTTCTTTTAATTTCCTTCCTTGTGGGAAGCTTGACGAAGACGCGAAATTAAACTAAAAACAACAGAAAGATCTAAACTCAGATAACCAATAAACAATAAAAATAGACGATAGGATCTTAACCCAAGCTTCGCGATGCAAGAATTGACAATGCGGAAACAAGAATTAAGATTTGTAAACGCCACAAAATTTGTCTAATTCCTTAATAATGTTTTGGGATTGAAGGCCACATAGATTTAAAATAGTTTTTCAACATCCAAAAGATCAAGTTTTAAATTATCATGCGTCGACACCTAAACACTAAATGTCGACCCAAAACATTTTTTTCTCAAAAAGAGTGCAGGTGTCGACACCAACTCTTGCAACCAAACCTGCAGCCTCATGCAATTTGGTATCAACACCAATGATCTTCTACGCTAATTTTTTTAAAGTTCATCCCATTTTTCAAATTATTATTAAATAATACTTGGAGTCAAGGTTGTCACAAGCATGGTACTATCAAATCTTCTGTATTATTTTCTCGTACAAATATTACTTTTAAAAAGTCCATCCTCCAATCTCTCTTATATTCCATTAGGGACATAAATAAGGTAATTATAAATGTAAATGACAAATAAATTAACGATAAACTCCACCTACAATCACCACAGGCAACAAAATCCCCAAACCTCTGCCTCTACAATACGAATAACACCCTCACCAATACCGCAGCAAAATCGACCGCATCGACAAAGAAGAAGATGAAGCACTAGCAGGCGCACAAAGAAGATGAAGACAACAGTGGATGTAGCGACCAAAAATTTCCAAGTATCAAATAATTATTTAAATTATTAAAGACGTGTCGCTACGATCTCACCTATTTTAAATTAAAGTTGAAACGTGTTCGTCTAGCCATGTCGAGTATTTCGAGACAAAAATATAAAATCGAGTCCAATTCGATTCTAAAACAATTCCGAGTTTCTAAAATTATTTAAATCCAAAAATCGTTTTTAATTCCAAAATTTGATTATTTTAATTCCCAAAATTATTTCAAATCAAATTTCAATTTTCTTATGATTCAAAATTATCTCTAATACAATTTTTATTCCGTTAGAAGTCGGCATTGTTTATTCTTGTGTTCCAAGTTTTCAAAATTTTATTTCAACTATAACACATATCTCAACTAATCAATACCTATATATACCCCCCATCATTGACAACTTATATACTCAAATTTGAAGCAACTTCTTCTGGTAAGTCATTCATCTTTCAGCAGCCGATTTCCTTTCACCAGCACACGATCATCCGCAACCAACTCAGCCTCACCCAATCTGTTGAAATCCGACCACACACCAGTTCGAACCCAACCTACGGTTGGGCTTAAAAGGGTCCATCCCATTTAATAATACTTGAGTTATTATTTGTTTAAATCTTGAAGTACCTTGCTGCAATTTCAAAGAAGTTAAAGTCTAACCTAACTGGAATTGATTGACTTACTTTTGCTGGGATTAAAAATAGGCAATAGAAGACATACACATTACGCAGACAGAGGCCAAGTGAGGCACACAACAGTCTGGTAACATTTCTTTCTTCACACACGTACAAGTTATGAAGGATTAAAATGTGCCATTTTTATGTATTTTTTTATGGGAAGAAAGTGTTATTATTTTGTCTTCTTCTTCAAATAATTTGGGGTTCTCTAAGTATTATTTTAGAATAGTTTAGGTACTATTTATTCTTCATTATTGTTGTTGTTAGGGTTCTATCTATTGTATTAGATGATGTATCTTTTGGTTTCCAAGATTGTATTCCTATTATTTAGTAATAGTGAAATTGTCGGTTTGTCCCGTCAATTTTTCCTTCTCATTGAAGAGTTTTATGACGTTAAATAATTATTGGTGTTATCACAATGCTACTTATAATTTGGATATTATATTGTTTAGATTGGCTCGGATTGAGTTGTTGATTTCCTATTTTAATCACACGAAGTTTGGGAGAAATATTTGACGTTGCTACCTGTGTGACAATCTTTTTTGTAGTCCAATTTCCCAACACCTACTACCCTTACAACAACCAGCTGTCAATCAGTAAAGCCATTACCGGACCACCACCGGTTAAACCAATAGCCAACTTTCATCTTCACATGCATTACCCGAAACACCTTAGAACGCCCACTACTCCATTCCAAATCAAACAAAAATCCAATTTCACAAACCATCATTCAACCACTGCAGCCCTTCATACAAACCTCAACCACAGTCGAATCAAAACAACCCCTCGACGATTTCTGGTTAACACCAACCATCATCGCCACCAAACCGCGATTGCCCAACACCAATTCAAACAATCGTCGCTCGATCACCCTCAACCTCACTACCCATCTCAAAAATCTCCAACCAAGAATAAATTTACCCAAAATGCCATAAGAATCAAATAATTAAGTTGACCCAAGATACCTACCTACCTCTACTAGAACTCCGCTGGAACCGTAACTCCCAAAAAATCACCAAACCCAAGCCTTTTGTGTTCGGTTCTCACACCAGATTGAGCTCCAAAAGCGCTACAAAATACTTCTTTTACGCACCCATGTATTCCCCTCCCCGTCACCTCACGCTATTGGTATCGTCGCCTGCATAACCCCCGGCAGACTGGAAATCAGTAGAGGACGATGCCCCGTTGTCCCTCTCCTCTAATTTCGATTAATCAAAGAGAGAAAGTTTTTTTTAATATATTTTGATTTTATTAAAAATTACCCCATCAGTCCCCACGTTATAAAGCATTTAAATTGAGCCCCTGTTTTCCAGAGTTATTTAATTCAGTAACCTTAGTTTTAAAATCATCTAATTCAGTCCCTACAATTTTAAAATATCTTATTTTCAACCCCTGTTTTCACTAGATATAATAGTCAGGCCAGCCCCTAAAGATATTTAAAACATATGAGTCAGCCCAATAGTTTTCAAAATCGTTTATTTTAGTCCTCTCTTTTCAAATCCCAACTATGTCTGTTTTTCAATTTAATCCCTAAAATCTTATTCTTATTTTAAAAACTCTTTCGTTTCAAAATCTTTGAATTCCAAAATATTAGTTTAAGAATTATTTTATATATTGGCTATATGAGGCGTTTGGAGTTTAGAAGATTGATATTTTTTCCACTCAACAAACTCGAGAATACTATCAATGTAGGTTCATACTTCAAAAAAAAATCTTTAAATTGCGCAATATTAAGTAAATTACTATTGTAAATTCCTACATATTATTATGTGATTTATGAGAATTACTTGTCTTCAGATATGATGCTACTTGCTTTCGAGCATGAGAGTACTTGTCTTCAGACATGATGTTTACTTGCCTCCGGGCATGACAATTACTTGTCTTCGGACATGAGACTACTTGCCTCCGGACATTACATTACTTGTCTTCGGATATGAGACTTGCAACGATCGAGAATTTTTCTGTTGATTATAAAATAAATATTTAATTTCTTAAAAATGTGTCGTGATAATTTCACCCATTTTTAAATTAAATCGTGTTCATCTAGCCATATTGATTATTTCGAGCCAATAAAATATAATTTGACTCCAATTCGATTTTTTGCCAAATTTCATATTTTCAAACATTATCCAAATTTATTATCCAAGTTTTATTTTTTAAATAATTATTTCTAGTAAGGTATTCTATTCGCACTCGTATTCTTGCATCCCAAATCTTTACAATCCTATTTTAAATTCAACGTTTCCAATATCCAACATTTCACAATTTTATTCCAACTACAACACTTTCCACACCAATCTATATATACCTATTCCCCCAGTCCAATTCACGAACAAGACCATAGAAAACATTTTCACAATCATCCGTCGACGAGTTCCTCTAATCTAAATTCTAAATCACAATTGATCAAATTCTTGTCACTACACAATATCAAATCATGCCCAACACCAACTTAACAACAACCAATCTGCTCAGTTCACCAAACCATGGTCGACCCACTCTTTGCCACGACCCAATTTTACAAATCAGCCATGACCGAGCACTGCCATTGCCTAGAATCCACCTCCATTGCCGAACCCAACCTCAAGCATAGAAACAAAACAAGCAGAGCCATCCACCAGACCACGACCTCAAACCACCAGCTACAATCACTCAAACCAACCCACCAAACTCTCCAAATGCAACACCACTCCACCTCCAAACCACTGCCAACGGACCGCCACACACCACCCGCAACCACCACTGCCCTCCTCAAACGCCCCCTCAATCAACCCACAAATCAATCCAAGAAAATCCAAATTTAAAACCCAAAACCAAGAATTAATTGACCCAAGATACCTGCCTACATCGACCGGAGTTCCACCGAAAAACAACCAAACACGAGCCACGATTTTGAAAGAAATTGAGCACCAAATCTGCCCAGCTCTCCTTCTGCCGCCCCTACACCCGCCTCGTCGCCTCCCCTCAATGGGGTGTCACCGCCTGCGAACGTCGGTGAATGCATCGACAGCCCCATCGCCATCTCGCACGAGTCCTCTCTGCTTCGAATGTGAGAGAGACTGATTTTTTCTGTTTTAGAATTTGATTTTACAAAATTAATCCCTTATGTCCCCATCTTTAAAAATCCTTTTAAATCAGTCCCAAGTTTTAAAAATTACTTATTTCGGCACCTGCAAGGCTAATATGTCTAACTTTTCAGTCCTTGCACTTTTGAAAATAAATTAGTTAGTCCTTAAGATTTCTGAAAATAATATAAGTCAGCCCAGTAGTTTTCAAAATCATTTATTTTGATCCCAACTCTTTTCAAACCCCATCTATGTTTGATTTTCAATTTAAACCCTAAATTTTTGTTTTATAAACTCTTTCGTTTTAAAACATTTGAATTCCAAAACATTAATTTAAGATTTATTTTATAAATTGGCTAGACGAGGCGTTGGGGCATTTTGAAGATTGACATTTTTCCCGCTCAACAAACTCTAGAATTAAGGTAGGCTCGCTTCCACTAATTAGTTTAAATTATAATTGCATGTATTATGTGACTTTACATGATTTATATGCATTTATTGCATGAAACGAGATGAGATTATCTCTTATGAGATGTTGTTATGCATAACTTACATGCTTTAATGCATGAGATGAGACTACCCACACTTTATGTTTTTAAAGAGCCTTTGATTTTTTAAAAATAAAAGAGCCTATCATGATGATGAGGTCATTGTATGATGTGATCCGTTATGGAGATCACGAAGAACACATGGAATTAAGACCCGAAATGTCGGAAAGCCCGAAATCCAATTGGTGGACGATAGCAATGCAACCCTGACCTCACGACGCAAGAACCCAAGGTATATCAAACCAAAGACCCGTTACGATGATGAGATAAGAATTACAAAGGGTGAAAGCCACAAAGGTTGTCTAATCATTTGATAAGTTCGATTTGTTCGTTAAGAACGAAGAAGAACAAGGGAATATCTCACCTTTAAGTGTCAATAATCTCAAAGTTGTGTTCACAATGAATGAAAAAGAAACTAATAAAGAGTAATTTCGCGAAAACAAGACAAAGCCGCAACATATGGGCCCAAAACGGAAAAAGAATAAAAAATGCGGAAAAACCTAATTTCTATACCCACGCGACCTCGCAGGCATCACAGTGGCGATCGCATGGAGAGGCCAAAATCTCTCGGGTCTACTTTTCAGTGCATGTAGCGATCGCCCTAAACTTTATACCACGTGGTCGCGTGGTTCAAATTCCCAACTCCTTGTTCTTGAACTCGATTCTCGACCCAAATCACTTGCATCAACTTTGGCTCCTCTTCTATCATATCATGAGCCAAAAGTAGGGCCTTTGGTCTTGAACTTGAATGCTCATTTACCCAAGCTTGCATAAATCCTTGCATGGCATGTTTGGTCTTCTTCGATCTAAGCCTCGTGATCGGTCCCACCGGCACATGCAACGGGTCCTTACTCGTAGGGCCACTCTGGTACTCAGCATGCCCTCCTTGTTGAAAATGATTCATCCTCGAATCATCACCTGCATCAAACAGAGAGAGGCCAGCCACGTTAAAAGACGCAGATACATTATACTCTCCTGGGAAATCTAGCTTGTATGCATTGTCGTTTATCTTCTCGATGACTTGAAAATGTCCATCTCCCCTTGGCTGCAACTTTGATTTCCATTGTGTTGGGAACTGCCCCTTTCGCAAGTGCACCCACACCCAATCACTCGGTTCGAACGTCACATGCCTCCGCCCTTTGTTTGCTTGGGATGCATAACGCTCGTTCCTCTTCTCTATTTGGTTCTTCACCTTCTCATAGATTGACTTTACAAGCTTGGCCTTTTTCTCCCCATCCAAACTGCTCCTTTCATCTATAGGCAAAGGAATTAAATTAAGAGGAGTTAGTGGGTTGAAATCATAAACAACTTTAAAAGGTGAATATGATGTAGTAGAATGCACAGCTCTATTATATGCAAACTCAACAAAAGGCAAACATTCTTCCCAACTCTTTAGGTTTTTATTTATGATAGAGCACACAAGTTGAATTAATGTCCTATTAACTACCTCTGTTTGACCATCAGTTTGAGGGTGACATGTAGTAGAAAATAACAACTTAGTACCCATCTTCCCCACAAGACTTTTCAAAAGTAGCTAAGGAACTTAACATCCCTATCAGACACAATACTCCGAGGCACCCCATGGAGTCTTACAACCTCCCTAAAGAATAGGTCTGCTATGTTTGTTGTATCGTCAGTTTTATGATAAGGGATGAAATGTGTCATTTTACTAAACCTGTCTACTACCAAAAATATAGAGTCCCTACCTTTTTTTGTCCTAGACAAACCTAAAACAAAATCCATAGAAATATCTACCCAAGGCTCATTAGGTATAGGTAAAGGCGTATACAATCCCTGTGGAAGGACCCTAGACTTAGCTTGTTTACAAGTTATGCATCTGTCACAAATATGGTGAACATCTTTTTTTCATTTTAGGCCAATAAAAATGCTCCTGCAATATTTCTAAGGTTTTTAAGACACCAAAATGTCCCATTAACCCTCCACCATGAGCCTCGCGTACTAACAACTCACGCATAGAGAAATTTGCACACAGAGTTTGTTTTTCCTAAACAAGTATCTATCATGCCTATAAAACCTATCAATCACACACTTTTCACAAGAAGCATAAAAGGTTGAAAAATCAGGGTCATCAACATACATACCTCTAATATATTCAAACCCTAGCAACCTAGCATTTAAAGAGTTTAGAAGTACGTACCTACGAGAAAGGGCATCTACTACCACATTCTCCTTACCTTGTTTGTAGCGGATGACATAAGGAAAGGTCTCTATGAATTCCATCCATCGAGCATGCCTTTTATTTAACTTACATTGCCCCTTGAGATGCTTTAGTGACTCATGATCAGAGTATATGACAAATTACTTTGGCCACAGATAATGCTGCCATGTCTCCAAAGCACGAATAAGTGCATAAAGCTCCTTGTCATAAGTAGGATAATTCAAAGCTGCCCCACTGAGCTTTTCACTGAAGAATGCAATTGGCTTTTTTTCCTGCATAAGTACAGCTCCAATCCCTATTCCTGATGCATCACATTCAATCTCAAAGGTTTGGTTCAAGTTAGTTAAAGCCAAAACCGGTGTAGAACATAACCTATCCTTAAGCACTTTAAAAGGATTTTCTTGTGCTACCCCCCAATGAAATCTTACACTTTTCTTGACTATTTCCGTGAGTGGTGATGCAAGTGTACTAAAGTCTTTAACAAATCTCCTATAAAACCCAACCAACCCGTGAATGCTCCTAACCTCCGTAATACTTTTGGAAGTTGGCCACTCTTTAATAGCACGGATTTTCTCCTCATCTACCTCAACACCATTTGCACTAACAACAAATCCTAGAAAAATCACATTTTCCATGCAAAAGGTACACTTCTTAAAATTAGCATATAGTTTCTCAGTTTTCAAAACTTCCAATACGGATCTTAAATGTTCAATGTGATCACCTAAGTCCTTACTATACACCAAAATGTCATCAAAGTATACCACAATAAATTTACCAATGTAAGCACGCAAAACATGGTTGATAAGTCTCATAAAAGTGCTAGGGGCATTTGAGAGGCCGAATGGCATAACCATCCATTCATATAAACCATACTTGGTTTTGAAGGCGATTTTCCATTCATCACCTTCTTTCATGCGAATTTGGTAATAGCCACTTTTAAGATCTATTTTGCTAAACATACATATTCCATGTAACTCATCAAGCATATCGTCTAATCTAGGTATAGGATGGAGATACTTTACCGTGATATTGTTGACTGCTCTACAATCCACGCACATCCTCCAAGTTCCATCCTTCTTGGGCACTAGCAACACTAGTACTGCACATGGGCTCATGCTTTCTCTGACATAACCCTTGTTCAACAATTCCTCAACTTGCCTTTGAAGCTCTTTTGTTTCTTCCGGATTACTCCTATAAGCTGGCTTGTTCGGGATAACAGCTCCTGGCACAAAATCAATTTGGTGCTCAATCCCACGAATAGGTGGAAGCCCACTAGGTATTTCCTCGGGAAACAAGTCTTCAAATTCCTGCAGAAGAGACACAGCTAAACTGGGGAGGGGGTGGTTAGCTTCATCAAGTGCAAGGAAAGATTCCTTGTACATTAGCAAAATCACTGGCTTGTTTTCAAATATGTCCCTAGTAATCTCACTTTGTTTTGCTTAGAAGCTCACTTTTGTTTTCTCTTTTTTTTTTTTCTTTTCTGGCACTCTTCACACCATCTCCTTTTTTCTGGGATCGTGGTCCCAACTCTCTTTTGATCACTCAACTCTCCTTTTTTTGGGATCGTGGTCCCAACTCTCTTTTGATCACTCTGTGACGACCCGAATTCTCTTCCATTCGAGTGCCACTAAAAGTGACTCATATCATATTATCGAGACTTAAATAGTAATGTAAAATTATTCAAAAGAATAATTAGAATCCCATAATTTTATTTGTGAATAAAAATAGAACATAATTTTCTTACATAAAGTTCAACATAATTATCTCATCAATCTTAACCACTTTTGCCACTTCCATGTTGACCGCCTCGAACCTTCAATTATCTGAAAATGGTAAATATCGTGGAGTGAGATTTATAAAATCCCAGTAAGTATACCAAGCATAAATTTTCTTTTGAAAGCATATGGATCATTTTCATCATAACATAGGATGGGATCGAAATACTCATAAACATAGGGAGACACAAGAATTTTACCGAACTTAAATGGCAAGAATTCTTATGTGTAGCGCTACTAAACTCCGGTCCCCTTAGCATAATCATAAACATATCATATGGAACCCATAACAATCTTGTGAGATTGATTTCATAGCAATGATCCAAACATTTTCATAAAAACATAAGATATACTTACTTGTCATAAAAACATACTTACTTTTCATAAAAACATAAGGTGTATTTACCTTTCATAAAAACATACTTACTTTTCATAAAAACATAAGATATACTTACTTGTCATAAAAACATACTTACTTTTCATAAAAACATAAGGTGTATTTACCTTTCATAAAAACATACTTACTTTTCATAAAAACATAAGATATACTTACTTGTCATAAAAACATACTTACTTTTCATAAAAACATAAGGTGTATTTACCTTTCATAAAAACATACTTACTTTTCATAAAAACATAAGATATACTTACTTATCATAAAAACATACTTACTTTTCATAAAAACATAAGGTGTATTTACCTTTCATAAAAACATACTTACTTTTCATAAAAACATAAGATATACTTACTTGTCATAAAAACATACTTACTTTTCATAAAAACATAAGGTGTATTTACCTTTCATAAAAACATACTTACTTTTCATAAAAACATAAGATATACTTACTTGTCATAAAAACATACTTACTTTTCATAAAAACATAAGGTGTATTTACCTTTCATAAAAACATACTTATTTTTCATAAAAACATAAGATATACTTACCTTTTAAAAGATTAAAATGAAGTGTAGTAGTAAATGGACCAAAACTTTCTTGACCACCTTGAATTTCTCTTACTTGTGGATTTTGTCAAGAGATTGGAAATAAGTGTATATGTGTAGAGTTGTGTGTAAAAGAGATGGGTTTAAATAGATGTATAAAGTTGGCATATTGTAAACATAATCATTCAATTCTATTAATTTTAACACATCCTTTTCTTAAAGTAAAGCACCATTCATATACTTTTCCATATTTATACAAATAATATGCTCTTCATGATTATATATAATGGAGTCTTATCAATCATTCATATACTTTTCCATATTTATACAAATATTATGCTCTTCATGATTATATATAATGGAGTCTTATCAATCATTCATATACTTTTCCATATTTATACAAATATTATGCTCTTCATGATTATATATAATGGAGTATATAAATCATTCATATACTTTTCCATATTTATACAAATATTATGCTCTTCATGATTACATATAATGGAGTCTTATCAATCATTCATATACTTTTCCATATTTATACAAATATTATGCTCTTCATGATTATATATAATGGAGTATATAAATCATTCATATACTTTTCCATATTTATACAAATATTATGCTCTTCATGATTACATATAATGGAACCTCTCATGCTTGCATATATTTTCTTAATTTAAATAATAAAAGTAATTTTTGTACAAATAAATATTTGGATAACATTGAATTAAGTACTTAGACTTAATATACTTTAAATCAAGAGAATGGAGATATTTTTAGAAATTCGGAATTTAATTTAAAATCGAACGATCTCGATTATTTCTTGACTTGGCTATACGAATACGTCGTGGCGTTAACTTAATAAAAATGGGTGAAATAGTAGCGACACGATTTTCTATTAAAATAATTATTAATCGCGTAAAAATTCTTGGTCGCTACAACTCAGCTCTCCTTTTTCTGGGATCGTGATCCCAACTCTCTTTCCCTCTTCCTCACTTTTTAATTTCAGTTGGTCCTCATAGACCTATTGTGGTGCCAAAAGCATAAGTTTTATACTTTACCCATCCTTGGTAAAAGTGTATCTATTTTTGTAATCATCATGAACAACCATTCTATCAAATTTTCACGGCCTACCCAACAAGATGTGTCTCGCGTGCATGGGAACCACATCACACACCACTCTATCTTCATACTTCCTAATAGCAAGATCAATCACCACTTATTTATTCACCTTTAATTCCCCATATTCATTTAACCATTGCAGTTTATAGGGGTCTAGGGTGTTTTATCAAAGGTAAGCACAACTTCTCCACAAGAGTAGCACTAGCCACGTTTGTACAGCTACCCCCATCAATTATCAAACTACATACTTCGTTGTTCTCAAAGCACCTAGTATGGAAAATATTCTCTCTTTGCTCACCCAACTCCTCAACCTAAGCCTGTGTACTAAGGGCACGCCTAGTAATAAGTGATTGAGCTACAGCATAGTCCCCATCCTCACAATCACTAGCATCTTCTAATGCAAGCATATCCTTAAACTCATCCTCTACTTCCTCCTCATCTTCCAACACCGATACCCCACTACGTACAACCAGCACCCTTTTATTTGGACATTGTGAAGATATGCCCAAGACCCGTACATTTAAAACATCTAATATCTCTACTCCTAGGAGTGTGAGAGTCAGAATTAGTTTTACCTTTGTTGGGTGGCTCCTCATTTCCCTTTGGTAACTCGAACTTTCCCTTTTGCACAGCTCCATCATTTTTGGAATTCCCACTCCATGCAGGTTTCCAAAAGAAGTAGAAACTGTAGGAAATCTCGCTGTCCCCTTTATTTTTAATTTCCTTTCCACCTTCATGGCCATATGCAACATCTCCTCCAACTCGACATAATGCTGCAATTCAATCACATTAGCAATCTCTCGATTCAAACCACTTAAAAATCTAGCCATGGTCGCCTCCGGATCCTCTTCGATGTTTGCCCTAATCATAGCCATCTCCATCTCTCTATGGCATTCCTCTACACTCCTATTACCTTGAGAAAGGGTTTGTAATTTTTGGTAAATATCCCTATAGTAATGGTTGGGTACAAACCTTTTTCTCATGAGGGCTTTCAACTCATCCCAAGTTTCAATTGGTCTCTCACGGTTCCTCCTTCTACTTGTCACCAATTGATCCCACCACACTATAGCATAATCAGTAAATTCTACTACCGCCAATTTTACCTTTTTTGCCTCAGAATACTTATGACAGTCAAAAATCAATTCTACCTTTTTTTCCCATTCAAAATAAACCTCTGGATTACTTTTACTCTAGAACAGTGGAATTGACATTTTAATATTTTCAATACTCCCATCAATTTCATCTCTCTCCCTACGTTCACGCCTATATCCCCTTTCGCGTCTATCACCCCGATCTCTCCTTCTACCCCAACTGGCCATAGACATATCCCCACTATCACTACCACTTTCAGCATTCCCAACATTATCATTCCTAGCTCCATGTTGAGGATTAAAGTCATACCTTAGTGGTCTCCTCATATTGGGTAGAGTCTGTGGTTGCTCCTGACACGGTTGAGTAGTGTCTGTAGCTCGCATTCCTATCGATTCATTAACCTTCCCCAACCTTGCGTCCAATTTTGCATCCAATGTTGCTTCCCACGTCGCAAACTGTTTTTCCATCATGGCAAGGAGGTGAGATTGTTGGTTATCCTCCCGTGTTGATGATGAGTCTTTCTGTGAAATGGTTAGTGATTAAGTAAAAGAAAAAAATTAAAATTAAAACATGGGAGATATCCTCACGTGTTTAGCACTCGTGTATCACTCAATTTTTGGCATTTTCCCTCTAATATTCTCACAACTCTGTCTTTTTCCTCTCGTTTTCCCTTTTCTCTAGTTCTCAATGAACCAACCAAACTAGTTAAGGATTTGACCCCCGTGGAATTTACCCCAAAGCTCAATGACAAGAATTGATCGAGAATACACAACAATGGAAGAACGAATGGAAGATTTTCAAGAATGTGTGTTTCTTGAAAAAAAAATAGAAATTTTGATTGTACGAACTAAGAACGAATTTTTAGAGTGGATAATGAGAAACTATCAAGAATGTAGGAAATAATGTAAAAGATATCAAGAAAGGTCTTCTTGAAATTGGAATTGCGTTCTTGATCTTGATTATCAATATTAATCACTTTTCTCTTTTTTTTTTTTTTTACTAATCAAGAACAAGAATTGAAATTACGACCAATCTTGAATTAGTGAAGAATTTCAAGAAACCCAAAAATTGAATGAAATTTCAATAATGGAACAAAAACAAAAATTAAATCAAGAAATATAAAAGAAATTGGATTTAGAGACCAGCTCTGATATCAGATGATTTGATCCATTATGGGGATCACGAAGAACACGCGGAATTAAGACTCGAAACGTCGGAAAGCCCCAAATCCAATTGGTGGACAATAGCAATGCAGCCCCGACCTCACGACGCAAGAACCCAAGGTATATCAAACCAAAGACCCGTTACGATGTAGAGATAAGAACTACAAAGGGTGAACGCCACAACGGTTGTCTAATCCTTTGATAAGTTCGATTTGTTTGTTAAGAACGAAGAAGAACAAGGGAATAACTCACCTTTAATTATCAATAATCTCAAAGTTGTGTTCACAATGAATGAAAAAGAAACTAATAAAGAGTAATTTCTCGAAAACAAGACAAAGCCGCAACATATGGGCCCAAAACGGAAAAAGAATAAAAAACGCGGAAAACCTAATCTCTATACCCACGGGATCAGCGGGCATCACAGTGGCGATCGCGTGGAGAGGCCAAAATCTCTCAGGTCTACTTTTCAGTGCATGTAGCGATCACCCTAAACTTTATACCACGCGGTCGCGTGGTTCAAATCCCCAACTCCTTGTTCTAGAACTCGATTCTCGGCTCAAATCACTTGCATCAACTTTGGCTCCTCTTCTATCATATCATGAGCCAAAAGTAGGGCCTTTGATCTTGAACTTGATGCTCATCCACCCAAGCTTGCATAAATCCTTGCATGGCTTGTTTGATCTTCTTTGCTCTAAGCCTCGTGATCGGTCCCACCGGTACATGCAATGGGTCCTTGCTCATAGGGCCACTCTGGTACTCATCATTGTATTAATTGCATAATTACTTGTGCAATTATTCTGTAAATTAATTATTAGTGATTAGTCTACTGAGTATTTCTATGAAATGCTAATTCCTTTTTAACAAAATTTGCAGACATCGGAGATGGACGGGTGTGATGGATGTGGTGGCAAAATAATAATTAAATAATAGAAAATTTATTTATTCATGTTCAATTTTAGAATGCTAGCAAATTTTATATCTTTGTTAAAAGATTTTCTTTGAATTGTTATTCCAAGAAATTCCAAGTTATTAAATTTTATTTACCATTTGGTTTTTATTTAAATGTTGCCAAGTATGAGAAATATTTTATTATTCTTCCTCTTAAATCGTTATTTTAAAAGTTAGAAGAAAGGATGACGTGGCGTTCCGACTGTCTTAGAACTCGGGGAGTTATAAGACTACTTGCCTTAGGGCATGACAATTACTTGCTTGTTTAAGCATGATGTTATTAAAATTTATGGATTAAATTGCATGATTATGTGTGTTATTTATAATATAGTTTATTTAATTTTGCTCTGAACATACTGGGTATTTCTATGAAATGTTCATTCCTTTTTTTAACATTTGCAGATATCGGAGATGGAGGTGCGTGATGGACATGTGGCAATAATAATTAAATAATTGAAAGATTATTTTATTCATGTTTAATTTTAGAATGTTAGCAAATTTATATTTTTGTTAAATCATTTCTTTTGAATTGTTATTTCAAGAAATTTCAAATTATTAAATTTTATTTACCGTTTGGCTTTTGCCAAGTGTGAAATTTTTTATTATTCTTCCGCTAAAAGCATTATTTTAAAAATTAAATGAGACAATGAAGAGACGAACCGGGTATTTAGAACTCGGGGAGTCACAGTGGGCATCATGAAGAAGATGCACTCCGGTCTCAAAGAAGAGATGCAGAAGCTCCCCCTCGCGAAGAAGATGCCATAGCAACTGGTGCTTAACTGAAATTGCCTCTGCCAGCGGCACTCTTCGTGGTGTGGCCGGATGAAGATGCGAGGTGGTGGTATGGTGATTGTGAGAGAACTTATGGGGGAGGGAGGGAGGGGGAGAGAGAGAGAGAGAGAGAGAGAGAGAGAGAGTAATAAGGGTTTGATGTGGGGTGGTATGGTGTGGAATTGGGGTTTGGGTTTGGATAATTAATTTAATTTCATATTATTATTATTTTAATTTATTAATTAATTAACTGTTGAAATTTTAATTACAACCTGAAATTTGGAGTTATATATGTTTGATCTTATATTTGAATTTGAATATTTAAAAGTAGCAATAGGTGTAATTTCCACTATTCCATTTCTAAAGACATTGGCATGTCCATATTTATTTCAATTGAAAAATGATGAGGAAATTGCCTCACTCACTCCCAAAATCGTTCCTGAGGGAGGAGGTTTGCCCCTTCCTTATAAGTCAGCTCAGGAAGCCCTCAGATTCCGATATGGAATTCTCATCATCCCCGCTGGAACTCATTATTCCCGCTCCCTTTAGACCATTCGTCCTCGAATGGAGGACATCTTTTGAATGGGGGAGACGATTACGAGAGGAGTTCAGACAATTCAAAGAGAAGCACCGCCACACCAACCCCATGAGGATTGGCTCTGATAGCATATGATGAGGAAATTACCTCACTGACTCCCTAAAGCACGCCTGAGGGAGGAGGTTTGCCCCCTCCTTATAAGCCATCCCAGGAACCCCTCAAATTCCGATGTGGGATTCTCATCAGTCTTGCTGGACCTCATCATCTCAAAATAACTCATCATCCCCGCTCCCTTTAGACCATTCGTCCTCGAATGGAGGACATCTTTTTGAATGGGGAAGACTATTACAAGAGGAGTCCGACGATTCAGAGAGGAGCCCTGCCACACTCACCCCATGAGCATTGGCTCTAATACTATTTGATGAGGAAATTGCCTTGCTCCCTCCCAAAAGCGCGCTTAAGGGAGGAGTTTTGCCCCCTCCTTATAAGCCAGCCCATGAACCCCTCAGATTCCGATGTGGGATTCTCATCAACCCTGCTGGAACTCATCAAAAATTGTCATAATATTTTGTATAAATTAGTATAATTATGATCGATTCACTCACAAGGCTTATTTTAAAGCATATTTTTGAACAATTATTTTATTATAATAGTGTTAGTTCAAAATATTAGATACGAACCTAATGAAATGAATACATATTTATTAAGAAAACTAGTAGACTAACACGTGTGTTGCATGTGACGATTTATATTTGTAATGATTTGTGTGGCATTGTAACTGAATTTTTTTTTATATGAACATAATTGATTAAAGTTAAGAGTAAGCAATTTTACCTAACCATGCAATTTTACTTACTCCATTTGAGACTTTATATTCATATGGAGATTTTAAAGGAAATGGGAAATGTTATTTTAATATAGAACTAACTATTGATATTAGATAATTAGATTGATAGAAACACACTGATATTCATGACCAAAACCTTGAGAACTTCTCTATAAAGGGTATCAATATCAGAAAATCCCTTGAAATCGTGGTTAGTAGTCGAGATTGTAAGGATTTTTTTCAATCGTGTGGGCTTATATGTGAATTATTGTGTATTGAATAAAAGGCTATCAAATTTGGTTAAGGTCATTTAAAGTGATCTAATAAGGATTTGGTAAATTGGGCTTTAATGCATCTAATTAAATGTATGGACTTTTATGTATAGATACCAGGCCATTACCTAATTCATGATGGGCCGGATTAGGTTAATTGGCAATTCAGTTTATAAAGTCGGGTATGGTCCCTGAATCCTACGTACTGTTCATCTTGTCTGATATCCCATCATCAGAGAGAAAATAAGGACTACGTATCGATTTAGAAGATCCAAACACCGCCGAATCGTTTATCATGAATCGCGTTTGATTAAGGTACGCTTCCGCTTCAGTTCTTTAATTCTTGATAATTCAGCATGATGATTTATTTTGGATCATAGATAAATAATTTATCTGTGAAATAAATTTTCTAACAAGTGGTATCAGAGCCAACATCGTGTTGAATTATCAGATCAATTTTGAATGCATATATGTAAAACCTTTCTCTGCCTATGTATATAAATCGTGACTATACATGTATGTATATGCGAAATCAGATTTCAAAATTGAACATATAAAATCTGTTGTATATATATATATAAAACGTATACAAGGGATTAAGATTCAGATTCTGCATATGAATATAGATTTTGAAGCCTGTGATCATGTATGGATTTATGTTGAAATCGGTTGTCTATTATGTATGGATTTTCGGATTATTGTATATAAAATCTGTATGTATATGCCTTCAAAATCAGGTTTGGGTTTATGTTTTCGATTCACTGAAAATTGGGTATATGTCTATGAATATTTTCGAATCTAGTTATGTGGTGAACATGGTTTCTATGAATTTCTGTAACTTGATTTTTCGAATTTAATTGTGGTTTTGGTGTTGAATTTTTGGATGAAATCTGGTTTATGGAAATCATAATCGGGTTGGATTCCGTTGAGTTGGGGTTGCCGGACGTGGCTATGCTGGTGCGCGCAGAGCCGGGACTTGGCTGCGTGCGTTGGGTTGCAGCGTCGCGCGCGGCGACGCTGTACATTTGGAGTGCAGCGCCGGTTATGGCGCTGCAGGAGGTTCCAATTTCCGGAGAAGGCGATGCTGCAACACGAAGGGATTCAGCGCGAAGGAGGGTCGCCCAGTTTGCGCTCCAGCCGGATTCGGTGGAGGCGGCGGTGGAAGCTAGGGTTACGAACCCTAGCATCTGCAAATTTTTTTATTTTTGGAAGAAGGGACTTTTGGCTGAAAATTAGAAGTCTTCAGGGTTCTTTTTGCAATTTTGGGTAATTATGTTAAATTGCACGTCTGGTCCTCCCTTTTATTTTGAATTAAATCTCAAACCCTACAGTTATGTAATTTATGATTTAAGCCCTTAAAGTTATAAATCATTTAAGTTGGGATTTTAAAGTTTTGTATTTACAACTTCAGCCCCTGAAGTTATAAATTTAGTTCAGTCAGGACCCTTCAAGTTATGGAATTTTATGATTCAGTCCCTAATGTTTGAGAATTTTCAAAATTGGTCCCTAAAGCTTGAAAATTCTCTAATTTGGTCCCTTAAGGTTTGAAAATTTTCATTTTCAGTCTCTAAAGTTTGAAAATTTTCTAATAAAGCACCTAAAGTTCTGAAATTCTCTAATTTGGTCCCCTAAAGTTTGGAAATTTTCATTTTCAGTCCCTAAAGTTTGAAAATTTTCTAATTCAATCACTAAAGTTTGGAAATTTTCAAAATTGGTCCTTAAAGTTTGAATTTTTTTTTTTAAAATTAAGTCCCTAAAATTTGAGAATTTTCTAAATTGGCTCCTAAAGTTTGAAAATCTTCAAATATCAGCCTTTAAAGATTGGGAATTTCCTATTTTGACCCTCTAAAGTTTGTTTTTCTTTCAAATTGGGACCTAAAGATTAGAATTTCTCTAAATTGGACAATAAGGTTTTGGGAAAATTGTAATTTAAGCCCTTCAAGCTTAAACTTTTACAGAATTGGCCACCTAAAGTTTAAGAATATTGCAATTGACTCTTTCAACTTAAGAATTGCTTTATTTTAAAGTTTTGAATTCTATAATTTAAATCCTAAAGTCAAATATAGATGCAAATCAATGAATTTCAGTTTCAAATCTTGGTACATCGGAATCTTTTAAGAAATATAATATTCGAAAGTAAGTTAGTTGAAGCAACATGTTGCCAAAGCAACCTCTCTTGTGGATAGTAATTAACTTTGAATATTAGAAGGTATTTGTGTGTGTTATTCATTGCGGATATTGATCGGCCCAAAGGAAGGTCAATATTTGGCTTGAATTTCACATGCACCTGTGGTGATAAACACGTGGTAATTATTTGGTTTAACGTGTGACCATTAAATCGGTCCAAAGAAAGGTTTATTGGTTAACATGTCTTATTGCCAGTGTTTGATCACTGCACCAAGGGAAAATTAGGTGTTTGTGTGTTATTTCATGCGGATATTGATCGGCCCAAAGGAAGGTCAATATTTGGCCCGAATTTCACATGAACTTGTGGTGATAAATAAGTGACGGTTATTTGGTTTTACGTGTGATCAATAAATCGGTCCAAAGAAAGGTTTGTTGGTTGACATGTCTTACTGTCAGTGTTTGATTACTACACCAAGAGTACCACTTACAAGTCAATATTTCTGTCCAAAGACTAAATATTGATGTTGTGCTAGGTATCTTGTGATGGGCCCTACCATTATTTGAAAGTATGATTTGCATAATAAGGTATTTATGTGAGCTATTTTGTTTAAGTGTTCTCTATTCGGTTTCAAATTCTGCTAGTAGTATATCTACAAGCTCAAATCTAATCCCTGTATTTATGGAATAAACTTCAAGGATCAAAACAAGAACATTAACTTTTCGTTGGCTGCATCGATCTAGACCGTGTACTAAGGATTGAGTAACCTACTCCTCTTACGGATGAAAGTTCATCTAATCAAATGAGGAACTTTGAGAAGTGGGATTGCTTAAATTACGTGAGTCACATGATCATTAAGTGCGGCATTCCGGAAGCCTTTAGTGGCATAGTATCTGAGGAGGTAAATGATGCCAATGAATTCCTTGCCGAAATTAAGAAACGTTTTGTGAAAAACGATAAGGCTGAAACAAGCACGCTTATGCAAAGCTTGATTTCAATAAAGTATAAAGGCAATGGGAAAATAAGGGAGTACATCGTGTAGATGTCTCACACTGCTTCAAAACTTAAGGAACTAAAACTCGACTCGTCTAATGACTTGCTCGTGCATTTGGTATTGATATCGCTTCCTGCACAATACAGTTAATTTGAGTTCAGTTATAACTGTTAAAGGGAGAAATGAACTCTAAATGAGCTCATTCTATTTTGTGTGCAAGAGGAAGAAAAGTTGAAGCAGGACAGAACTGAAAGTGTTCACTTGGTAAACACCTCTAAAGATAAGGGCAAGAAAACAAATAAAGAAAATAAAGTTGTTAAGGGTTCAGAACAAAAGAAACCATATAAAGACATTAAAGATTGTTTCTTTTGCCATAACTCTGGACATTTGAATAAAGATCATACATAATACCAAGTAAAGCTGCTGCTAAAATACTTTAAGAACTTTTGACAGGCATAATACCAGTCCAAAGCATTTCTACATTTGGGGATGTCCAGCTAAGGCTAGGCCTTATAGGCCACATAAAGAAATTGGACTCCAAAACAGTTAGCATCTACTTTATTGGTTATTCTGAGTGATCGAGGGGCTATTAATTTCATGATCCCACACTTAAGTCAACTTTTGAAACGAGAACTGCAACATTTTTTGAGGATGTTAAGTTTGGGGGGAGAAATAAGGTTAAAGATATTGTCTTTAAGGAATAAGTTGAGGAAGGATCGGTTTCGATTCCTACTATTGCTTTTGATAATGTGCAAGTTTCTATACATGTCATTGATCAAGAAGTATATTCGAAACCTCAATTAGACAATGTTGAAGAACCTCCCATCCAAAATAAGGTTCAGAAGTACAAACTCAACAACCTCAATAACTAAAGCCATTAAGGAAATCCACGAGAGAAAGGGAAAAAATGCTATTCCGGATAATTTAAATAGTATTTTTTCAAGAACATAAGGAAAATAATGGAATGGTGGAAGATGGTCTAATCAATTCCATCAGGCCATGCAGGGTTCTAACTCTCATAAGTGGATTGATGTCATAAATAAGGAGTATAAGCATATGCAAAACAATAAAGTTTGGGATCTTGTCCCATTACCAGAAGGTACGAAGCCCATTGGTCTTAAATGGATTTTTAAACCAAGAAGGATTTGAAAGGTAATGTGGAAAGATATAAGGTTCGTCTTGTATCTAAGGGCTTTACACAGAATGATGGCATTGACTATAAAGAGACTTTCAATTTGGTTTCTACGAAAGACTCTTTCAGGAAATTTAGGTTGTTGCACATTTTGACCTCGAGTTACATCAAATGGATACTAAGGTGACGTTTCTCAATGGCGAAATTGATGGGACGATCTATTTGGTGCAATCAGAAAACTTTGTGTCAGTAGACCCAAAGCAAATGATTTGCAAATTAAAGAAATCCAATTATGTACTCAAGCCAGCTTCCCGTTAAGGGTAATACAAATTTCATCAAGTAATTATCTCATTTGGTCTTGAGATTAATGTTGTTGATGGTTGTTTGTATTACAAGTTCAGTGGGAGTAAGTATATTGTCCTGGTTTTATATGTTGATTATTGCTTGCCACTAATGATATAGGTATGTCACATAAAATTATGAGATTTTTTGTCAAGGAATTTTAAGATTAAAAATCTTGGTGACGTCTCTTTTGTATTAGGAATTCAGATACACCGGGATTGTTCTCGGGGTATTCTTGAATTGTCACAAAAGAGCTATATCGATAAAGTACTTAAGAGGTTTGGCATGCAAGACAGTAATTTAGGGGACAGCCCTATCGCTAAGGGAGACAAATTTAGTCTCGACTAATACCCGAAAAGTTATCTTGAAGTTAAAGAAATGCAGAGGATCACATATAGTTAAGCTATAGAAAGTCTGATGTATGCTCAAATTTGTATGCGTTCGGATATTGCATACATTATTGAGATACTAAGGAGATATTTAAGTAACCCTGGAATTGATCATTTGGAAAGCAGCCAAACATGGGTTTAAAGAGAACAAAAGATTACATACTCACATACAGAAAATCAGATCAGTTGGAGATCATATGGTATTATGATTCCGATTTTTACAAGATGCCAAGAAAGTAAAAGATCCACATAAGGATACATTTATCTGCTGGTTGGAGGAGCTATTTCCGGATGGAGTGCTTAACAGACACTTTAGCTTCTTTTACTTGGCAGCACAGTTGTAGCAATTTTGGGGGCATCTAATTATGGAATATATATGCTAAATTTTGTCACAAGGCTGCGTATTTTGTATGGTATAGAAAGACCACTAAAGTTATACTGTGACAATAACTCAGCAGATTTATATTCCAGTAACAACAGGAACTCAACTAAGTCAAAATACATTGACATAAGTTCCTGGTTGTAAAGGATACAGTTCAGAGTGGACATGTGTCAATAAGAGCACATTAGGACAAACTCCATAATTGCGGATCCGCTTACTAAAGTATTACAACCTAAGGTCTTTCATGAGCATAATACTCATATGGATGTTGTATTACTTAAGGATATTCGGTTTCAGTGGGAGTTTGTATTTTGGGTGCATTAGACACATTTATTGTCCTTTTGGATACAGTTTAAAGTTAAAGTTATTTACAGCTGTAAGGTTTCAGGTTTATTATCTCTGAACTTGTTTAAGGATGATCTCACTAAAGTTGGACCAGTTGGAAATAGGCATGTTGAAGATCACATTACATGTAATTTCCATGCTACACATCCATACTTGATCCATGTCATTCAGTTATGTCGATATACGTGACCATTGAAGGTTTAGTTACGATTAATGTAGCGAAAGCCGCTTTGATCCTATGTTGATATAATTGATGAACCGGATTGTTTGGGGATGCATTCAGTAATGATAGCAAAATTCTGAGTACTCATAAGGTTATGATTGATACACAATTGTAAGGTTACACATATAGCCCAAGTGGGAGATTGTAAGGATTTTTGTCAATCGTGTGGGCTTATATGTGAATTATTGTGTATTGAATAAAAGACTATCAAATTTGGTTAAGCTCATTTAAAGTGATCTAATAAGGATTTGGTAAATTGGGCTTTAATGCATCTAATTAAATGTATGGACTTTTATGTGTAGATACCAGGCCATTACCTAATTCATGATGGGCCGGATTAGGTTAATTGGCAATTAAGTTTATAAAGTCGGTTATGGTCCCTGAATCCTACGTACTGTTCATCTTGTCTGATATCCCATCATTAGAGAGAAAATAAGGACTACGTATCGATTTAGAAGATCCAAACACCGCCGAATCGTTTATCATGAATCGCGTTTGATTAAGGTACGCTTCCGCTTCAGTTCTTTAATTCTTGATAATTCAGCATGATGATTTATTTTGGATCATAGATAAATAATTTATCTGTGAAATAAATTTTCTAACACGTGCGTTGCATGTGATGATTTATATTTGTAATGATTTGTGTGGCATTGTAACTGAATTTTTTTTTTATATGAACATAATTGATTAAAGTTAAGAGTAAGCAATTTTACCTAACCATGCAATTTTACTTACTCCATTTGAGACTTTATATTCATATGGAGATTTTAAAGGAAATGGGAAATGTTATTTTAATATAGAACTAACTATTGATATTAGATAATTAGATTGATAGAAACACACTGATATTCATGACCAAAACCTTGAGAACTTCGCTATAAAGGGTATCAATATCAGAAAATCCCTTGAAATCGTGGTTAGTAGTCGAGATGCTAGCCATTGACGGTATTAGGTATTGAAGCACTGCCTTCAATCTTCCAGTTGAGAAAGCATTCATTTTAGACTCCTCAAATTGCTCATCTATGGGCATGTACATTGGCAATGGCTTCTCCACCATGCTCTTAGCATTAAAATCTGATACATCCTAGAAATACTTGAAATCCCATAAATCATCTATATTAGACAAGAATGCATATTGCACAAAAGTCAATTATTAATTCATAAAGAATCAGTTTAGGGCAAAGCCTAACTTGTGTCAGTTGGAGGGCTTCCAGTACGACAGCGTCTGGGATATGGGATTTTTTTCACCTCCAAGTGTCGGTCAACCAAAATCAAATCCCTTATCAAGATTCTCCAGATCATTATAGATGTCGAAATCATATATTCTATCAAACAACTTTCGTTCTCCTTGACCATCACCACTGAGATCTCTAAGCTCTATTTCTCTTAATGCTTTCAACCCTGCTGTTTTTTCATTGGGAAAATATGGCTAGCTTAAGAAAATTTCAAAGAAAGGGAAGAATAGCTTAATAATCAAGTCCACAAAGAAGTGAAAGTAACTAAATTTGCACATCTCCTTTTCTTCTGAATAAAATTTAAAAAAACTTAAGGGGAGATTCCTATACACGCGATCCGAGACTGCAAACTGCTTGGGATTTATTGAGAAAAATATGCTAACAACCAACACAAATAGCGTGTCGATCTCTCTGTCATTCAAAGACTTTAAGATGCTACTTGGTTTCTTCACAACTGCATATTGATTTAAGTTTCAGCAATATGAATGCACATGGAAAAATTAAAAACGAAGGAATCAACGATTCAATAAAATGGTTATAAATTAGAAGTATTAGTGCAGAAAAGATATGGGAGTTGGAAGAATATGTGCAATCCTAGCGAACACATCAGTTCCTCACAATTATGGCAGGAGACCTCACTGAACTGGTAACCCTATTCAGTAACATACAAATGCTAGGCAAATAGTTCAATGACGTGACACTGTTTTAAAATCTTGATTTAGGCTTTGCTTTTGTGTGTGTGTGTGTTTTAATGGCAGTTTAGTAGATTCCAGTTTAAAATCCTCCTCGGTTTTTCACCGCAGAAGAAATACAATGTATTGAAACCATCTTTAAACTTATATTCAATAAGAACTCTTGTCGCATTACCAAGTCAGCGTATGAAAAGAAAATTTCCTACACTACTATAGTCTATAATCCATTACATTTTTCTTCGTGAGGTCCTATTTCCTAACAAACGAAGAACATGTAAGAAAAGTAGAGCCCCATTATTTGGGAAATAATTTGATTTTGAGTAATATTTTTGGGAGAATGTGTGGTTAAGATTTGATAAAATATTGTGGACTTGACTAAAATGAATGGTTGAGATTGAGTGTTTAAAAAATTTGTTTCCATAAACATGGGCATGACCTTAATCTAGAAATAGACATAATTCCTTTTCAAGATTCTCACCACTCTCAACAAATAATCACAACCAACCATGACACACATCATTTAATGTGCATTAGCAGGGAGTTAGTACTAATCTCACAGAGGAAAAGAGAAGTCAAAACAAAAAAAATCACATTTACATATATATACACACACTCTCTCATTCGTTATGAAAAATCAAACAAAACTAATAACTGATTATTGCTCAAAACCATTGGAAATAAAAAATAAATAAAGAAATTAAAGTTTTTAAAGTGATAGTCCTGGTGAACATTCCTTGCAATGACTAAAGAAACACCACCAAACACAACGTATCAGAATACTACAATGACAAGGGATTGGACAAAAGTAAGAAAAAGAATTCCAAAATTTGAACTAATCAGCAAAGGAGTAAATAAATTAGTGTAAAATAACTCCAAAAATTATCACAAACCAGAGAATGCAACTGCTAATAAGAACAATAGAACCAGCAAAAAATGCATTCCATAAATTCATGTCAATTTATTCAGATTAGTTGCAGGAACGGTGCCTAAATCCTCTTTTTGGCAAACTATTTTTAAAATTTTTAAAAAATATATTTCTCCAAATTAATTTTTAATAAGGCACATTTCTCAAAATTACTTTTGAATTATATATTTTACCTCGAACATCATTTGTTTAAAAAATAATAATAAATAAAATAAAAACTTTTAAACGGAGGTTTTCCTCATTATTACGCTATGGTGTGTTTCATTGCGATGGTGGAAAATGGGTGAAAGGAAAATATTTTCTAAGAAAAAGATTTTGGTTGAAAATTATTTTCGTGGAAATTGTCAATTGAAGTGTTTGATTGGTTTAATTTTCTATGTGGAAAAATTGAAAATTTTCTAAGTTTTGTTGTTTGATTGACATTATTTTCTATGACAAATAAAGTAAAATTTTGTTATTTTAATCAAAATATATATATATATTTAACACATTTATACTTGATAATAATAATAATGTTATTTTTTTGGAGGAAAAAAATGTGTCAATTGACAACAATAAAATTGATCAGTCGTAACGCAAAATAATTTTCCATCTTACCTTGAAAATCCAACACATGTGGCTGCAGATAGAAAAGATTTTCCAAGTAAATTTTGTTCCATCAAACAAGGTAAATTGGGGAAAGTAGGAAAATATTTTCTTTTTCCTTGAAAAATTTGTTAAATCGGACAAGTCCTAAAATTTTGGGGAGAAGCAAAGGCTTGGGGGGGGGGGGGGGGGGGGTTTATAAATTTAGTAACACGCACCGAATTTTAGAAGGGAAAACACTTATTCACCGAGTTTTTTAAGAGAAATAAATACTCATCGAACTTTGGATATTGTCAACCTTAGAGCATCTCTAATGATTTATGGGTATTTTGATCTATGTGGCACTTATGTAGATAATTATCTTACTTATATTGATAAAATCAAATGGTGAATTTTAAAGTTTATTCCCAATGATATTTGTCTATAATTTGTTATGTATACATTGTTTAACAAGTTATCTACATCTAGATATAGTATAAGATAATGTCTCTATCACGTTAGCGCCACATAAGAATGCAAACTAACCATTGGAGATTAAATTTTTATATCATTATTATTTATTTTTCCTATGTGATAATCTATTTTTTCCCAATTAATATATCATTAGAGATGCTCTCTAATGGTCTATCAATTAAGAAAAAATACATTGTCACATAGGAAAAATAAATAATGATATGAAAATTTAATCTTCAATTGTTAATTTGCATGCATATGTGGCGCTGGCGTGATAGGGACATTATCTGGTACTATGTCCAGACATAAATAACTTGCTAGACAAAATATTGAAGACACGTGTATACACAAAAAATTATAGACAATGATTATTGGAGATAAGTTTTAAATTTTACTATCTATTTTATCAATATAGGTGAGATAATTATCTATTTAAGTGTCACTTAAATCAAAATATTCTTAAACCATTAGAATGCACTTTACCTAGCCTTCCACAACTCATAGAAAATCACACGTGGCACAGGCAATCCACCGTGGCACCATATTAGACTGTTAATATTTCCACGTCAGAAATTTTAACACCAAAACAATTTTCAGCACACGATTTAAATCTTCAGCACAACGAAATAGGGACATTAGGGCTTCGGATTGAATTCAGAATCTCCTTCGAATAATTTGTCATCGTTATCCAAACTTTTGAGGGATTCTCCTTCTTTTGTTGAAGAACCAGTCAACTCGGCTAATTCTGTCATCCCTTCGCGGCTTCGAATATCGCTGGATATTGAAGGGTAATTTTTCCAAAATTGATGTTCGACTCAAGTCTCCACCCATAGAGTTGCAATTTCATCTGTAGGTAATAATGGAAGTATGTCCATAACCTCAGAATTCTATGAAAAATTGGGTTGTGAGATAGTGTATTTTATTGATTATTTTACAGTACGAGAGTATGCAAGAAATTTCTGTTTGGTGCTCAACATTTCTCTTGAGGTTTTGATTCAGTTGTTTACGGTTTTCTCATTATCTTAAAAACTAGCAGCCCTAATAGTGAAATACACAGGACCAAAATCCAGCGGGGGCAGTTTCCGCACTAAACCTCAAGCGGTTACTCCCCTGCCTTTTGACATGTTTGGTATGTTAATCTGAGCTAGATTGAACTGGACACAATGTTCTTCATATCTCTCTGTGTGTTTTGAACATAGTATGATTTTGTTCTCAAAATTTCAAAACACACGTTTGGTATGCTACAGTGAACTAGATTGTGCCGGGCAATAGAAATTATTAAATTAAGTATGCATTTTAATTTATTACTGTTAAACATATCTGCTCTTCGAGCCTTGGCTGAATTAGATGTAATTCTGATTTAAGTAGTGCTAATGAAGATCTAACCAGTGCAAATCTCCATAGACTTAAATCTAGTGCTGTGTGTTCTGTTTCTTAAACTTTTATTATGATGTGCTATTAGTTCCCAAAATGTAGCATTGCAACTATCAAATGCTTACTGTCCATTCAACATCTCTTGTATGGTTCAATTATAAATGCTTATTTGATGTGGAATGATAATTGATATCACATGGACCAAAACCATATATTACTGGTGTGCCAATTAAAATAAAATGAACATACTTATAATGCTGTCTATACAGTAGAAGGAGAATTTTCAAGCAAAGACTGATAAGGTTAGTTTGTCGAGGTGGGCACAGAACCTGATCCCTAATGGCTTCTGGTACGGAGGATCAGAAAGACCAACTGGCTGAGTCCCTTGACGACCTTTTTACCAGTGTCTCAACCATGATCAAAGGCGAGCTTCAGGTAACTTGAATGGTTGAACACATTTGACATTAGTATAATCTTTTTTGTACATTACATTACATTATTGGGGTGTTGTGATGGAAAAGATCTAGTAGTCATTGAGAATTTTTGGATTGACTTTGGGATGACTGAAACAACTTTTGATTTAGCGTTTCTTGAATTCTTTGTTGGATATGGATGATTGCTCATGGTAAAATCTGAGAAATCAAGCTATAGTCATACATCAAATGTTGGAAATCAGTTTACCAAGTACGTAATAACTCTCAATTTCTGTTACCTTAATTCTTTGGTGAATATGGATGATTGTTCATGGTAAAATCCAAGAAAATAATCTGTAGTCATGAATCAAATGTTGAAAATCAGTTAAGTACATAATAAATCTCAACTTTTTTACCTTAACCCAGTTCACGTGAATCTGGGAAACATGAACAAGAGTATAATTAAAAGGTAAAATTAAATACTTTGAAGTAAATATTTTCATAGAACCAAGATATGGATCTCTGAACAGTGTCATGAAAGAAGAATACAGCTATAAAGATTGATTTTGAATTCATGAACTGTTATACCTAGGACATTTTAATGAGTGAAAACTTGTAAAACTCAATGTCCACAATGAGAAATTGTTAAATGATTATGATGCTGATGATCTATAGCTGTCACATTAACGGTGACCCACTTCAGATTTTTGTGCACTTTGCCTGTTTTCCTTTATTTTATCTCTCTTTAATATAGATGAGGACTTCATCCTTAACAATGGTGTGCAATTTCACACAGTTTTTTATTATGATGTACAGATCCTGGTTATTATCAACTTGTGCAAGTTTTGACTGATGAATGTTACCGAATTTTCATGTTCAGGGAACAAACAATATACTTGAGCTCTTGGAGAAAATGAATGTAAGAGTAGCAGAAGAATACAAAGGCTTTGGTGATGTGGCATCAGGATTAAGAGTCTTTGTGGAGCAGTTGAAATCCAAAAGCAATAGCTTTGACGAGTATATTCAGCAGATTGATGCTATAGAGAGGCAAGTTACAGAATTTGAAGCGGTGATTTCAATGCTTGATAAACATGTTTCATTACTAGAATCAAAAGTGCAATCTGTTTACCAGATTCCACCATCATAAAACTGTTCCGGTCATTCTTTCGTGAAATTGATTTCATTTTGATCTTAATACATTCATATCAATGATTAATACATCTTGTTTTGCATTCATCCATCAATACATTACTTTGTTAGACTAGATCATTCGACTGCTGAAGAAGAAACGGTAGAAAAGGAATTTTGCAAATTTGATTCAGCATGTTGGGAGTGTTGGGTTTCTTTGGAGCCTAATCATGTTGTACACAATATTGGGATTTGGTTGCCCTAATATTCCTCATGGTTAAAACTATTTGAGGCTTACGCCTCAAATCCCACCTCTTGAGGCCATCATAAAACTCCAACAACCCACATCTTTGAGGCCACTTGAGAGGCTTGTGCCTTGACTTGGCCTCAAGCCAGCTAAGGTTTTCGCCTGTTTGCCTTGCATTTTTCAAGCATTTAATTATTGACCTTAGGTTTTCTAGTTATTTCTTTATAACCAAAAAAATTTTATGGGTCCTTTTTCTACCTACACGGAAGGAAAATGGGGAGAATAGACCGTTGCAATTGGAGAATGACAACAAAGGATGAAAAGAACTTATAATGAGGATGATGTCCCTGATAGCTATTCTTTAAATATGTTATTATAGTGATGGGGTTTTGATCTAAACCTTTTGTGGGTTTCTTATGAAACCCACCCCCCTATGGTCCAATCCTCATCCGTCACATGGCGGATGAATTTTATATCTAGTGCCCACTAGATCATTTCCCTATAGTTATGATATATGAAATTCTGAGTAGTCATAATTCTGATTCATGATTACTAATTTTAAAACTAACTACTTTCTAATTTCTTGATCTATTTGATGTTTGTTTGCAAGTTAGATTTTGAATTTTTTTAGCTAGATTTGTCATGGATTCTTTGAAAGAGTTTATGGTACATTATGAGCATATTATTGTATTTTTATATCTTTTATATTTATATATATTATTCTTTTATTATTCTATATATCTTGAGGCTTATACCTCGTCAGCTCACCTCACGAAGACAACACTGCTTATGAGCCATTAAACCTTTTTAAACGTTGATATTCCTATCATGAAGGACAAAGAATTTAGGGGTCTACAGGAGACAGTAGAAAAGACGTAGTTTTGTGTAATAATATTGAAATTTACCTTCATAATTGCGAAAAAGTCTACAGTGGCAAGTGGACGTAGTTTTTACATTGAGTGAGTTCCTCTAGAATTATTTTATTGCTTTTTTTTTTTTTTAATTGCTCTCGAAGAGATACTATTCGTGCAAAACCTGGAAGTATACAAGATCGTTAACAAGTAATGATGTGATGAGAAAAGTATCGTCTCATGAAAAATAAATTCCTAAATTGAATTGTATTAATTTGTTATCAAATTCAAATGTAATTAAATAAAGAGCTATGTTTGTTTTTATTTAAATTATGAACTAATTGTTAAGGATATTTTTACTTAAACTGAGATTTGTGTTGAAATTATGAATTCCATATTATTATTATACTACTTTAGAATTTAGTGTGATTCGTAGATTTTGACAATTGATAATCCATTTTGTCTAACTATTTCTTTCAAGTAAGTTACCTATTTTAGCACGATCAGTTCATATTTTTATTTTGAATTTATATGTAAAATAACACATTTGATTATCCAATTATCTAAATAATTGCAAAAATGATCATACATGTTCATCTTTAACATCTATTGTCCCCATGTTAATCTGGTAATTTTTTAAATTATACTGAACATCCTGAAACTATAACAAGTAGTTGATTATCTAATTGATGACCAAACAATTAAACAATGCTACAAAGTATACAAGATTAATCTACAAAACAAATTAACTAAACTGATTGATAATAATAATAATAATAATAATAATAATGATAATAATAATAATAATAATTTATTTTCATCCCAACACGAAAATTTTTTTAACCTAGCATGACTTTAATGTTATTACAAAAAGAATAATGAAAAGACGTCACTCCAAATATATATATGAATACAATAAACATGTGAAAGTAATTTCTTTTTTTGATGTTAAATTCCAAACTTTGATTCTTCACCATTTTTTTTTTTTTTGTTGGTAATTTGCCTTCATTTCTTTGCCATGTTTGGTCTTCTCTCTCAAGAGATATTGAATTGGTCCCTTATTCTTGAAAAATTTATGATGTGACGTGTATAACAGATCTCTTGATTATTTGTCCACGTTCTATAATAGTCATCGAAATTAAGACAATAAATGAGTAAATTTTGAGTTTCAAAAGAGTTTCAGTCAGGTTCCTTCAATTTGGTTGTTGCGCTCGCAGCCTATTCATTGAATAGGCTGCGATCCCTTGTGTCAACTTGAAGTAGGTCCCTTAATTTCCTTCTAGGGTTTGGATTGGTCATTTTTCACGCAATTTCACTTCTTTGACTGTTGATCCTAGTCGTTGGCTGCGCACGAGACTATACAGAAGGCAAAGTACGCAGCCACAGGTGAGACGAGGCTAGGAGAATACTGATGAAATGAACGAAATACTAGAGAGGTGATCATCTCCAATGAGTGCACCACAGTCCAAATTGGCCCCTAGCATTCTTCATTCGTCATTCTTTAGTCAATTAACTATTAAAAATCGAATAAATCTCTTTATCCATCCCCGGGTGTACATCCAATCCAATGCATTAGATACAATACGGTAGTATATCGCGTTACCTAGGATCTCTTTCGATGTGGTTTTGGAAGCCTGAGGTTGAAAATTAACTAACAACTTTGAATTGAAGTAATAATATTATTGGTTCATTTGGTAAAACTCATATCTGTAAGAAGGGAGAGGAGACATTATTTATGGTAAGAAATTCATTCTAAATCGAAATATTTCATGACTTTGTTGACCTAATCCAACCCAATTCCAACAATGCATTCTTTCCACTTCAGCCGCTGAACTTTGAAAATTCAGTTTCCTGTTTTCATTTTCGAAAATGTTTTCTATTTTCCATTTTCTGTGACTTTTTTTGAAATTACTGAAAATGCGTTTGGTTTGTTATTTCTGAAAACTGTTTTCGAAAATGAAAAGTTAGAAAACGCGTTCTGTTTAAAATTTTGAAGAAAATTATTTCTGTATACTTGTAATTATATTATTTGTGAATATAAATGAAATAAAGATGTCATATTTGAGTTGCACAACAAAAATAAGTGAAATAACCCCTATCACACAATTTGGTTATACAAAAAAAGTTCAAAAATTCATGTTACCCTTCTAAAGTAATCGTTCCACATTTAGGTAGTAATTTTCCATTCTAAAGTAATCATTCCATTTAATACTTTATATATATACATCATTGTAGTAAGCACTCATAACGTTTAAAATTTAAGTTTCAATAAAATTTGCAAAAATCAATTTACGTTAATTAATGATGTTCTTACAAAATAAGTGTTTACAATACAAAAGTAAAAAAAGAAATGTTTAATAATTAAGCACATGATACATCATCAGAAAGATGGTTGAATTTGGAGTTCGACGAAAAAAATAGAGTGCAATTTGGAGTTTTACATCAAAAGTTATACATGTTTAAAGACAATGACCTATAAAACAAATACGAGAAGGACTAGATTGAAAGAAAAGTTAAATTTGTGAACTAATGTGCAACAAAATCTGAATTTGAGGGACCTAAGTTGCAAATAAATTATGGTATTCTCGAAATAAATTTCAAAATTTGAGGATTAAAATGACAAGTTTTGAAAATTAGGAATCAATAATGTAATTAAAAATGACAAATTTCAATTTTTTTTGATTATTTTAATTTTTTTTTTTTAAAGTGGAAAACGCGCGTTTTCCGCGTTTTCCACGTTAATAGTTATAAATTTCGGAAAACGCGCGTTTTCCATTTCCTTTACAAATTTTGAAAACATTTTCGAAAATTATTTCCGAAAACGGCACAAGAGAACGCGTTTTCCGTGTTTTCGGAAATGGAAAATGAAAAACGGCTGGAAAACGTCAAAGAGAACGCAGCCTTAATTTTTCGCCTATTTTGTTCTTTTCTTCCAATTTTATTTCCACTCATTGAGTTTTATCTAAAAACAACAAATACACTCAGTTAAACTATAATTCATCAAAAGTACTCCAAAATTTTCTTCTTTATAGCTTAGATAAGTGCATAAATTACACTTAGAAGAAATCTACAAGTTATTGTTGCAATTGTATTGTTAAGTGTTAATTGAATTCCTTGAATGCAAACGCTTCTCTGTTCTTCTGTTCAGTTATTGAAGATGCAAGAAATAGAATAAGAAATGTGACACAAAAGCCAATAATAATCGAATAAACTCTCGAAATAATAATCAAATAAACTATGATTAAGAACGTCTTCGAGACAGAATATTTTCGTGGTTTCGCAAACTCACACAACATGGCAACATTTTTTTAGCCACCAAAAAGAAGTTTCGTCGGTATTAATTTCAATCCTTCTTTAGGACTATTTATTCAACGTGGACGAGGCAATATGACCACCGTGAGTAGGCACGTGGAACCGGAATGAACTATTGGTTTAACATGATTTGGAATGTAATATTGAAAACGGTACATTACATACAATGCATCAGTCAACAAATAAGAATGCTTGTTTCGTGGTACGAGAGATGCTACATGTAAATACAATTGACACAAAATTTGATCAGGAGGTCTACTTTTTAAACATCACATGATCTTCAAAATCAATCAACCGTCATAAAATTGTCACATGCAATTCTGTAAATCCGTCTGACAATTTCTGCACTAATGACTTTTTCCTTCAAATTTTTAGGTCTCCGAAAATGCCCTAACCGCCTTTGCGAAATAGTGCGATACTAGCTTGTTTGGTCTAGAAGATTTTGAAGGAAATTTAAATTTTTGAGAAAATGTTTAATTAAAAAGAGGTTAAAAATTATGAAAGTAGTGAACCCCGTAAAAATGTGTGATTGAAAATTAGTTTTGAGAAGAAGTTTTTCAAAAATTCCTACAAACTGGGGCTAAGCTAAGAACAAAATAAATGGAAGAAAGTGGGTTATACATAGTTTCATAATATAATAGTATTACTTTGTAATAAAAGATGTAATCAGGAGCAATTTCTTTTTTATTTATTTTTTCCACCATAGGAAACTATGTCTCTCCGGCCTACGCCCCTGGTCATGTAATATTTAACTTTTCACGACCCAACATTACTAAAGAAATACACATCCATAAATTGTACCAATTCTAGTAAAGAAATGTTCGTGTTACATGAAAACAGACAGGGTTATAGAGAAATATATCTATCTAACGAACGATCACATTTTGGCATCCATCAAACCGTCCATACATACGATCGATTGCTCAGAACCAATCTTGCATCGGACGGGCAAAACTCGATTTGAGCACACTGCCGGCCTTGATTTGAACCGGCCGGAACAGTCGAGGGTTAAAATAATACGATAATGAAATCTGATGTAACCTCGAGTCATCTTTCACCACCTTCAAGTTCTTCTTGGTCCTCGATTTGAGTGTCTTCTTTATTGCTCATTTCACCCCCTCCGTCATTATTTTCACTGCTCTGTAGGAAGAGAAGTCCGGTAGATGAGGAATCGTCTTCATCGAGATCCTCTTCACTTTCGTCGCCCCTTGGTCCAGACACCATATCACCAGTCATCCAAGATGGACACTGGTGGATAGCTCCAAGGGCTGCAGGAAACCGGGAGTTTGATGAAGGGCTCGAAGCACGTGATGACACTTTGATCGAGTCGATTTTTGAGCAAGAACACTCGGGAATCGGGAACGAGAGAAAAGATAGTGGTTTTGATCTTGTGGTTTCCTTGGTTAATCCATCGACTAAGTTTATTCTCAGATGTCTGCGTACTGATGTTATCCATGTATGATTTGCTTGGTAAAATTGATCTCGAATCTCTTCTAAGAGCTTGACAACTTCTTTCCTATATTCAGAAGAGAAAATTATAAATAAATTAATTAATTAAAAGAACTAACTTAAAAGATGACTGAAAAGAAGATGAATTGCAAGAATCCTAAACTATACATAGTTCTTCTGCATGAACATTTTTTTGAGACATACTTAAGTGGCGTCTCGGCATTGGTGATGTAGAGGTGGAACATGTGCTTCATCACATGAGCACCACTTCATCACCCAATCAAGAGGAGCCACATCGACAATGTCCCATTTTCATGTCCTAATAAAATGTCCGAGTAGAATTAGTGGAAAAAAAAGGGGACAAATTAGACTCAAAAAGACGAGATAAAATATAAACGATGAATAAAGTTCTCGAGCATGGTAAAATATTACCTGTCGAAGCGGTATGTTTTTGAGGCAGCAGATTGATAGAGTCGGTGTCCCATTACCAGGCTAGCAAAATTTGGGTTTCCCTTGCCATCACGATCAAATCCAGGAATAAACACGTCTGCTTCAATGCAGATTGTGTAGTCAATTGCTTCCCATAGCAATTTGTGAGCATTGGTTCTCAACTCCATGACTGTACTTTCCGGTTCATTATCACTCTCGGCTACCCATCCCCACCAACCTTCAATATTATATGTTTTTGGACGTGCAGGAGGTGGTGGAAGTGGACGAGGACGTGGTCCAGAAGTTTTCCATGATACAACTTTCGTTTCTACTTTAGCCGGAGGGGTGGTTTTAGGAGATTTGTCGACAAGATTAGCTTCACGGCCATACATTTGATTCAATTCCCATGGCATGCTTAAGGAAGTTCTATCTACAACATTCTCAAACATAGCGTGGAGTGGAATCAATTTCTTCTGTCCACCAAAGACCTCTCCTCCAGATACGTATATAATCGTGTCCCATGAGTAGCCATATGCTCGAAGAATTATACCAACCTGTAGAAAAGCTTCATTTGACCATCATGAGTTGAGCTCCTAGATGATGATTGATGACATCACTCAAAAAGTTACCCTATATGTAGTGACTAAGGGAATGTTTGGCTAAGCTTAAATGTTTACTACAAGTAAATAAATTTTAATGATTAAAATTGGAAAAAAGTAACTTACTTCGACAATAATGAAATACTTCCAGAATAAATCACCCATTTCTGGTTAACATGTAAGAATATAGTGACTTATCCAGACATGACTTAAAAGTAACTTTCAAATGTAGCCGAAATGCCATAAATGAGTTCAATCATCAATAGATATCATATATGAGCTTATAATTGCCCTTATACTAACAACAAATAAGTGATCTACCAATTTTCCCCAGTCAAGATTAGATATCATAGCATATGATTGCCCTTTCACTAACAACAAATATGGGCGATCTACCAATTTTCCCCTCAGTCAAGATTTCGACCACTCCTCTTCCACCACACTATTTCCACAAAAATGAAAATGAAAAAGATCCCCGTGGATGAGATGCATCGCTAGTGAATTCTAAATATCAACTACTACTCAAAATAGTTATATATAAGACATCCAAGTTCTAACTATTAACAATGTGTTTAGCAAAATTTTTTATAAATCGTGTTTATAAACGGCAACGTGACAACATCCCATTGAACTATTTTTTTGAAAAATCAACACTTTCGACTGCTTGAAGATTTCTATCCATCATTTTTTACTTTTCATAAAAATTGACCAACGAAATGTTGACTCGTCGCTATTTAATATTTATAAACAACCGTTATAAACGGGTTCCCAAACAAAGGTTAAAACGGAGAATACCTCCTCCGGCATAAGTGGACATAACCCGTTAAGACGTTGTTTGGCCGAATCCACAGAAAGGTTCCCCTTGACAATTCCACGTTTTATCATCCATGCTCGCTTATGTTGGATGAGTTCGGTATGTACATCCTGCCAGAGAATCCAACCACAAATTTCACTAGATGCTGGATAAACTCTCTGATATTTAACTAAAGCATTAAATGATTAATCACACATCCAAAGCTGGTAAAACTTACATGAAACAGTTCAGCACAACCATAATAGGCTAAAGCATCTCTTGTCATTCCTGGGTCATAGGCTATAAATGGCCGCCCAGAAGCTCGTAACCTGCATATATATAGTATAAATAAGCAGATAATAATAAAAACCATCACCTTAATCAATAACTATCGGAAGTAATAGTTGACCTGTACAGAATTTTTGTGGCAAGTTCCTGGACTTCGTCTCTCAACCTTAGGGCATGAAAAGAAACCCTACATCTGAGTCTTTGATACTCTTCAAGATTTGGTGGAAGTACAGGCTGAGACATAGACAATTTGTAAATTAGGCTGTCTATTGATGATACTTTAATGAAATAGCTGCAAGAAACTACAAAATTTTGATCAAAGTGGCAGACTTGAAGAAGCTGTAATGGACTAATGCATATTAACAATCCATGCAAATTCTATGTGAATGGAAGATATATATTAGCGTTAACGACAAGTTATATGGAATAGTTGGGTCATTAAAGGACAATATCCATAAAATGAACAAAGCAGAAATGAGGATGTTAAACCATTCTTGATAAAATAAGAAATAAGGGAAGGAGGGAAAGAAAGAGGATAAACTGCAGGAAATACGATTTATGCTCTGTTCGGTAACTCTGTAGCAGCTTATAAACGGTTTTTTTTACTATTTAAAAAGTAAAATGTGTGGTTGAAAAGTGGAGAGAGAAAATTTGGATGGTTAAAAAGTGATTTGGGAAATTGTGTTGTTGATAAATTGGTTTATAAACAGTAATGATTACGTTAGGGAACACACTATTAGATGATTGAGTTGTGTATATAATATCCCAACATAACTTAAACATTCAGGGCTATGGAAAAAGTTGGATAAAAAGGTGAGACCAAAAAAAAAAAAAAATCCACAAAGTGCAAGATAGAGTAGTGTATCATCTGTTGCCCACGGCTTACACTCTAACGGTCAAGGCATCTATTCTAAACCTATTGAAATGGATGGTTAAGACTTAAATAGTCAATCCTGAACCCATTAAAAACCTAAGTTTATCTTATTGTCGTTGTAAACGGCATCTATCATACGGTTCTCAGCAAATTATATTCCTGCGCTTGCAATATTTGAAAGCCTCTATGGCACAAACAGGAAAGACGAAATGAAAATTGCATTCTTCAACTACATCAAATAGCACAAAAGTTAAACAAAAGATTTATTTACCTGTTAATTTTTCTTGGTACTTATCAAAATTATTACCATTCAAGAATTAACGTTTATAAAACCCAAAGGATCGGGAGGTGGAATTAGATATTACCTGCAAGCATCCACCATCAGCTACAACAATCTCAACCACAGAGTGCCTAGTCAATACTGGCAGCACATAATGCAGATAGAAATATGGAGATGACGTGCTCGTCACTTTAAAAGAAGGTATTTCTTTCTTTCTCCTTGATCCTTTGAGATTCTTCGGAAGACTTTTGACAATTTTGACATCATCTGCTAAAGCAAACATGAACTGATCCTCATTATAGAGGTAGGCAAAACTCTTAAACTCTGCGCTGCATAAAACACGGGGAATTACAAAAATGACAGAAAAATCATATATTAGTTCAATCAACAAAGAAATATGAAACCACTCCCCATAGTTTATATGAAAAAGTTGAATATATGCTCCCCAACCTAATGTTCAAGTAGCAAGGTGATCCAACCTTTCAATATATATGCAAAAGGAATCATCCAAATCTGTGTTAAATGATCACATGGCTGTCGCATGTCCAACTTTATGAAGCTAAACAGATAATTGGACAGTCTACATCATTTGTGACTGATTGTGCAACTATAACAGAACATGCTACTTAAGCAACAGGTTGGGACCAATTTGCAAATTTCCCTAATTGCATGGATAGTTGAGAAAATGTAATAAATTGAAGTATAGAAATCAACCTAATTCCCTTGCTGCTTGTCGTGGATTGAATCTCTGGAATGACTAACGTAGCATTGAGCAGTCGAGATACCACAACAATATCACAAATCTTACACCAAAAGAAAAACCTTTTTCAGCAGATTTAAATGAGGGAAAATTAGTCAAATCCATCATTTGAACGTGTGCTCACCGAGTTCCTGATCTCGTGAAAACCTCCTCTTATTTTTACAAAGATGAATCCATTTGTTTGCAAAACTGGAGCTGCGAGAGCATAATTCAAACACAGAGATCACATTTTAACAAATAATTCCCCAAGTGTTATATCTAAACTATAGTTGTACTCCTCGAGACACGACAAAAGGATAATTATCAGCTCACATAATCACTAATCTATCTTACTTAAAATTGCAAAGTATCAAATGAAAAGCAAGGCTGACCATAAACATGACATCAAAGAAGAGAAAAACTTCAGTAAGGTAAACCAGATACATGATCAGAACTCCAATGACATTTACATCTTGTGATTAAGAGCCACGGAACGATACAATAATGTATAGGTAGATTGTAGGAGATCTAACCTGGATAGTTTCCCCGGGGATTGGCATAAGGGTGTAAAGATTCAAGACGCCTTATCGGCCCCCAAAGTCTTCTCTGTAATGCACTCTGCATATATAATATAGAACTTACGAAATTAACATACTCTACAAACATAAATAAAAAAGCAGAGCCTATTATGATTAAATAAAGTGAATGCCAAAGGAAATAAAATAAAAAATCTCTAATGACAGTGAACAAACTTTTCAATACCAAAAATCAGCCATAATTATGTTATAGAAACACAATGAGAGGAAATTGAGATTGGAACTCTAAAAGTAGTGTTAAAAACTTAAAAAAGTATGCAAAATGAACTCCAAAAAGTTATTACCCCTAAAAATTGACCCACCACAACAGTAATACCTTTTTTCCACCAAAAAATAATCTTAAACTTTTTAGTATAATTCACGCCAAAATCAACAAATTACACGGAAAAGAACCTCATATTCCAACTTTTAGACATTCAGAAAACATTATAAGACTAAAACAAACGAAATTAACAGCATAAAAAGAGCAAAAATGTGAGATCTTTGAGTGCACATTACAGTGGTGGAAAGATCTGCAGAGTCAAAAATGGGCCTCCAAGAAAAAATGGTGATGGAAGATTGGTACTCAGAAAGAGCAGTCCCAGCTGTGTATCTTGCAAGAAGAAAATGTGTGAAGATAGAGAGAGTGGATAGAACAAGGCCAACCAGACCAACCCATTTCAGCTTTGACTTAAACACCACTGCCTTCCCCTCTCCTCCTGCGGCGACGGCACCACCCATTACGGGTGGGACACACTTCATTCACCGATTTTATTTTATTTTTCAAAGAGAGAAGAGAAGAGAAACGGCAACTGGGAGTGAGGACTGAGGAGTTGTTAATGAGAAGTTGAAGTGTGCAAGGAAGTGGCGATGCGAGTGAAAGACTTTGTTGTACTAAGTGCGATCGGAGGAAATGACCAAGACCCTATTGTAGTTTGAGCACATCTTTCAACTTTTTCTTCAAATTCATTTTTAACTCTATATTTTTATAGAATCTACCATTTTTTAAACATTTAAACCACTCATTCTCATAATAACTCAAAATTCTAAAAAATCCCCAAGAATACCTACATCAAGTGCGCAATTAGAGCCTGTTTGATATAGATAGTTTTTGGAGAAAGGGTTTTTGGGAAGATGTAGGGTGGAAAAGTGTAAAAAATGATTTGTCATATAATGTGTAGTTGAAGATGAATTTGAAAGAAAGACTGAAAAAAAAAAAAAAATAGATAGGATCAAGCAATGTTTGTTTGATCATGAGGAACATTATTTTGCCATTTTTTGATTCTCATAATTTTTGAAAAAATAGGTTTTGAATAGTAATTTTAGGAAATCATGTTATTAAAAAGTGGTTTGAAAAGTAATAAATTGTATGTTTGACTTTTTTGGATGATTGATAATGATTACTGTAAAAAAAAATACTAGTACTTTTTTTTATAAAAAAATATGTTTATCAAACAAAGGCTTAATAAGTGTTTGTTGAAAATGGTGTGGACCCCTCACTTACAGGAGTAGGTGGTGTTTTGAAGGGCGTGAGCCCACAAGTAGATATATTAATTTGCCCACTCATGAGTAAAATAATATTTTTAGCTCATGTATAGGACCCAATTTTTGTAAATTTAGTTTTTAAAATACTCAATTTTAATTATTTATTTTTAGTCACGCTTACAATATTTGACTTTTCAAATAATTTTAAATTACACGCTTTTTAAAAAACCACAAAAACTACATTTAAACTGGGGCCAAACACAGCCTAGTATGTTCATATTATTTGAATGCTAGCTTCTACTCTCCTTAGAGGCGCGTGAACTAGAAACATAATGAGAGTAATAGAGAGGTCCAGATCTGGTCTTCCCGGATAAAAAATGTGAAAAAATATGTTAAGGTGTGATGTTTATAGTAAGGCACTGTTTGGCAAACTTGTTTAAAAATAAGTTTTTTTCTACACAATTTTTCAAACAATTTTTAAACCATACATATTTTCTCTCTCTACTTTTCAACCACATATTTTACCTCGAAAACATAAAAAACATGTTTTTAAACAAAAAAAAATTAATAAACAGAGGTTTAGTAGTTCCACACTCGTGCGATGCACGAACATATTATATTAACAAAAATTAATGTACGAAAGCATAATAATTGGAAAAAAAATCAGAATTAACAAACAAAATATCATTGCTACTGCAAAAAATGTTGAGTCATGGGTCTCATCCACAACGTCTACTTCCACTTTGTATGGTGGGATGACATTGTTTGCTCTTAGATTACACGCTTCACAATATATACTCTATGTGAATATTCTAGTTTCTTGCGACATTTCTAATTACAACTAATGTAGGACCAATCTCAGTCCGAAGCGACTGTAAAAATTCTAGCCTCCACCCAGTAGAATCTATTCTGCATGGCCAAAAAATATAGCAAAAAAACTTGAAAAAAATTGAATGATGTCAAAATAATATTTTTGCATGATTTATAAAAAAATTAAACATGTAGTCATTTTCAATAGTAGTCACACCAAATAGGCTATCATCATCAATTATCGAACAAATTGAAACCATTTATGACGATAGGAAACAAAATAAAAATAGAAATACATCTGTCAATTATCGAACAAATTAAAATTTTTATGACGATAAAAATAATAATTCTCTTGAGAGCACCGCCCCTCGATGCTACTATTCGCATTGACAATCTTTATATTTAAGAGAAGTCGTGTCTAATCAGTGACGGATCTAGCAATGTAGTCCAGCTATAGATTTCGTTGACTGGTGATTGACTAGCGACCATCAAAAGATGAAATAGCGACACTGTTTATTTTTATTTATTTAAATAATGTTAAAAATCTCAATTTACGATGCATACAAATTCAATAAACTATATAAATCTTAACTCACAAGTCACAACGAATACACCAATAATCATAATTCACGATTCATACAAGGAAAATATGAGGCTCACGGAACAATTATAATAGGTATGCCTAGATTGGTAAAAAGATTTCCATCTTTTACCTTATCGACAATCATTATTGTGGGATTTTTCATTTTATTCTGAGAGAATCAAAACAACAAAAATAAGAAAAAAATTTAGATATAAACTGCAAAAACTACAAATAAGATTTATAGTTGTTGATGCATCAACTTTTAATTTGTCTGCTTTACTCCAACTTGATAGGTCCAACAATCATACTATTTATACAGAAAAGTTAAATAGAAAGTTGTATAGATTGACATATGGCACAAATATGTTTTCCTACACATCACATCATTTATAATATCAACAACTATAAATCATCCACATCATATTTTGTAATCAATCAATACAAATGGCATTTTTGTACCAAAGTACCTCCACGATGTAATAGACGTACTAATATTTGATTAGATCTAAATTTCTTCAATCATAATATATAAAAGAAAAAAGAAAGGAACCTCTTCACTCTCACCTCATCTGAGTCAAAAAAAAAAAAGGGGATTAAGTAAACTTTGGTTTCTAAATATAAAAGAAGTTTCTATACACTAAAATTGATAGAAGAAACTATATCTAGTATGTACACTAAAAGCACTTACTGAAGAAGCCAAATCATCTGTCTTTAGAGTTTTTGCAGTCTGAAATCCCCTGGAAAAGTAGAAGTCATGAATGAAGAAGATTATTCAAACTGGGGGAAGAATGCTATTCTAAAGTCAATAAAAGACACAAACTAACCTAAACGAACATCTTGATCTTTTGTAAGAAAGATATTGGAACACTACCAAGATAGTGTTCCAAGAGAACATGAAAGTCAATCCTTAAATTCATTTCGAAAGAAACATAAATGAATCACTGAAATAGTATTCATAAACGTACTTTCAGGTCTCGGTGCAGAACAAAATTTGAATGCAGATACTCAACTGCAATTAATAATTGAGCAACCATTTCAAGAGTTTCTACATAGAGCACATGGTTAAAAAAGAAAAGGTAAACTGTCCACAATGTTATCGAAGCTGATGGGGGGGGGGGAAAAAAGCATGTAAAGAGTAGAATTGTCACCTCCTCGGGAAAAAAACTGTCCATTTGATTTTTTTCATAAGTTCAGCCCTGATAAAGATCAATTATCAATTAGAAACTAGATGAAAGAAGGCAATAAATATTAATTTATCCCATTATTAATATAAGGGGCAAACTTTTAATAGACTATTCATAGTGATGCCATTAGTGAAAAGAAATTAAATTAAATTAAATTAAATTCCTAAAACAATGCATTAACTTGACCTGCATTTTGATGCAATCCGAAAGCATTGGTTTCAAGTAATTATAAGTTTGTACCTCTTGTTTTCAAGGAATAGCAACTTCATGTGCAATTCATCAACCACCATCTGATAGGATTCCAAACCTGAACTCAACTTAATTGGAAGAAAAATGGCTATAAAAAATGTAACAGAATTGGTATTTATTTGCTGAAAGGAAAATACAAGTTCCAAGGCTTTCGAGAGGCCTGGACTCTCCAAATGTTGAGAAACACTTCACAGAATTCTCAATGCCATTCTACGAACTTTCTTCTGTTATTTATAACTAGAATTCTATCTGTATTATTACTTGTATAACCCTCTAACTGAATTGGAATTATCTGGACGTTTGAGCTGGAAGGAAGAGTCTGGAATGCTAATTAGTTGGCTGCCCTATTTTTCTCCTCCGAGCATAGGTGAACCGGATTAGGGGTCTATCATTACTCCGCCCCCGAAATTCACCTTGTCCTCAAGGTGAAGGTTGGATCTAATTACAAAGTATAAAATACAATAAAGTTGAACAATTTCTTTTGCAAAATCACGATTGTGATTGAACTGCGAAATTTGAGTTTCCACCTAACAAAATGGTTGAGCTTATTCAGATAAACCACTAATATATGATGCAAGAAAACCCCATAACCGGTAGCGCAAATCTTCAACAATTCAAAATTTTGAACCACGCCAACTGGAATAAAAATTTGAATCGTCTGACAATCAAATTGCTCTACCCACTCCACTACTTTTTGATGTGCAATTTTGTTGCAATTTTGTATTATTTGTAAAGGGGAAAATTTCTTTGGAGAGTGCGGAATTTGACTTAGGACAACTGGAGCAATTGTTGGGGTTGATTTTTGTTGGCTTAAGGTTTTGGGGACCCCTGATGATACTTTTGGTGATGAATACAGCACATATAAAATGCTAGGGATCTGTGGTGCAATTTTTAGTGGTACAGATTGGGTTAAATGTTGATGGGTGAGTTTACCAATTGGGCTTTCATCTAAAACTGTACCAGAAGGATGGGAAATTATGTTTGGGCTGTAGACATCACTTTTAATTCTATTTGGGCCGAAAATCGATAGGGCCATTTGCTTAATCTGGTTAAAGCCCACTTCAGCCCCAATTCTCAGATCATCGATGGCGTTTCCAGTATGTTCTTGTCCATCTCCGATTCCCTCCTTCCATTGCGATGGGAGTTTTGCAATCTGACGTTCATAATTCTCCTTCACCTCAGGCGACGATCGAGACACCTGCAATTTACACAACGCCACATCTACATGCAAGCCTTGTTTAAACGTATGAACAGCCTGCTGCCCTTCCAGATTTTCCCCCAACTTCATATTCCCCAGCATTGCACTTTCTTCATACCGACAGTGACTATCTCGTGCGGTGATTTCTTGCTTCAGCCCAAGTAAGGAGACCTCGATCTCTTCCACAACTTGCTCCGTCTTCTCCTCCTCCTTCTCCGGTGATGGCTCCAATTGACACAGTTCTTCCACCACCAGCTTCAACGCTGGTATTTCTTCATCAATGGAGGCCTTATTTGTGCAAAATTGAGCCAACATCAGCTTCTTCAATTCTCCCCACGTTTTTATACTTTGACGACGATCAATTCGCTGAAACCAAGCCCACGCCTCTCCATCCAAACATGTAGTGGCAGATTCTACTCGTTCCATTTCCGACATCCAAAAATGCGAAGTGAACCACTGATCTGCCTTCCCTATCCATGAATCTAGATCTTCACCATCTTCACCATAAAACATCGATTCTAATCGGAGATCTCCAGGCGTGCTGAATTTTCGCAGTAATTGTTCAATATGTTCCATCACCGATCTCATCGACACCTCAATTTCCTTTCTAGAATTGCTGAATTTCGCTTCCATCAGTCCCAGGTAAGTGCTCTGATACCAATTGATAGGATTCCAAACCTGAACTCAACTTAATTGGAAGAAAAATGGCTATAAAAAATGTAACATAATTGGTATTTATTTGCTGAAAGGAAAATACAAGTTCCAAGGCTTTCGAGAGGCCTGGACTCTCCAAATGTTGAGAAACACTTCACAGAATTCTCAATGCCATTCTACGAACTTTCTTCTGTTATTTATAACTAGAATTCTATCTGTATTATTACTTGTATAACCCTCTAACTGAATTGGAATTATCTGGACGTTTGAGCTGGAAGGAAGAGTCTGGAATGCTAATTAGTTGGCTGCCCTATTTTTCTCCTCCGAGCATAGGTGAACCGGATTAGGGGTCTATCACCATCCTTGATGAACAAAAACATCAACATCAAAAGAATTCCTAGACAACTCTCAATCTCTTGGGAACATTGATATATAGCCAGTCTTTATTAGTATTGACATGATGTTTAAAGAAATTATAATAAGAATTTAGAACAAAAAAAAAATGGAAAATAATTCTTAAAACCTTCATATTCCAGGAAAAGCCTATTGCTAAATTGACCTGTTATATGAATGGTTAAATTGTCAGTATTATCAATCTCTGCATAAACAAATTTGGAGCAAAGATTTATATCAGATGAAATTAAGAACATTAGCAAGATAATGGATACATTTGCAAGTAACATATAGTTTCCATCGTAAGTGCTAGAAGAAGTTTTCATTTTTTAGTTAAGGGGCCCCAGTGAGAGGCATGTGATGGAGTGATATGCCCTTGTAAGAAGGGCAGAGGAGTGATTTGCTGGAAACACCCACATGCCCCTTAGTGTGATTATATGCAGTAGGCCATGAACCTGTTTTTTCCAGCAAAAGTGATTTGAATCCAAGAAATATATCAGATGCATTAACATGATATAACCAAATAGTAAGTAACTATGACTTATAACATAAAAGAGAGAAAATAATCAATGAGTGCCCTCCAAACTTATCAAATCTAGAGTGCATAGTCAATATAATAAGTAGTTCCATAAACATAATAAAATATGGTTCCAGACTGAACCATATAAACCCCAGATTTTAACCATCTCACCCCACATTAGGGAACTAATGATTTACTCTTTCTACAAAGATTTTGGAATTGTTCATAACGATCAAATTATATCTTTTCTTGTTTCCACTTTTCCTGTCATTCTCAATACTATTTAAAAATTGGATGAATGTTATCTGTAGAGTGTGCAAGCAGGATTCACTTGGGAAACTATCAAATGAAACCTTAAGATCTAAATTGCACTGTACTCATCAGTCTCCGGCTCTCTGCTCCAACTGAACCAAAAAACTGCTACAGATTTCATGCTTTGAAAAAAAAGAAGGGGGAATCATAAACAACACACCAGCAATAATACTCTACCATCAATTTCCATCGACATTGCCAATAAAATATCAGAATTTATCTCAAAATCTTAATTCTTGGAAAAACTAAAACCCCAGCACATGGTTTATTCGGTGTAACAGAAAAAAGGTAACTATTAATTCACAGAATTCAACAAAATGCAGGAAAACCATTAACATTAATCAATCGTGTACCTTACGAGGAAGAGTTAAGAGTGACCCGAAAAATCCCAGAAGCAGAATTATTTAAGCCAAGAAGAACAATTCGGATTGCAAATTTTAGGGTCGGATGATTTCTGCAAAAAATTATTTTAACCACGGAGACCACGGCGAGGCAGGTACTGGTGTTAGTATGGAGCTTCTGGGGAACCTCCGGGTTCCACAGATGGATGGATCGTCTTGTCAAGATATCCCGTTAGGATAAGCGACGGTGCGTCCTCTGTGACCGGAACCCATGCATCTGTTCACACCATCACACCGAATGGGGAAGAAAACTCTCAAAGTGAGAGGAAGAATAGCCTGCTTGAAGAGAACCGCTCGTCACTCGTCTTTGATTGATTTTTTTTCCTGAGAGGGATAGAAAGGGTATACCACAGATTTTGATGGATGCTTCTTACAAACTGAGTTGCAGTTATGATGTTCAACTGATACAATCCATTAATCGGGAAAATGGCCACCATTTTGAGCACCACTGATCCAATAACCGCGTAAAAATTGAGAAATGAAAAATAATAGAAAAAATTCGTTTTTAGAAATTAAGATTCTGTTTAAATTTAGAAGACAATTAAGATTCTGATCAAAATTAATAGGTCAAAATCTCGATTGTTATTTTATATATATATATATATATATATATATATATATATATATATAAATTGATTATTTTATTTTAACAAAGCTCTTGACAAAGAGTTTTTGTCAAACTCTTTGTCAAAAAGTAAAACTTTGTTAATATAGCAAGGTTGTTTATACATTTTTTTCAAATCAACTTTTTTATGATATATTTTATCAATAGATTTAGCCTTTGTTTGGTAACACTGTTTGGTTTATAAACTGGTTTATTTATGATTTTGAGATAAAAAAATAGTTATTAAAAATTGAAGAGAGAAAATGTGTATGGTTAAAAGGTAGTTTAGGAAACTGTGTAGTTTACAAACTAGTTTATTGGTTACCAAACGGCAGCTAGTTTAGCTCACGTGAAAAGTTCTTTTTGTCACATGACTTGATGAGTGTTTCATTGTTTCGTAAACCTTGAGGCATGGAGTTAGGGATGACAGTAATACCTACGAATTCAATACCTGCTGGAGACCCAACATAAATCGGCGAGGATTACATGACTAAATGGGTTTTTAGGTTGGGTATGGAGGTAAATGTTAAAACCCGATATGGATATGGGTAGGGTGTGGGCTTTACTGTAAAACTCATACCAGACCCGCTTACCCATTAATTTCCTTAAAGAATTATAGAATTTAAAATAAAAGTTATTGTGTGAAAAAAAAAATCGTTAAAAAAATAAGGGAGAGATATGACCATACATTGTCATTGAGAAGTAATTTTTTGAAAAAGTAAAATCATTAAAAAATAAGTGCAAGTATGTTATCGGTAAGATCAAATTCTCTAATTTTCAATATGTCGTGTCTGGTAGCAAATTTTTGTCTAATTTCTATCAGATTGTGATAGTTTTTATAATAAAATATTATATTTGTTTATCAACAGTAGTTGCTACATATGGAAAATAGTCAAAAATTCATTTTTTAATCTCTTGTAAAGACCATTATATATCAACGTGAATCATGAAAGTATGTGTGTGTATATATATATATATATATATAGTTTTAGAGTTTATCACACCAACACGTGTATTAAAAAATTAAATAAATAAATAATAGGTAATGAGTTTCAAATGAGTATAAAAGCTTGCCCACCCCCGACTTGCCTCCGACCCATCCCCGACTAGCCATTTTCAAATGGGTAATGAGTAGGGTATGGATGTTGTAAATCTCTAGTGGGTAGGGTACGGGTTTGGCAAACCCAACCCATACTCGACCCATTGTCATTCCTACATAGAGTCTTCTTGTTCCTTTGTCCACTCCAAATCAAGTTCGGTGTGTGAATATAGGTCGTCCCCGTTTAATAAAGAGATTTTATTTGAAGGTAAAATTCAATAATTAATCTTAATCGCATATTTCATGAGATTCATTACTTTTCAATTGCACATTTTATAAAAATTTATCAAAACTTACCAAATATTTAATTTTAATCCCTACCGCTTGGGGGCATAGAATCCAAGAAAACATAAATGGACTAAAGAAGTTTGGCCGATCAAGCTAGTGTTCGATAACCTTGTTTATTAACATGTTTTTTTAAACACAATTTTTCAAACAACTTTTTAACCTCACATACTTTCTTTCTCCATTTTTCAACTACATATTTTACCTAGAAAACATAAAAATATATTTTTTTAAAATAAATATTTTAACAAACAGAGCCTAAGAAATAATAATGTGAGTGCGGAAACTTTGGGACAATATGACCAAAAAATGGAAGAAAAACTTCAGTTGGACGATTACATCATTCTACGTGATGCAAAGACCCAAATGAGGTGCAATTGTGGAGCTGCCACGGTGTGAGGCCCGCACCCCACCAATGGGTGCAAAAAACTCATCAATCGAGGTGACAAAATTGTCACAACGGCTATCAAGTTGTTTCCACCACATTGGTTGAGTGTGAACCCACGTCAAGGTGGCAACATTTGGGATCGCTGTTAAGACTTGGAGTATCATCTTAAAATATCAACATTTTTAAGATGAGTAGCTCAAACCATTTATATGTTGGTCTATGTTTCGATATTTAATCATTGTATGATTTATCATTTAAGATGTCCTCGCGAGATAATGGCTTTGAGCAAATCATTTTTGAAATTTTTGTGCTAATTTTTTGAGTCTTTATCGGGTCGAATTGCTCGTTAGGTACTCATTATTAAAAGGATAAATTTCACAAAATACTAACTTAACGTAACAAAACTGATTTTTACTTATCAAAAAGAAAAATCTGAAAAATACGGGATATCTTCTCTTCCAGAAACTCTAGACGAGCGGTCAAGAATTTGGTCCAAACTAGCCTCCCCTCCAAGGGTGTCTTCCTAGTGCTAATAAAAGACGAATTTTCTCCATCAGAGACATTACTCATCTGGAAATTTTACTAAACCACTATTGTGCTTTCTCTCCAATCTCAGCCAACTGGATATCAATGTTGGTTTTGGATGTGAAATCTCAATTCTACCTGGATCCTAATCTAGTGTCACCAGCATCGAACTATGCCAAATCAGGTCTTCTGCAGTCGCATCTTAAGCAAACTAAATCCCTCCCATAGTTAAACAATCGCATTTGCAATAAAGATGAAAGTAAAAAAATATGTCATCCCCCAAAAAAATTAATAGCACAAGACTCTTTCATTAGCATAACCAATTTTTTTTCTTTTTCTATTCATCATTGGTGGTGGTGGTGGTGGTGGTGGTGTGGATGCAGTTATTGGTGGTAAATCGTTGTAGGTGGTAGGCGATTGTAGGTGGTTAGCTTAGGAAGATCGATTTTGCGTGGTTGTGATCGTCTGGTAATTAGGTTCTGGTTGGAGATGGTAGGAAAAGTGTTTAATTTTATGTTTGAGGGAAAGTATCATAAAATTATGTAAAGTATCAAGCCGTGATACTAAAAAAATTGAAAAGTAACATAAGTATCATTTTGTGATACTAACAAATTTGATAAGTATCACAAGTATCAGATTTTGATACTTCACGAAATTATGAAGTATTTTTTAGCTTTTACAATTTTTCAAATTTTATAAAATTTAAGTAAGTTTTAGTTTGATCCTTAAAAGTATATTTATGTGAACGACCCTTATTAAAATTTTGTCCACGTATCGGGTAGACAAATTAAGCCCATATTTGGACCCTATTTTAGCTGTTATTTAACGCAATCATTATAATTTATAAATTAATTTATAAACAATAAAAATTTGAAATCACTTTTTAATTGTTCAACTTTATTTTGCAACGCAAAATATACCCGCAAAGGTAAGGATCGTGAAAAGTAATAAAGTGAACCTAATAGTTCGAATTATCATTTCTACAAAGACTGCTATTAATTACCAAAATATTTTAGATCCTAACTCTATTTGAACATTGGAAAGTGTTTTGTATTTTAAACTAAAATAAGAAAATAAACTAAATAAATAAATCACTAGATTGTTTTATTTTTAAAACGATTGTAAAATGTTAGAATTCACGATTTCACCTACCTAATTAAATTAACTCAAACTCCTGTTTTATGTCCTAGACATGTATTCAATCGAATTCGCTTATGTACATTGAAATTCGTGTCTCGAGTTTAAATCAATTCTACTTAAATAAGTCAACCCTGTATCTCTACAGATAGTCAGAATTATTCCCTATCTAGATGCAAAGAACACAAGAATTCACACACAACCGCAACAATAACAAAAATATATCTTTGTCTTTTGTTCAATTACCGAATTTTATTCATAAGTCTAGTTTGTTAGCTCACCTCTCGCATTATGAAAAAAAAAATCACGAAATCATGAATTAGTAGTCAATTAACTCATGCATTAAACTCAAAATAAAATCAATACATGCAACGAATAATTAAAACAATGGAGTTCGGAATTAAAATAATTATCGAGGCTACGTCGTTCATCCCAACATGGTAATTTAGTTACACATCATAATTAAATAATAAAAACAATAAAAATAGATGTTCATTGAAAATAACATAAAAGAAATGAAAGCTTGCGCCAATATTCAATTCTTCATGTAATCTCCAAGTTTCGCGCTTTCCTTTGTTTCAATCTCTCAAGAATTTGACATTGAAATCTAAGTTTTTTATTGTTCTTACGTGAGGCAAAGGTCCAGAATTCGTGCAACCTAAAACGGATATATAGAGGTGGAAGAAAACAGGGTATAACAAGGCATGGTTATTTCAGTTTGGCTTCTGTTTCTGATTTTTTCATTGTGCGGTCTCATGCTTGTTTCTCTTGCGATCACATGGTATAAGATCTGCAGTGCAATTTTTATCTTTCAATTTCGTTTAAGTTGGTCATCATCTTTTATTTGCACCTCAAGTTCTTTATCTTCTTATTTGAGCAATTGAGTCCCCATGCTTCTTATTTCTTCTGATTAACTTTCTTTTTGTCCTCAATTGAATCACTCGACTCTTAATGAGCACAATCAAACTCCATTTATCTTCTTTTTGCCTTTAATTTACTTCAACTACTTCATTCTTCATCCTTTGGAATGTTTTCTGAAATAAAAGTAAATAACAACTTAAGTAGAATTTATTCTTGAACAACAACATAATAGTCTAATTTTGACATATAAATAAGTGTATAAAATACACTAATCATTAATTACACATGTTTTTCTCTCTACTTTTTAACACACATTTTACCTAAAAATATAAATAAATTAATTTATAATTGGTACAGTGTTATCAAAAAGAGCATAATTAATTAGCCTATGTTTTGGTGAACTATTTAAAACCATGTTTTTAAATAACATAATTCCACAAACCACTTCCTAAGTATACACATATTTTCTCTCTTAATTTTTCAATCACATATTTTATAACGAAAATATAAAAGAACATGTTTTTAAACACAAAATTTCTAACAAACAGGCCCTTAGTTTATGTGAGAAAATGAATTTTGAAATAGTGATTTTTTGAAAAGTACGTTATTCAAAAATGAGGAAAAAAATTGTTTATATGTAACATTATTTTATGGATCAATGTTGTTGAATATGAATTTTGAAAAAATAAGGTGGAATAAATGAATCTATAATGAAAAACGTCACTTCGATAATATATATGTGTGTGTTTATATATATATATATATGGATCAATGTTGTTGAAAATGAATTTTGAAAAAATAAGGTGGAATAAATGAATCTATAATGAAAAACGTCACTTCGATAATGTGTGTGTGTGTGTGTGTGTGTGTGTGTGTGTGTGTGTGTGTGTATATATGGATCAATGTTGTTGAAAATGAATTTTGAAAAAACAAGGTGGAATAAATGAATCTATAATGAAAAACGTCACTTCGATAATATATATGTTTGTTAGTGTGTGTGTATATATATATATATTGAAATGAACATTTGCGTTAAAGAGGCCTAATCTTGCTGCAAAAAGGCCTGTTGAATATGTTGGTTATCTAGATTTGTGAATAATTTTTGTAAGTATTTAGATGAGTAAGATGAAGAAAATGGCTGTGCATCAAATTACTAGAGTTTCAGTGTATCGACGTAGAATATTACAATTTTACAAAAAGGAAACTTTACACTTGTTCCTATTTTGTTGGTTGTATTATCTAAAGCAGATGGAAACAAGAATAATAATAATAAGATCTTGTTCGTAAAACACAAATATGTGTTGCTCGAATTTCACTCAAATGGACGTGAGAAATATTCAGATTCATCAGAGAACCAGATATTGAAATATTATTAATAAAGAAAATGGTTGTAGGATTTTCAAACCATTAATACACATGTAAAGGTTAAGAATGAAACCCTAATTCGATAAATAAATTCGAATAAATGAAACTAAGAAACTTCAAAATGACGAAATAACATTAAACTACCTAAAAACAGAAAAAACATTAAAACAAACCTCAAATGATGAAATTTGACTCCGAAAGTCATCATCTCGATAAATTGTGGACAATTGAAAAACGTTTCTAAATCGTACTTACTCACATAAGTAGGACACACGAACAGAAAGTTACGGCATTTTCGTAGACTATTCTTATTTCTCCTCTTCTTCAACTAATCTATGATTTTATCTTCCAACTATTCTGAATAACTATCCTTGAAGTTGTAATAGTTTATTAAGTAATAACTATGAAATTATATTTCTTTGGCATGTTTTGTATCAATTAAAATTTAGATTTTAATTTAAATCAAAGTCAACAATTAATCTCAATCACACATCTCATAAAATTCACAATTTTTCAACCACACATCTCATCAGTTTTTATCAAAATTTACTAAAAATATGATTTTAATCTCCACCAATCAGGTTCCTAATTATATTCTAACATCCTCGTCAAGTTGTTAAGACAATTTGTTAAGAAATTTAAGCTTGCTTCGCTTTAAGCCCATGGTTGGTCCAAGAATTTTTGGACAATTTTTTCCCCCAAACTCATTTTCAATTATATATTTTTATGAGACCCACCATTTTCATACATTTTAATATCTTTTTAACCACAAATTCAACTAAAAATCACATTTCTTCCAAAATATCCTACATCAAACATGCTCTAAATCTTTGAATTGGCAGAGATTTGGTCAAAGTGTCAGACACTTGTACATCTTAAAAGAGTATATTGAACAAGCATAGAATGATTCTTTTGCGCACGTAATAATAATCAATTTCGACATTATTTTGTATGAGGAAGCACGATAGGATTAGCTAATGTGTAACACTAATATTGTCAAAGACTCACGAGTAATAGATGACGAGTCTTCAAATGAATTGTGGGATCTTTAAGAATATACTCAATCAAAGGAAATTGATTTGTAGATTGACTTATGTGAAATGAAGCATTGGACATTTTACCTTGATGGTTTAAAAACTGCCAAAGGTGCATGAGTTGGTGTAGTATTAATAGATCCAGGGTAAATCATCAATTCTTCTTTATTTCTGATGATTTATGCACCAAAAAAGAATATGAAGCTCTTAATGTATTCTTGGAATTATTGCTAGAAATGAGAGTAAAAAATGTAATTGTTAAGAACGATTCTCCGTTAATAATTCATTAATTAGATAGCACGTTCAAATGCCAAAGTGATTCTGTAATACATTTGTATGAAATTGCCCAAGAGTTATTAGAGAAATTTGACCAAGTTGAACTTCAATATGTGAATACGATATATAATGACTTTGCAAATGAATTGGCTCAAATGGCCTCGAGTTATTCCAAAATATTAAATGTGGATTCCATATGTGAATATGAAAAAATAAGACCTCAAATACAACGTAAATGGAGAAAGGGCTTAATTGTATAGAAAATGGAGAGTAATGGATTTGAGAGAAGAAATCAAAAGGTTCTTGGAAAAACTTGAAAAACAGGCTGAAAGAAAAATGAAGTTGCACGCCTAAATTATATGCTAATAGATAGAGAATTATAAAAAAAAAATGTGCAGATGGAGTTATGTTAAGATGTGTTAATCTGTATGATGCTAAAACAATTATGGTAAAAGCACACGAAATAGTATGTAAAGCTCACCAAGAAGGTCAAACGATGATATAGTTAATTATTAGAATTGGATATTTCTCTTGCCTAAAATGAGTGAATTGTGCATCCAATATGCTAATGATTGTCAAAAATATAGACTAATTCAAAGAGTTCCAGGAAAGGAAATGACATTCATCATAAAACCTTGCCCGTTTAGAGGATGCGCTATAGACTTGATTGGAAAAATTTATCCTACCTTGTCTAACCAACATACTTTTATCATAGTGGCTACATATTTCTTCACCAAATGGGTTGATGACATTCTTTTAAAGGAGATCTCTTTAGGAAGTGTCATAAAGTTTATCCAGGATCAAATAATTTTACAGGTTTGGAATACCACGGACCTTGATGATGGATCTTAAAACTTCTTTAAATGAAGATCAAGTCAAACAATTCTTGGGCGAGTTTGATATTAAGTTAGTAAACTCAACACCGTATTGCGCCCAATCAAATGGTCAAGAAGAATCAAACAAAATTCTTAAAAATATCATAAGGAAGATAATAAATGAAAATTTCAAAAATTAGCATGAATGTTTAATCAGAGTTCTACGGGATTATGAACGTCTACATTCAAGCTCAAAAGTTACTCCAATGATGGCAACGGGGCGGGTACCCCCGATCTGTGCTCCCCGCCCCGCATGTTTTATTTTTTGCCCAACCCGTGCCTTGCCAATGAATTTTGGGGGCAGGGTCAACCTCGCCGCTTCATTTTATTTATTTTTTAATTTTTTAGCATTTTTTTTATTTTTTCAATTTGTTTTCCTTTTTTCCCTATTTACTTTTTTTAATTAATTATTCGGGGCAGGTTTGGGTTTAGGCGGCCAAAATCCTGTCCTCCCCCTCGACCCGCTTGGGTTGCTCAAACCTGCCTTGCCAATTCGCGGGAGGATTTTTTTGCCCCATTCAATTCGGGTACTCGTCAAATTCGAATCAGATCGATCTCTAAAAGCTTCTCTAATGGTTTATGAATTGTGAAAATAAAAATCACTACCACATAAGAAAAATAAATAATGATTTAAAAATTTCATCTTAATTTTCAATGGTTAGTTTTCGTACCTATATGATGCTGATGTGGGAGGGATATTATCTGGTACTATATCCAAATATAGAAAATGTGCTAGACTTGATTAGGCAAATATTAAATTTTCATTTATTTAATCTAAGTTTGTTATTTGAGATGATGCTAATTTGAAGATATATGTATACATAAAAAGTTGTAGACAGAGTCCGTTAGGGATAAAATTTAAATTCCATTTTCTATTTTATCAACATGAGTGAGATATTTATCTATATAATTGCCACATGATCAAAGTATGCATAAACTATTAGAGATGCTCTAAGTTACTCCATTCCAACTCACTGATGGGAAAGATGCAGTATATTGCCTATGGAGATCAACATACAATCAGTCAGAGTGACTTTACAAAATAATTTGGACAGTGAACAATATGCAGAAGCCATAGTTCAAAACTTGTTAGAATTGGATGTCCTAAATAGATTGCAAATTCAAAAGCGAAAGATGTCTAAGTACTATAACAAGAAGGTCGTGAATAGATTTTTTAGTATGGTTGAATTGGTGAGGAAAATCATACTCCCCTGGATAGCAAAGATCCAAAGTACGAGAAATGGTCACCCAGTTGGGAAGGTCCAAATAGGGTAAAAAGTTTCTTACCCAATGTAGCCTATCATTCAGAAGATTTAGATGGAATTAGACACGCGAGGTCTATTAATGAGAAATACTTGAGAAAATATGTTCTTTCCGTATGAGAGAGTGAACAAATAAGTATTGATAATACATATGAATAAAAGTATGTGTTGCAAAATTAAGTAAGTACTTTAATAAATAAGTTCAAAATGCATATAATTTAGGACGTTATTGTCTCATTCTATTGCAAATTCTACAAATAACGGACGACATTGTCCTAATCGCTTTACATTTTACTCTAGTCGCTCCACAATTGATTACATTTGGTTGTGTTCAAAATTTTCAAAATTTTTTTACATTCATTTCTAACCACATATTTATATGAGACTCACAACTTTTTACATTTTTCAATCACTTTTACATTTTCTCAAAACTCAAAAAATCCTCAATTTTTTGCAAAAGTTCACTAGACCAAACAAGCTCTTAATAAAATTTTCAAATTTTTCCTCAAATTCATTTTCAACCACACATTTTTATGGGACCATCACTTTTCACAATGTGGTTGAAAATGAGTTTTGGATTAAAGTTGTGCAGAAACTTCTGAACCAAATAGGAGCTTAATTCCCACTATTTTATCCATTAGTAGTAAGCACGTGCGTTGCACGTCTTATGTATAAGATGAATGAGATGCGTAATGTTTTTAAAGTACTAATACTATATTTGAAAGTAATTGAGGTATTAGATATTATTAAAACAAAAAATCAAAATTATAAAAAAAAGTCACATATGAATAATTTTTTTATGAAATTATTTATATAATGTAGAAATGGTGAATAAACCGAAATGTAATTTTTATTATAATAACGTTTCTTTGTACATAATATTTTTTGTCAACTTCTCACAATTTTTTTTATTCTATTTTCTATTTTTACTAAGACTTTGATAGTTTGCATTGAAATTTAATGAGAAAGTGTTATAATATAGTTATCCATGAGAGAATGCATGTTCAGAAAACTATATTCCAACAGTAAGCATTATTTATCCTTAAGCCTTGTTAATAGTTATTGTAATGTATAAACATATTGAAAATTATTCATCTTGAATGTGAATTAATATCCTTCATCATTTGCTGAAATTAATATGATACATGAAATAAAAACTTGTTTTCAAGCATGTTGTCCAATGATTATTTTTTCATGTATTATACGTCTTTTGAAATCACGAGAAATCATTAATGTCTCATTACAAAGAACGTTGGATGAATTTAGATTCCTTAAGAGCATAACTGGAGAATTTATTTTCAAGATTAACTTATTGGTTATACATCTTTATGACCTCTTCAAATGAAAAAGCTCCGACTAGAAATACTAAGTATTTCGCAATACAAATTAATGAGAAAATCAAATTTTAAGAAAACATCCATAAGAGCTAACTGTGCAAATAAGCAAAAGACATACATTCATATCAAATTTATTTTAAGCATGTACCATTAGAAGTTGTAACAGATAACACTACTTTTTGTCATTGGAAAAGTAAATATTGTATCTGAAAAAAAAAATCATATTAATTTTATATCATGTGATAAGTACGTTTTTCTTACTTATCTTGACTTTAAATTTAGACAATTGTAAGTATTTTAGGATATTATATTGCTAATTATATGTTTATTTTAGGAAAAATCAAATTTTGAATGCGTTTGGATGCGAAATGGAAAAAATGGACTAAAGTCGTGCAAAAAAGGGACAAAGTGTGGATTAAAGTGCAAACTTCCAAAAATTGAAGAACTCGAATTGGTATAAATAGAGACATGGGCTGCAAAATTAAACACTTAAGGATCAACTTGAATTATTTGAAAAAATTGAGGGTTGAAATTAAAACTTATCTATACTTGTGATTGGGCCTTGAAACCCAATTAAATGGAAGACACATTTTTATACATACGGGCTGCCGAGGAGAAGGGTAAGCAGCCGAGTGTGGAGAAAATTCTGGGGCAAACATTAGCCGCTGGTGAGTTTTCGGTGGAGAATAAATTGTAGCGCAGGGAGTCTCCGCGGGGAAGAGTTGAATTTTAGAGAAATATAGAAATTAAGGAAGAAGACAAAACTGAAGCTGAAGAAGAAGTGGGAGATACAATTTCAAGTGAAAACACGACTTTGGCTTAAAATGCAATATCACGTTTTTTTTTTTTTACTATTTATCTTTCTTCCACATCAGTTGTGTATATGTATGTATAGGTGCACACAGTTTTAGTTTCTGAATTCTGTTATTCCTTGATTAATGCTGAGCCATTGATCTCACTCAATACGTGTATAGCACAGATTTTAGTTCTAGGACCTTCCTCTCGTGTATAAATCTATGTAAGATTATATCCAGATTTCATATATACAAAATATACCATTTTTCATATTTTATCTTGGTATCAGAGCTCTGTAGAAATGGCTACTGATTCAACCAACAACACGGGCTCATCTCAAACCTCTGTGGTGCTTCCATCGATGGGAAGCAACCATAACTCACCTTTCGGAGCCTCTCTCTCTCAAAGCTCTTCAATCAAATTAGATAAGCACAATTTCCTACTGTGGAAAAATCTGTCACTGCCTATTATCAGAGGACATAACCTCGAAGGCTTTCTAACTGGAGCAAATTCCTGTCCAGCTGAGTTCACACTACACAGCAAGCTCCCAGTGAAGGTGCTGAAAATCCAACAGAAGACACAAATGCTGAGAGAATTGCAAATCCGGCGTTCAACAGCTGGAAGTCCACTGACAACTCTTAATGGGTTGGCTCTACTCCACTATGTCACCTGACATTGCAATGAAGGTGATGGGTGCTCAGACATCCAAAGATCTGTGGGAATCTATCCATGAAAGTTTTGGAGCACAGAACAAAGCCAGGGTAACTTTTCTCACAGGTGAACTGCAGAAGGTGAGAAAAGGAAATCTCAGTATTGATGAATATTTGAGCTCAGTTAAGCTCTTGGCTGATAGTCTAGAAATAGCTGGAAGAAAGGTCAGTCATGGTGACCTGGTGAATCAAGTTTTGGCAGGTTTGGAATAGGAATATACACCAATTGTTGTGCAGCTTACCAGCAGAGAATCAATCTCATGGTGTGAACTGCAGTCTGTTCTAATGACATTTGAGAGCAGACTGGAACACGTCCACTCTATGAAACATGAGTTTACTACTATGAACCTGAATCAAGACTCCATTAATTTCACCCAGAGGCAGTCGAACTTCTATCCCAGTAGAGGGTCATTTGGTAGAAGGACAAACAACTTCAGGGGAAGAGGTAACAGAAGAGGTGGAGGAGGAAACTACAGAGGAACTGGAAGACCTGTCAATAACAATCCTAACAAACTTATATGCCAAGTATGTGGAAAGGCAGGTCACTCAGCCAGCATTTGCTATTTCAGGTATAATGAAAGCTATACAAGAACTCCACCTTCCTCTCAACAAACAAGGGGCCAAACAGCTGCCATGATTGCTACTCCTACAATATTGAATGATCCTACCTGGTATGTTGACAGTGGTGCAAGCAGTCATGTCACCACAGACTTAGAGAATCTGCAAGAAGGTACTAAGTACACTGGTAAGCAAAAGGTTATGGTAGGAAATGGCAGTTCTCTGCCTATCTCTCATATTGGTACAAATAAATTGCAGACAGCATCTGGTAAACCTCTATGGCTTAAAATTTTGTTGCATGTTCCTGCTATAAAGAAGAACTTGATCAGTATATCACAACTTACCTTTGAAAATCAAGTTTTTGTTGAATTTCACTCAAATTTTTGTTATGTGAAGGACGAGGAAACAAAGAAGGTGATACTGCAAGGGAGCCTTAAGAATGGTCTTTATCAACTGAACCTATCAACAGCCTACAACCTAAAGAATCAATTTCCAAGCCTCAACAACTCCTACTCAAGCATCAACAACCTTACTACTGAAGATTCTAGTAATAATATAAGTTCTCTTCTTGGTCTATGTCATATGAGACTTGGGCATCCTTCTAATCAAATTGTAGCCCAAGTTCTCAAAAGTTGTAATGTCAAAATCAAATTAAATGAAAAATCCTTCTGTGAAGCTTGTGATAAGTGTGCTTTACACACTTATTTAGTTCCTAAATTAGCAATTTAATTGAAAAATAGAGCAAATATCTACTTATAAATTGTGTTTATCTTGTACAATTAGGTACAAACTCAATTGGAAAGAAAATAGACAAGATTGGAGAGCAATTGAGCTAAAAGAAGAGCAATTTCGATGTCCAAGGACTTAATTGAAAGAAATCAAAAGTATGAGGACTCAACTGCAACATCTCAGAAAGATGGAGGACTTACTTTGCAAATATTTCAAGGGCATATTTGTAATAAAAGTCAAAATTCGAGGACTAAATTGTAGAGGACCAGAAGATGGAGGACTCAATTGCAAATCATGGAAAGACAAAGCTGTAGCTTAACCACGCGATCGCGTGGTTCCAGCAGGTAGCGATCGCGAGAGAGGCCAAAAATCCAACCCGAGACTTACAAGGCCAACCACGCGATCGCGAGGCAGTCAACCACGCGATCCCGTGGTCAAAAAATTGGACGATAATCTGGGCCGACCCGGTGTAACCCGGTTCGGCCCATATGTTGTTTTTCGCGGATCTACGCGAAAAGAGGTATTTTTTGGGCATTTTGAGTAGTTTGGGGATACTTTTCATTTTTTTACCTCACCAAACCCTAGCCCCCTTCCATTTTCTCCCCTTTTTCCTTCTTTTCTTTTTCTTTTCTTTTCTTTTTCTTTTCTTTGTTTTTGATTTAGTTTGTAATTTAGTTGTAGTTTAGTTTTGTTTACATGTTGCTAGTCACCATTGAAGCAAGGGAGCAAGAAGTGAGGTGAAGATTCAAAACAAAGTTCAAGGAATTTTGGGGCAAAAACTCAAGGGAAGTGATTTATTTCATTATCTTGTATTTTTAATCTTTGATTTCTATATTTTGTGATGTATTTTTGTAAGCCTCAACTTTTGTGCAATATTTATATAATGAACTAGTTGTTTTATGTTGGGATGATTGATGTAGCTTAACTTAGTTTAAGTAATTTTAATGTTTGTTTATTAATGTTGAGCTTATTTCATGTGTGTTTGTTATTGAGATTATTCCATGTGTTTGATTGATCACAAAATATATGTTTTGTGAAGTGTATGATAATCGAGAGATATTATGCATTTTAGACCAAATAACAAATGCTCTAGGTTCTTGTTAAGGATAGAGATATACCTTAAACCCTAGATGATCCATTGAGCTATTTTCACAAAGAGTTAATGCAATTGATTGGGCCTTAATCGACAAAAGATATAATAGGTTAGACCAATTGATTAGAGTTAATTTCACTCGAGGAAGGTAATTAGCTAAGCTTGGAAAATCGGGTCTAACATTGTAAATGAGTAATTTATTAATTTGCATGTGTTGATAAATTACTTAAGCGAGAGTTAAGTGAAATCATGAATCCCAACTATTTTATCTTCCATTTTCCTTATTTTAATTCGGTTTAGAATTATTTTCTTTAATTTAGAATTTACAAAAATCCAACTTTTAATTGTGTGTTTCTCTTTGTTGTTAGAATTAAATTAATTAAAGTTATATAATCTAGAGTATACATTCCTCGTGGGATCGACAACCCGGACTCAAAAAGTCCACTTTATTACTTGTACGCGACCCGTGCGCTTGCGGTACACTATTTTTAGCGAACAGCTTGTCAATATGGCAAGTCACATTTATTACCCTTTCCCAAATATGTGTCAAAATCTACTGCACCTCTTGATCTCATATTTACTGATATCTGAGGGCCTTCACCAGCACAATCTACCTCCGGATTTAAATACTACATTGCCTTTGTTGATGACTATAGTAGACATACATGGATTTACCCTATGAGACAAAGATCTGAAGCCTTAAATCTTTTTAATCAGTACAAAGTCATGATTGAAAATAAATTAGACAAAAAGATAAAAATCTTGCAATTTGATGGTGCTGCTGAGTTCAAACCATTACCATCCCTACATCCAGCCATTGAGTTTAGATATACTTGTCCCTACACATCTCAACAAAATGGGAGAGTGGAAAGGAAGCACCGACATATTGTAGAAACAGGACTCTCCCTTCTTGCTCAAGCAAAATTACCCTTAAAATTCTGGTGGGATTCCTTCCAGTCAGCAGTCTACCTTATTAACAGAATGCCCACTCCTGTTCTTCAGCTTAAATCTCCCTTTTATCTCCTCTATAACAAAGAACCAGATTACGATCTTCTTAAAGTTTTTGGATGTGCATGCTTTCCATGTCTAAGGCCCTATCAGAAAACCAAATTTAGTTTTCATTCTACTAAGTGTGTTTTCTTGGGGTATACCACTTCTCAAAAGGGTTACAAATGTCTTAGTTCCACAGGGAGGCAATACATTTCAAGGCATGTAGTATTTAATGAAGGAGAATTTCCCTATAAGTCTCTTTTTCCGAACAAAAGTACCTCATCACCTAATACCATCATTCATTCATCTCTTCCTTTCTATACTCAGACCACTGACACTTCCATAACAGGATCAGTTGATAAAGGACCTACTTTTGTCCCCTCAGAATCACCAACTTCGGTTTCAGGTCCAGATACTCAAAACATTGAGGATCAAGTTACTGGTTCCCCTGCTTCAGTTCCCTTGTCTAAACCTACTGCTGCCTAGACTGACTTCACTAGCAGTCGCTCAAGGGGGCATGATACATCAAGTGATACATTAAGGGAACCAGCTACTCTCAATCCAGAGAACACAGTCAGTGAACCAGTTGTATCTAACACTCAACATCCTATGGTTACTAGAGCTAGGGATGGTATCTTCAAACCAAAAGTCTTTGCTGGTTTGGCACTAGAATACAATACAAAGAGGGAACCAAATAATGCACAGGAAGCTTGGAGTGATCTCAGGTGGAGAAAGGCTATGCAAGAGGAATACCAGGCTCTTATCAACAACAAAACTTGGCTCCTAGTTCCTTATTCTCCTGCACTGAATATTGTGGGAAACAAATGGGTGTTCAAATTAAAAGAAAATTCAGATGGCTCTATTCAAAGATTCAAAGCCAGGCTGGTTGCCAAAGGCTTTCACCAAACTCCCGGGATAGACTATGGTGAAACATTTAGTCCTGTAATCAAACCAGCAACACTGAGGATAATCCTATCTCTAGCTGTGTCAAAGGACTGGAAAATCAGGAAAATTAATATCAATAATGCATTCTTGAATGGTGAGCTAGAAGAAGAGGTTTATATGTCACAGCCTGAGTGTTTCATTGATAAAGTAAACCCTCACACGTCTGCAAACTGAGGAAAGCACTTTATGGGCTGAAACAAGCCCCAAGAGCATGGTATGATAAGCTGAAACTCACTCTTTTGGATTGGGGTTTTCAACAAACAAAGTCTGACATTTCATTATTCTTTAGAAAAATTGAAAGCTCAATCATCTTTATCTTGATCTATGTTGATGACATTGTCATCACAGGAAGCTGTAATCATCAACTTCATGAGTTTATTAGAAAATTAAATGAAGCTTATGCATTAAAAGATATGGGAAATCTTCATCAGTTTTTGGGAATGGAAGTATTTAGACATGAGTTAGGTCTTCACTTGATTCAGACCAAGTATATTGCTAATCTGCTCAAAAGATACAATATGCAGAATATTAAACCGTGTCCTACACCCAGCAGTACTGGTCCTACTTTATCTAAAGAGCAAGGAGAAACTCTGGATGACCCTACAAGTTATAGGAGTGCAGTAGGGGGGCTTCAATACTTGTCACACACAAGACCAGATATCAGCTTTGCTGTGAACAAACTTAGTCAATTTTTACAAAAGCCAACCACAGCACATTGGGGAGCCTTGAAACGTGTCTTCAGATATCTCAAGGGAACTATTGATCAAGGACTTTGGCTTAAAAGAAGTGATAATAGCGAGCTCACAACATACTCAGATGTAGATTGGGCCTCCTGTCCAGATGACAGGAGGTCAACAGGTGTCTATTGTGTATATCTTGGAGACAGCCTCATCTCTTGGTCGTCCAAGAAACAAGCTGTAATTTCCCGGTCCAGTACAGAGGCAGAATACAGAGCCCTTGCCTCTGTAGCAGCTGAGATAACCTGGATACAATCGTTGTTCAAAGAATTGGGATTCAAACTGAATAAAACACCTGTTCTATGGTGTGATAACCAAAGTGCCAATGCACTGGCTTCTAACCCAGTTTTTCATGCCAGAACAAAACATATCGAAATCGATATACATTTTGTGAGAGATAAAATTCTGGAGAAAAGTTTGGAAATTGGCTATGTACCTTCATCAGATCAGACAGCAGACCTTCTTACCAAATCTCTCACTAACTCCAGATTTCAGATGTTGAAGATTAAGCTTGGAGTAACAAGATGTCACTCCAGCTTAAGGGAAGGAATTAAGGGAGAAGACAAAACTGAAGCTGAAGAAGAAGTGGGAGATACAATTTCAAGTGAAAACACGACTTTGGCTTAAAATGCAATATCACATTTTTTTTTTTACTATTTATCTTTCTTCCACATTAGCTGTGTATATGTATGTATAGGTGCACACAGTTTTAGTTTATGAATTCGGTTATTCCTTGATTAATGCTAAGCCATTGATCTCACTCAATACGTGTATAGCACAGATTTTAGTTCTAGGACCTTCCTCTCGTGTATAAATCTATGTAAGATTATATCTAGATTTCATATATACAAAATATACCATTTTTCATATTTTATTTATAGACATATATACATTGGTTTTGCTTTGGAATTAATTAAGGTTGGCTGGTGGACTGTGGTGGAGAGAATCTTTGAGAATATATATACATATTGGGGGAGAAGATAGACACTGCCGAGTTGAGGAGACAAAAAGGGAAGATAGTGGTTGGCTTTGGTGAGAATTTGGAGGCTGCTAGGAATTAAAAAAGGGGTATAATCCTACAACAAAAAAAGAGGGACGTTGCAGCTGGGAATAAAAACAAGACTCGGCTGCAAGAAATAAAAGGTTGTTGAATCAACAGAGGTGATAGAATGGAATAAAATTGGAGCATCATTCTTAAGGTCTGGGCTGGTTTAGGAAGAGAAGACAGCAACTGGCGGTTAAAAAAAAAAAGGCGGCAGATTTACACTGGAAGGAATTATTTGGCAGATTTTTGCGCATTAAATCGAGTGATGTTTACCAATTCTTTTATTGATTATTCATCAATTATGATTGTTGGCTAAATTTCCTTATGTATTGGATAAAGATGAAACTTGTTATTAATTTATTTTGATTCGATAACTAGTAGTTTAATAATTTATTGTGTTGTTTTGTTTGATCTTGCATGCTTTATTGTTATTATTTGATTGATTGACCTCCAGTTAAATATATCGTTGCCTTTTGTAGTCTTGAAAAAGTCACAATAAGTTGGAACATTGCATGATCAACACATGAACACTAGATGTTTGGAATAACACTATGACATGTGTAATCTAATTGATAATTGTGTGATTTAATGCATTCTAAACATTCGTGTTCAGACCAGGAATAGATTTGTTTCATGTTTAGGATATATTTAATTTGTCTTGGAAAAGAAAATTAATTGCATGAGAATTATCGATTGTCAAGCAACACATGAATAATTTAAACTACAAAATTGTTGAATTGAGATATATTATAACAAGCGGATTCGGATTCCAATACATGCTCCCTATTTATATTTTACTCTCAAACATTTGTTTTTATTTATTGCAATTTTTTATTTAGAATAGCCAAGCAAACCATCTTTTTATTTATTGTTCACTTAATTGAAACGACGATAAAATGATAGTTAGGACTAGACCTTATTTCTCGTGGGAACGATAACTCTCAACTCAACACAATTATTACTTGTCAACGATCTCGTGCGCTTGCAGGATTCACACCGAACATTATGCACCATGAGTTCAGGACTGAAAATTTTGAAATCAATTTTGTAACATGCCACTTATAAAAAAATAACAGATTTATGTCAAATCAAAATTTATAGTAATTAAATTGTTATATTTTACTTGGTAAAAATGCAATAGACTTAATTATTAAATTAGACAAAAAATGAAATGTCTTTTTTTTTTTAGTTAAAACATAATCATATTTATGAATGAATAAATATAAACTAAAATAAATTCTAACAAGAATTAATGCCAAATGAAACATCTTGCATCACCACAATTGTTGTTGAAAAGCAATTTCTAATATTTATTCTTATCATTATATTATTCCTGCTTCCATGACTATTATGAGTTTAGACAATTATGTCAATGTTTGGTATATATTAATATATAAATTTTAAAATTAAGTTAAAGTCAATAATTAATCTTAATCACATATTTCATGAGACCTACAATATCTCAACAACACATTTCATCAACTTTGATCAAAATATAATATACTAAAAATTTAATTTTAATCACCATCAAACAGAGGCTATATATCAATTTCATGGAAAAATGTGAATTGACGTTCTTTATACATTTATGGGTTCAAGATTAACCTCGAATAATATAAGATGATAATAAATTATAAAATTAAATAAAAAAATAACAATAACAATAATAATAATAATTGTATTTAATGAGAATAAATTTAATGCTAAGGGTGTCATCGACCAAAAATACAAAAAATTAAGGGTAAAACGGGAAAATGAAAGTTTCCTCCTCGTCTACTAAGATGATAATAAATTATAAAATTAAATAACAATAATAATAATAATAATAATAATAATAATAATAATAATAATAATAATAATAATAATAATAATGCTATTTAATGAGAATAAATTGAATGCTAAAGGCGTCATTGACAATAAACACAAAAAATTAAGGGTAAAATGGGAAAATGAAAGTTTCCTTCTCATCTACACTTTTAATATATAGTAGAAGTAGATAGTAGATAGTAGATAGATCGTAGAAGTAGATAGATAGTAGATAGTAGATTATCCATCGATTAAAGCCAGAGGCAGAATCATAATTTTAAGTTCGGTTCAATCTGCACCAGCACTAGTAGTGGTTTAGTGATCTGTGGCAGTGGTGATCAACTCAAGCAGTGGTAGTGGCATGTGGTGCATTTTTTGTTGTTTTACTGGTAGTGGAGGTGAATTCGCTGCCTTGTTCGTGGAGGTGATGGGTGGAATAGGAGGCGATGGTGTCGTGCTTGGTGTTTTTGGAGGTAGCGGTGGTGGTGATGGTGATGGTAACTTAGTGCTCGACGATTTTGGTGGTGGTGGTGGTGGTGTTTGGTGGTGGTGTCTTGAATGGGGGTTGGGATGTGGGGGATGGGGTGGGGGTGCTAAATGGGGTTTGTGACCAATTATGCATGATTGTGAGCAATTAATTTGAAATTTGTGATTGTGAAATAAGTTGTGATTTACAAAATTGAGATTTGAGACTAGAGAAAAATTTGTGACCTATTAAATTCTAAATTTGTGATTGATAAATAAGTTGTGATCTACAAAATTTGTAAAATGTGATAAAAAAAAATAAACTGTGACCAAAATTTTCAGAATTTGTGATGGATAAAAACGTCATAACCTATAAAATTTGTTATTTGTGACGATGAGTCATGATCGACTAATTTAATAATTTATGATCGAAAAATAACTTATGACCTATAAATTTGTGATTTGTGATCAAGAAATAAGTCATGATTTACAAAAATTATTATTTGTGATCGAAAAATAAATTGTGACTTATAAAATTCGTAATTGTGATCAATAAATAAGTCGCGTGACCCATAAATTTTTAATTTGTGATTGAGAAATAAATCGTAACCAAATATTTGTAACCGAAAAATTAGTTGTGAACTATATTTGTGACCAAATAATATTCATGACCAAGTGAATTGATAAAATTGTGATAAAAAATAAGTTGTAACCTATAAATTTATTATTTGTGATCGAAAATTAATTTGTGACCACGCAATTTTATAATTTGTGACTTATAAAATTTTTAATTTGTGTTTTTTACCATAAATTGCATAATTGTGACCTCAGCTTATTTAATTACCTATTTTTTTAATTAAAAACCTGAAGACTGTCATTTGCATATAACTAGCTAATGTTTTGTATTAAAACCACAAATTTTCTTAAATTTGAAATTCATCTTTTAAACTCCATATATATATATATATAAAATATGCATGTATTTATCCCTTTTTAAAAGTGAAAAATACACAAATCAGGTTGTTACAATAACACTTTTCAAAGCTAAAGAAACTAGTTTAATACTTCAATAATCAGATGCTAAATAATTAATTAATATATTATAAAAAATCATCCCACCCAACCCAACCCAACCCAACCCAATTCAAATAAAATTCAACGTCCACAATCTGGTTGGTCCTCATGATCGTCCTCACCAAATCCTCAACCACCACCACGACCACAACCATAACCACCACCGCCGTCGTCGTCGCCGCCACCACCACCGCCGCCGCCACCACCGACGTATTGTCAACATTGCATTATCACCAAGACCTTAGACAGCACCACAACCATCTCCAACTTCGAGTAATACCGTCGTTGTCTCCACTACCACCATCTCCGACGCACCACCATGTTGCCCCCTAATTTTCAGAATTGAGAAGAAGATCTGAAAATTCAAAATTAAATAACTGAAAAACATCAACAAGTGTAATTTATAGAGTACTCACCAGATTAAATAATTCAATTCTCACTGTGATATTGTTATGTTGGCTGTGATATAGTTCAAAGTCTACATCAATTCTCCACCTGTAAAAATTGAACTGTTACCGATGAAGGTGACATGTGAACTATAAACTGTGACTAACTAATTTTGACATTTGAACTATAACCACCCGTGAACATTTGTGACGCATGCATTATGCATGTGATCTGTGAATAGTGATTTGTGACATATGAACTAGGGGTGTAAACGATTTGGTTTGGACGGTTTTTGATAATTTTTCAAACCAAACCGTTTAAAGTGATTTGACTTTTTTCCAACCCAAACCAAACCATTTCATTTCTTAAACCAAACCAAATCAAACCATTTTTTGCGGTTTGGTGCGGTTTTAAACCGCGATTTGCAAACGAAACTAAACTAATATATGTAGATTGAGTTAAAATAACTATTGAAATAGAATTTTAAATGAAGACATCAAAATTAATTGCAAATAACTCAAAGATATTATGAATATATGTTATAAGACTAACAAAATTAAAATATATAGGTAAACAACTTCTAAGATAGATACAAAGGCAAAGGCACAAACACAAGCAAATGATCACAATAATATCAAAAAAACGTAATAGATAACACAAAAACACAAACTAGTGATCACAACATTACAAAATAGATTTATTGATTCCAAAATAGATACAAAATAAGCAACTTCCAATACAATTCTAAAATGTTTTATCTAATGGTAACTTCCTTTGACATTGTACAATGCTCCAGCGCTTCAATCTTCTGCTATTACACATGATTCATCTTCATACCAAAAAAATAAAACAAAGAACAAATGAATTCATTAGTCACTACAAAAAACAAAATGCATAAAATTGAGAAAATATATTGAAAAGTAAATGTCATATTACCTTCAATTGCTCTCTCGGAGTCATCGAATGCCTGAACCTCCTCCAAATATTGACGCAACACTATTGGTTCTTTGTTGATGTGCATCCATTCTTCGTGCAAATGAGTGCCTCAACCATATTTGGACCCAACGAACTCCTAAAAGAATCAAGAATCCAATCGCTCGTGGAGAAATCCGATTCAGATGCTACTGTAGATATCTGAATGGCTAAGACATCTTTGGCAATTTGGGAAACAATCTTGTACTTATGAGCATTCAATTTCCACCAATGTAGTATGTCAAAAGGCTCATCAGTTAAATGTTCACAATGATCATTCAAGTAATCCACCAAATCATTCTTCTCAACTTGAGCTTCCCGCAAGAGTCTTGCTTTAAAAATTGAAGAAATCGGCCTAGAACTACATTCATGTAGTGATGAAGCTGGACTACTAGTTTGAGCTGCTTCATTAAATTGAGTACAAAGTGGAGTCATCATGTCCCTATACCATTCATATAACCTATGAAGTGTTGATGTGATCCAGAACCCCGATAATACGAATCATAGCAGGCTTGACGGGAACATTTAAATATTCAAGCCAAAACAAGAATTCAGCAGGTTCGACGAGTTTTGAAGATCAAACCGTGTCATCAAAAGAAGCAAGTTCCGTGTTGGGACCGAGCCAAAATGACGAGTGGATCAACCTCATTCAATGCGTCAAAGAAAATTGTGAAATCACAAATTCACGGCCGTAACATACACTACTCACGGTCGTAACATACATTACTCACGGCCGTAACTTACAGTGTCACGACCGTAATGCAGTCTCTGTTAAAATTATGAATTTGGGAAAAAAAGGACTTACGACCGTAAATAAAGTCTCACGGCCGTAACTGAGAATCAGAAAGCTTCTTACGGCCGTAAAAGAATTAGTCACGGCCGTAAAAGTCAATTTGCGTAATTTTAGGATTTTTTATTTATTTCCTTATTTTTAGCAATTTGTTTCCTAGTATAATTAAAATTCTTAAGCTAGGTTTTTGACCCTATTTATAGGGATGTAATTTTCATTATTCTAAAAACTAATAGACAACTTTGATATTATTATTGAGAGGCAATTTGCTTTCAACCCTTATTCATTATTGAATAAAATCCGAACTTGCGAGAAATTCTTGTTTGTTCAAATCTTGGGTGAGATTTATTTTCATTGTGATCAAGAGGTCAGCATATCTATTGATTGTGTTGGTTGCTTGGTTCAATTAATTTGAATCAATCTCGAAATCGTGATTCTTTGGCGTTCTTGGGTCGATTTCAATATTTTGTGGGTTGCGTAGCTACAATTGCTACGTGGTTTGCATCATTTGGTATCAGAGCTTAGGCTTCAAAAATCAAGGTTATATCTTTATTTCGTTTTCTTGAGTTTTCTATCTAGTTTGATTTTTATGTTTATCATCGAGTCCCATAAAAATCATCCATATCTTGTTGAGTTTTTGTTTTTCAGTTTTTTTTTTTTTTTTTTTTTTTTGCGTTCTTCTTGTTCTTGAGTCTTTAATCCAGAAAATCGTTCCAAAAAATTTCAAAAGTGTTTGTTTTGCTTAATTCTTATCCGAATTAAGTTCCGTTTGTTTTGTCGTGTTCGTTGTCGAATTTTCGGATTTATATAAAAAAAAAGAGATTATTTTTTTTATTATTTTATTTATTCCGAAAATTCACCCAAAATTCAAAAAAAAAAAAAAATATTTCCATTCAAGAACCACTTTCTTGAATTTCCTTAAATTCTTGATAAATACTTACCTTCCAAGTCAAATTAAAATTCTTGATATTCTTTCCTTTCTAGTCAAAATTCAAGAACCACTTTCTTGTATTTCTACAATATTCTTGATATTCTTTCCTTTCGAGTCAAATTCAAGAATCACTTTCTTGAATTTCTTTAAAATTCTTGATATTGTTTTCCTTTTCGAGTCAACATTAAATTCCTTCTTACTAGTTGGTGTCTAGATCATCTATTCTTGAGTTTTCTTGAATTGCCACATAAGGGATGGATTATGATCCGGGTTCGTTGTTCCAAACTAGATGTTATGTGGGTCAAAAGGTGTGCAGTTTGGCAATTGATAGAGAGTGCTTCACTAATTTTGCTAATATCACCATGGTTGAAAAATTGGGATTATCTCTAATACCGCACAATAGACCTTATTGTGTGACGTGGATGAGGGAATTTGGGGAGTTCCATATAACCAAGCAAGTCCTAGTTACTATCACCCATGGAAAATATATTGATGACGTATTTTGTGATGTAGTGCCTTTAAAGTCTTGTCATATTTTGTTGGAAAAATCATGGAGTCGTATGAGGGAAGCAATATATTATAAGAGTATGCACATATACAGGATTCTTACGAGAGGGAAAACATTCACACTGTATGGATTGACACTCGAGGAAGCACTAGACGATTCGAGGAAGGTAAAAAAAGAGAGTGAGAGGAAAGTTGTAGTGAGATTGCAAGGGGAACCTCGAGATATGAATGTTGGGAAGAAGGAGGGAGAGTTGAAAGTAGAAATAGTTGAAAAAAATCCAACATTTAAGGTAGGAGATGTGGAATTGGGTAATATAGAGGTGGACGAACAAGAAGTTAAAATTATTGATGAGGATATGCATGAATTGAAAGTTGACGGGGTAGAGAATGAAAACATGAAGGAGTTGGTTGAGGCCAAAAATTTAAAAGAGGTAGTTGAGCTTGAAAAGGTGGAGTTAGGTGATCAAACTCCAAAATTTGATGGGGAAAAATTGGAAGTTGGGGTAGAACTTCAAAATTTGAGTTTTGAATTGGTAGATCCACTTTTGAATAGCGTTGAGGGAGTGCATGAAATTAGTGATAAAAATTTGGAGGTAGAAGATGTGGTTGAATTTGAAAGTAAAAATTTTAAAAAGGTGGTTGAAGATGCAAAGTAAGAACGAGGTGAAGAGGAGGACCTCGTTGTTAGGGAAGAGGATTTGGAGATGATATACCATGGGTACAAGGATCCCTGTCTTGTACTTTGTGAAACTAACATTTTCCACCCTATTTTGTTTAAATATTTTTTGCAGGTTAATTATGTTTGGAAGCTTCAACCACACTACGTATGGCCAAGGGAGTTCAAGCTCCATCTCTTCCATGTTTTCCAATCAAAGGAGCATAATTTATTGAACTCATGGCATGAAAGCAGAAATTTTCCGTTTGATCCAAGGGGAGCAGTTGCATTCATGAACAAAGTTATGATTCGGGACGAATCATCCTAAAGAAAGAGGGTATGATGTGATCCAGAACCCCGATAATACGAATCATAGCAGGCTTGACGGGAACATTTAAATATTCAAGCCAAAACAAGAATTCAGCAGGTTCGACGAGTTTTGAAGATCAAACCGTGTCATCAAAAGAAGCAAGTTCCGTGTTGGGACCGAGCCAAAATGACGAGTGGATCAACCTCATTCAATGCGTCAAAGAAAATTGTGAAATCACAAATTCACGGCCGTAACATACACTACTCACGGCCGTAACATACATTACTCACGGCCGTAACTTACAGTGTCACGGTCGTAATGCAGTCTCTGTTAAAATTATGAATTTGGGAAAAAAAGGACTTACGACCGTAAATAAAGTCTCACGGCTGTAACTGAGAATCAGAAAGCTTCTTACGGCCGTAAAAGAATTAGTCACGGCCGTAAAAGTCGATTTGCGTAATTTTAGGATTTTTTATTTATTTCCTTATTTTTAGCAATTTGTTTCCTAGTATAATTAAAATTCTTAAGCTAGGTTTTTGACCCTATTTATAGGGATGTAATTTTCATTATTCTAAAAACTAATAGACAACTTTGATATTATTATTGAGAGGCAATTTGCTTTCAACCCTTATTCTTTATTGAATAAAATCCGAACTTGCGAGAAATTCTTGTTTGTTCAAATCTTGGGTGAGATTTATTTTCATTGTGATCAAGAGGTCAATATATCCTAGTGATTGTATTGGTTGCTTGGTTCAATTAATTTTAATTGGATCCATAAATCGTGGTTTCTTGACTTTCTTGGGTCGATTTCAATATTTTGTGGGTTGCGTAGCTACAATTGCTATGTGGTTTGCATCAAGTGTGCTTTCAACCTTATTTACCAACATCTTTGCAATCTCCACATCGTATATAAGTTCAAATCCAACTTTAAGCAACTCCAACTTGCATCTTGGGTCAAGGACAGTTGCAATAAACAATAACTGATCGAACTTCTCAAGATTGTCCCAATACTTATCATATTTTCTTCACATACTTATTGCCATAGGACCAAGGAGCGCAGCTCACAGCACAGCAGAAGAAAAGGTAGGTGAACTAGTTAGGGCAAGCCTTGAAGTCTTGATTGAGGAACTAATTTGATGCTTCTGGGCGAGAAGCAACTAAGTGACTAAGTTTATCAGATTATTTCACTTTGTTGGGCTTGGTTAGTTTGGGCCTTGGGGCGGGTTGGAGCTGGGGGAAAATAAAGATAGCAATGTGTATGAATTGAAGTGAAGTGTAAAATTGAAAATAATAGTAAAAAAATTTGTATTTTTTTTTTTTGCAATTAAAAAATTAAATTTTAATTGTAATTGTTTGGCGGGTTGACGGTTTGAAACGGATTTTGAAAAATGAAACCTAAACCAAGCCATTCAAAAGCGGTTCGGTTTGGGTCAAACCTGAAACGTTGACAGATAAGCGGGGATCCGAATCAGCAGTTTCGAAATTGCGGTTTCATTTTGGTTTGGTGGTTTGACGGTTTCGTTGTACAGCCCTAATATGAACTATTATATGTGACTTATGAGCTATAACATGTGACCAATAAATATTGACATGTGAACTATAACATGTTATCTGTGGAATATAAGTGACCTCCAAAATATGAATATTTTTAAATTTGACATGTGACCCATACATCGCAGATGGTGGTGACCTATGACCATTTACGTATAAACTATATAGAGTGACATGTGACCTAAAAAAATTACTTGTGACCTGAAAATTTTTGAAGTGTGACCTTGACTTAATGTATCAAATGTGACATGTGATTTGAACTTTTAAAGTGTGATTTGTGACCTAATGCAATAAATGTGACTAGTGACCTAATACATCTAATTTGACCTTGAGCATTTGAAGTGTGACCTTTTGACATAATGCATCAAACATGTTATACACAGGATTCTCTGATATGTGCATTGTGATTAGATGAATTGTGACATGTGACCTATAACATGTAACTTAAAACTTATGACTTGAGATCTGAATCATTAATGACTAATTTTCTTGGATATGTGACATGTTGAAATTGATATGTGACCAATAAAAAATGACTTGTGACCTGTGAATAATTACTTGTGACCAGCAACATATAAAATGTGACTGACATGTGACCTTAAATTGCAACTTGTGACCTGTGACCTTAAAGTGAGACCTATGAACTGTGACATAATTCACAAATGTGACCTAGAAAATGTGACCAAAACAGCAGCAGTTAACCGCCAATGACCTCAATTGAAGATCTGTTAGACACTTAGACACCATAGCAGCTATCTCTTCACCACCGTCCACCAGTGACCTGACCTTGATGCACCAAATGTGATCTGATTCACCACCTCCTACACCACACACAGCACCAATGCAGCACCATCACCGTTCACACTGCCAAGATCGTCGGCACCATCCACCATCAACAATTGTCCGAGTTACACAAATCGCCCATTAGCTCAACTCAAACACTACAATCACATACAACATAGATCATCCAACATCACATACACACAATACACATATACTACAGAGGCAACCACTACAGTCCACAGATACCATCTGTCCGGAACACAACTCAATCTCTGCAACTCGTCGGAAATAAACCCCCAACGGAAGAAGGGTGAGGAATAGGCGACAGAGGAGAAAACAAATTAAAGAAAACAGGGTCGACACAAACAACATCAAACCAAACACTTGTCTTGCCGGCGAGATGGGTGTGAGGCAGAGGTTCGGCTGGATGCGGCGACGTGGTGAGTGTTGTATCGTGATTTTATTTTCGTTTATTCGGTATATGAGTGGGTTGGGTGGGGTGGGTAGGAAATAATGGTAATTGCTTCCACTGGAGGGGAGTGAAGTTTGTTGGCGTCGAGTGGAGTTTGGCGATTGAAATTTATTGTGGCAGCTTCCTTGTCCGATTGAAGAGCACAATTGATAAGTGTATTTTATACACTTATTTCTATCCTAAAAGTATGAATTTATATGTTTGTTTTAGAATATTTGCTATTTATTTTGTGTTATTTGTTTATATTTCAGAAATAATTCCAAAGTCGAGAAAATAATGGAATTGGAGCAAAAACAAGCAAATTGGATGATAAAAGAACCAAAGTATGCAAATCAAGAATGGATGAAGTAGATCAACGACTAAATTGAAAGAAAAGTCAAAGAAAGAACCAAATTGGTAGATTTCAGAAGTTCAAGGACCAAATTGTAAATATTTAATAGTTGATTCGGATCAAGATAAGATACTTGAGGACTTTTAGGAGTCAATTGGATGCAATTAGAAGTCAAAAAGGAATGAAATATGGTAAGAATATTACCATAAATTCATTCCAATCAAACAAGATTTCTGGCAGATTTTTAGTCAGATTTGAAATCTAATTTCGGGGCAGTAAACGTTTGAATTGGGAAAATAATATTTCAGGAATAATTGTATTCCTTTAAGTTATCTTTCTAATGGACTTTGAATCACCTCAATTGGATAAGGGAATAGAAAGATATGATCAAAATACTAAATATTGTGCAATAAAAGGATGAGGACCAAATTGCTGAAATTTAAAGAAGAATACTGTAGCTGCCGGTATAACCGTGCGGCCGCACGGTTTAAAAATCGTGCGGTCGCACGGGCAAAAAAATAAGCGACTGAAGGTTGACTTTTCGAGGCTGCGATCGCGCACTTTTGAATCGTGCGGCCGCACGGTAGTCTCGACTGGGCCTCAGCTGGGCTTTTTGCGCGGAATTCAGCAGTTTTCCCCACAATTAACCTAATTCTCATGAACATCTATAAATACATGGCTTGGGGCAGGAAATTAAGGGTTCCCAATCTTCATAATTCATGCCAAAACGCTGTCAAAGTGCCGAGGGATCCAAACCACGCCAAGATCAAGATTGAAGATACAATTGCAAGGAGATGAATTGGGTTACATCTTTTCATATCTCTTGTTATTTATTTTCTATTATGTTTCTAGGCTAGGTTTTAATTGTTGGAATTGTGATGATACTTTGTTTACCGGATTCCATGTTTTGATTTAGTATTTTAATTTAAGCTTTTTATGGGTTTGAGCAATTGATTGTGTATTTATTTTCATCTATAATTGTGGACGCATAATTATTTGATGTTTGTGATAATTTTCTATGTTCGAAAGAGTAGGAAATTATTAGACTTGAGTCAATTGCCACAAGGTTCGATAGGGGATAGAAATATACCCCTATACTTTGTGTAATCCCAAAAAGTGTTCATAAATCGATAATGCTTTTCTATAGGTTTGGATTTGTCATAGAAATATAGTCAAATTCCTTAGAGAAAAAGGTTTTAATTCACCGTTCGAAAGAGGGTTTTAAAAACATAAGGAACATGGATTTTCAATTTCCCATAAATTGTCGTTAAATGTTTAATTCAAAATATGAATGATGGAACAAAGTGGAATCACAATTCTAACATGTTTATTTCATAAGTTTTTATAAATCAAATTTTCTCGCTTTCTTAGTTTAATCTTTAGTATAGTTTAAAATTCAAAATTCTCAAATTCAAACAATTTCTCGTTCCGGTTAAGGTAGTAATCTAAAATACGATTTAAAACAATCTCTGTGGGATCGATACTTGGACTTAAAATCCACTTTATTACTTGCGCGACCCGTACACTTGCGGAGCGTTGTCAACAATTGTGATGTAATTTCATTTTTGTTTATTCGGTATATGGGTGGGTTGAGTTGGGTGGATAGGGAATAATGGTAATTGCTTCCGCTGGAGAGGAATGAAGTTCGTCGGCGTCAAGTGAAGTTCGATGATTGAACTTTACTTTGATAGCTTCCTGGTTCGATTGAAGAGCTGAACTGAGATGTAAACCATTTTGATTGAATTAGATGAGTGGTGGGTACTTGGTGTAGGACTGTAAGCAAAAATCGTCAAACCAAAAAATCGAACTGAAATCGCATTTTAGAAACCGTTGAATTGGTGCACGGACGGTCAACGAAATAGTTTTGAATCAAACCAAACCGGTCAAGAATGGTTTGATTTATGTTTGAAATTTTTAATTACGGTTTGAAACCAAACTGGACAAACGAAAAAATATATAAAAATAAAAAAAGGAAAATTTTCGAAAATTCGTCCAATATGTCAAATTCAATAGTTATATGGGTATTCTGTTAATTTCTATTACATTTCTTACCCAACTAGACAATTACCATACTTCAAAATTTAAATAAATCCAATAATCTTCATCTAAATATTTGATGGATGGTTTGAGTTTTATTGATTACGTACTCTCTATCTAATCAATAAATATTTTTTTATTATGGCAGGTTATACTCTCTATCTAATCAATAAACCTCTTTTTTCTAGAAATGATGATCATTGAGGTCTTATTAGGCATCATGTTATTTTTTTTTTACTTATAGACTTGTATTGTAATATTGTCGTAACTTTTATTTATAACGTCTTAGTTAAAAAGATCGACAAAATAATTATATTGTAATTTTACCGTGATTTCGTTTTGATTTAGTTAGTATTTTAATTTATAGTAGATTTATTTAGTTTGTTTATATTTATTTTCAATAAAGTATACGAATATATCGAAATCAATAAAGTAGTGGCATAAAAAACCAGACCAAACCGTTAGGTTTAGGTTTGAGTTTTTCTCAAACTATTTTAAATGATTTGGTTTAGATTTGAGTTTTTCTCAAATCGATTTAAACGTTTTGGTTTCAAAATTTGTCAAAATCGGTAAAATCGGACAGCTCACACCCCTACTTGGTGTAGGAGTAATATTATTAATTAATATTTAATTAACACCTAATAAGTGTGTATTAAATTAAGGAAAAAGTACATAACTACAACACTTTAAGTTTAACTTTCTAAACCTAACAAACTTAACATTTTTTTAAAAAAATTAGGTGTTTAATAATTAAAAATAAATATAATATTATATATAATATAAACATAATTATCTATTATATATTATATTAAAACTAATACAATATTAAATCAAAAACTCAAATTTTGACGTCACAACCTCCCTCACTCCCACCCCTACCCCTCCCACCACCCCACCCCACCCCACTCAAAAAATAATTTTTTTTTCCTCCCCATCCCACCCAACCCAACCCCTACCCCACTTCATCGCAGAGTGACAAATTGATCGCACCCCAGCCAAAACCACAGTCCCCGACCCACCCACCCACTCTACCCCAAAAATAAGTTTTTTTTTCTCTCTCTCGATGTTTCCCCACCCCAACCCAAACCCACTCTACCCTACTCCACCTTATCGCAAAGTGACAAATTGATCTCACCCCAGCCACAGACCCCGACCCCACCCATCCTACCCTACCCACCCACCCACCCACCCCAACCCCACCACACCCATTCCACGAAAATGAATTTATTTTTCTTCTCTCTCTCTCTCTCTCTCTCTCTCGATATTTTCACACCCCACCCACAAAGTGACAATTGATCACAAAAAAGCACAATTACAAATTTAATTGCAAATTTCACCCCAATCGCCCACGCCACAAAGCCACAAGTCACATTTTTGCCAAAATTACAAATTTAGTTTCAAATTTCACCCACTCCACCCCACCCACAAAGTCACAATTGGTCACACAGTCACAATTATGAAGTCACAAATTTCACCGCAACCTCAATTCACCCCACCCTACCCCCCACAAAGTCACAATTGATCACACAAAGCTCAGCTAGAAAAAAGCTCGGGCTTAACTCGGCTCACGGCTCAAAGTCTCGAGCCTAGCCTTTTTTTCAGGGAAGAGCTTTAGCTCGGCTCGACTCGGGCCAAAAAAAGTCCGTCCAAAAAGCTCGAGCATTGAAATTCAATCACAATCTCGGTTCGGATCGTTGTATATATACATTTTCAATAAAAAAATTTATGGATTTTATTATAAAAATAAAATAAAATTTGAAAGCTCGAGACTTGGCTTTGCTCGGCCCGTCTAGGCTCGGAAAAGCTCAAGTCTTATTTTTGAGGACGAGCTTTGGCTCGGCTCGGGCCAAAAAAAGCTCGACCCCTAAAAGCTTGACCCAAGCTCGGGCCTTGATGTGGTTTATGTCAAAATTAAAGGAAGCATATGGCGATCGAGACGAATTGTGCATAGTGTCTGATCGTCATGGAAGTATAGCGCATGCCGTTGACACTATCTCCCCTAATGCTTTGCATGGAGCGTGTACCTACCATTTGCTCACGAGCTTGAAGAGAGAGATTGGAAAGAAAGGAAAGGGAATGAGAGTTCATTTCAATACTGCGTCAAGGGTTTACACAACGGCAGAATTTGAAACCCACATGGAAAAATTGGATGCGATTGATGTTAGCATCAGGGGTTACTTGGAACTCGATGCCATTTTGATTTGCTTTGCTTATATGTCCTAAATGATAACATGGATAACTTACTATTTCATATAATGCTTATGCAGGAAAGGGTTGGTTTAGAGAGATGGACTAGGGCGTATATGTCAAAGGATAGGTATTCTACTATGACCTCCAACATTGCAGAGTCTGTCAACTCAGCAATTAAACATACAAAGAGTTTCCCAGTAGAAGCGTTGTTCGAGTGCCTAAGGTGCACTATACAGAAGTGGTTTGCTCAAAATTTAAGTGATGCGAATTCCACATTTACCTGACTTGCAAAACGCCACGGCGCTATGTTAAATGAAAGGATAAAGTTATCCAGAAGATTACGGGTTAGCTATGTCATACTTGTTAATTTTTTTATTTTATTAATATTATTATTTTATTAATTTTATTTTTTCAATTTGTTAGTTCTTGTAATTTTTCAATCTAACTTTATGATTTGCGGTGGTGATTTTGTCTTCTTAGGTGCATCCTCGTAGCGACACTCTATTCCAGGTGAATAACGATAATTTGACCTATGTCGTGGATATGTCGGAAAGATCATGTTCATGCAAACGGTTCCAGTTAGACCATATTCCAGGTCCGCATGCAGTCGCTGTAATTGCTACAAGAAGTTATTCATTGTCAGAGTATTGTTCAAAATACTTCACAAAGGAAGAGTACATTGCTACGTACCAACAATCTATATATCCAGTTGGAAATAAAGATGACTCCAACATAAGGAATGAAGGTACTAGAATGATAGTGCTTGCGTCGATGTCGAAGCGTGGACCTGGTAGACCAAAGGAAAATAGATTCAAATCGTGCCTTGAGAATAAGAAAAGAACTCGTTGCAGAAAATGTGATAGTTATGGTCATGTCGTAATCCGGTCCCATCTGGCGATCTTAACAAAAGGAAAAAGACTAAGGTTCGGGTTAATCCGCAAAGGTACTGGATTATATCGAAAATAAAATTTTGAGGATTAACGCCATTTGAATTTGATATTGTTAACACCGGTTAATTTTCCTTTTTCACAGGTTTTAAATAAAAGGTTGATATTGTGGTGGTTGAGCCAGAGTATCCAGAATATTTGGAATATTTTTTAAAACCATGATTGCACAGCACATTTTGATTTTTAAAAAAATTTCATTCCCTTGAACCTTTGCTCAATAAATTTGAAATGTAATCATGATTTATTACATGAAGCAGATTTGTAAGGGTCAAATCTCAAAAGTAGTGGAATAATATTGTAGCATATTTGTGAATGACAAAAATGCTTCAGGGGGTTTTACTTTATTAGTGCAGCCTCATGTTGAAAATTATCAAATGTGGTATCGTGTCCAATGTTTCAAAAAATGATTGTTACACTGGTGATAAGATAGGATCTCCTTCATTGCATAAGATAGTTAATTCAAGCTGATTGTGGCAATAAAGGCAGCTTGAACATCTATTTGTATGGCATAATAACCACCTGATAATCATCCATTGCTGCGTACATCAATAATTTTATTATGATTCAAATTATTTGGAAGGTATCAGTTTCATGACCCTTTCGAACCTGCACCTAGTGCATATGTAAGATAGTAAAGTCAACAGAGGTTTACTATAAAAATCAGACATCAAATGCACAATGTATCAGCAATATAACAGATTAGAAAATGAAGTTCAGGAACCGGTAGCATTAGATAATGTAGTAGCCAAGTTCAAAACAAGATTTTTAGCAGTGTTGGGGAGCTCCAACACTAGAATGAGGGTGCTTTGATATTGTGATAGAGCAACCCCATTTACATATAGTTTATTGTACATTACATTGATTAAGTCAAACCAACCATAACCTTTCTTAGTGTGCATCAAATTTGCGTATCGAAAACTGTGTAGACAGGTTATCCTTTATGCATCTCCAGTCTGATGATATTATCTTTACTGCATAACGCAACTGATGCCACCCCTTGGTGCAAGGGTCTTATTCGCCAAAAAAAAAAAAAAAAAACCACAGGCGAAATCATATTTATATGAAGAAATCATGTAGTCTGAGGAAATCATAATGAATTTAAAGCAACTAGGTATACTAAAACAGGGGGCTGCAAATATTGATTCGTCTTTATGATTTATTATCAAATCAAATTCGAGGTGCACAACAAGAAAATGATGTTATAGGAAACTTGTATGGATAAACCCCCAATTCACTTCGTTGAATTCGATAAGTTTGGAATTCAAGAGACACATCATTAGAATTGAAAAAATAATGGTGGCATGTGTCCTAAGGTATTCACAGTAAATGTCTTAAAGAGGAAAAAAAAAAGAAAATATATTATCTCTTGCTCACACAATATATAGAAATATGTAATTAAAATGAATGAGATTTTGAAATTAACAGGAAATTAATGAATATAAATTAAAATGTACTGATTTTTATTAATCACATCAATAATTGACGCGTCCATTGTAGTTCCAAAAAACATTGCTCAAGAACATAATGTGTTTTTATTACATGATTGGGAAAAAAAAGAAAAAAAGGAAAAAATCTTGGTAATCACTTCATGGATGCTTCACGTCCCAGCTACTTTTTCGTTACCACGAACCCGGGGTCATTGAACCATCTGATATCGGGCTCCTCAAGCATGTACTTGTATAGTTGGATTGAGATGCTACATCGAGCGGATGCAGTATTGAAATTTTTTGGCATCTGGTCAATTTTTCTTTCGAATAGGAATTCAGCATACTTTATAACAAATATCCCATAATCACCGTTGCACAAAGCAAAAAAAAATTCACATGAAACTTATATGGTTCACACAATGCACCTGTCATTTCAGTTAATGCCAGAAAAAGTTGGGCGATGGTACTAACCGGATCCAATGCATTATTAGAATATTTTTTTGTTCTTTGCTATTAAGAGTTTTGGTTTTGAAAACATGTATTTAATACCTTATACACGCACATCTTGCTATGTTATAATAATTGTACCATGGTGGGAAATGCATGCAATATACCATTGAAATATAAAAAAATAAGTTGCAAAGAATTTAGGACTTACCCGTTTTGTTGTTGGGGGCAATTTTCTATTATCCTGCAATCAATAGGATATTCGGGGAATGTGCGGACTGAGGAGTTCAAGGATCTTCCAAGTATAGGAAGGGCGATGAGCATCGAACAGGCAGATGAATAAACCAGATGATTCTTTATGATTTTGTTGTATGAGTTATAAATGTCTAGTCGCCAATTTACAATGTTGAAGTGAGCCAGAATCCAGTGTCCTGGTGATGGAATCCACATCGGTATTAGCACATGATCAACTTCTGTCCACGAGATATGGAACGGAATCTTCATTCCCTTTGCATATGAGTATAGAGATTCATGTTTGTGCAATGCTTTAGTGTTGAGCAGTATATCCCTAGAGATGCCCCTAATTTTGCCATCAAAGGTGCAGTCTGTTGTTACTTGTTATGGCTTTTAGTGTGGATCCATTTCTCAACTTCAGTAACATACGAATGCAGTAGAATGCAGCGTCGATATGCTGCATAATAAATCAAAAAATCAAATCGTGATAATTTTTTGGGAATAAATATGTATATACGTTAGGGTCATGCTAATGGGGGGATCTAAGTAGGCATTACCCAATCGTTTAGAGGGCAGCCGGCCTCATATAATCATGGCACCTGATAAGTGCTTTAGTAGCACGTATTTAATTTACTTATTATCTTATTTTATTATTGGTTTGATCCTATTGAAGTATCGTTTAATGCACTTTCACTTATTGTGCTATGTAAGGTCAAAAAGAAGAAAAAGAAAGGAAACAGGACCAAAGAAATACAAAAAAATCAAGAAGTGAGGTTCAAGGGCATATTCAAAGAGCTCCAAATCAATAATGGCATGTGGGAAGAAGATTAGATGCAAAAATTATGGTCAAAAAAGGTAAGGGGTGAAGTTAGAAATCAAAAACCAGCAAGGATTGTGATCATGAATTTTAGTCATAGATTGAAGCTCAATTTTGTCATAGAATACTTTCGAATATTGGAAGAGCTATTTCACAAATAAGTTTGGATATTTGAGTTTTCTTTCCAACTCAACTTGAATCACGACAATCGGATTTTGGGAGAAAAAGTTATGACCAAAACATTGAACACATGCGCTTCTCGGCAGAAATGCACTTACGGCCGTAACTTCCAAATTTCGAAAATTTTCAGTAGCTTACTTACGGTCGTAATAAGGAAAGTTACGGCCGTAACTTTCTCGCGAAGAAATTTCCTTATCTGATTCAAGGTCTATCTTTGGTATATCTTTGGGGTAAAGCTAGGGCACGATTTTGGGAGTATTAAAGGAGCAAAATCACCACAAAAAGAAGGCTGAACATTGAGGAAAATTGAGAGAAAAATATAGAGCATTCTTGGGAGATTTTAAAGCTCAAGAATATCAACAACAATGGAATTCATGAAGCAACTTGAAGAATCTACCACTACCATGCTATGCTAAATTCCATATCTTGTTCAAAGGGGAAGTTGTGTTAACTTGATTATGTTATTTTCTTTTCCTACAAATTAGTAGCGTGAATTTATTCCTTTATTTCAATTGTTGGATTATTATGTTTTGAATGTTCAATTGAGTTTATTTGATTAATAGTTTAATTTGGCCAATTGGATTATTGATCTTTGAATTCATGAATATGCTATGTTTAGATTCTTGATCTGTAATTGTCATTGAATCTTTACTTTAATAGCAAATAAATCTTGTGCAGGTTTAGTAATAATTCAACTTGGATTGATTAATTCGAGCTTGTGAAATTAACGATCCAATTCAATCTATTCTTCTAGATTTTCATACTAGTCGTGTATTAAATCCTAAGAGCTTGTTTAGGATTGTCCGTGGCTAGAATTGGTTCGAAGAACTTGTTTTGAATCAATATACATAAGGAAGAATTTAGATAATCAGAGCTTGTTGATTATTTATGATTGATAATTGAATAGGGATATAAACACGTTATAAGGAAAAGATAACATTAATTAAGGGCACAACCGAACCCGATAACAAGATTTCTTCTTATATTATTTCTCTAGTCATATTTAATTGTTTATTTTTATGCATATTTTTTATTCAAACAATTTCAAACAACAAACCCCCCATTCCATTTTAATTGATCGAACAACTAAAATTAGTTTCCGTTCCTCGTGGGATCGACCCTTACTCTCACTACTACATTATTAATTAATATTTAACGAGTAAGGAATTATTTATTATTTTGGTGCATTGCGACACACATCATCACCACATATCGGAGAAGATTGTAATGGGGCCTAGCTTCATGTCCTTTGGGTTTTGAACCATTTCCGTGTCATGATCCAAGGTACTATGTGGGGGACGAGAGGGTCAAACAGATATCATATACCCTAGACAGGCACAAATTCCAAAAATATACATTTTAAATGTGGGAAAATATTTAGATACCCGTTGTTGCTCTTCAAACAGTTTGCATAGAATTTGTTGAATATAAAGAGGTCTGCTTGTGATGGTGGATCCAGGCATGATATGTAGACAAATGTGTACTAAATGGCATCACTTCTAAGCACTCCGAAGGGATTCATTTTTGAATTATTTTTTTTGTTGTAACCCTTTTCGTTGTTGCTGCCTTCTGGAAATATAATAGGGATTGGTGTCCACTGAGATTACATTCAAGATACAGTGAGGCCTGACATAATAAATTAAAAGTTCCACTTGTAGTTACAATAGCAGAATAAATTTTTTTTCATACCTTCCTGTCATCACCATCAATGGTTATTATTTTTTTGGATGGAGTTATGTTGTAGTCACTATTGTCAACAGGGTTAGTGTTTTTGGTAGTTGATGATGGAGGGTATGCATTGTATTGTAATGTCCCATTTGACTTTGGTGGTGTAGTGAATCTCACCTTTTTGTTTTTTTCTCTACTTGAAATCTGCAAGATAAACAAGAATACGCACAGGGAAATAATTTGTGACACTGATACTTTACATATATGAGAAAACCAACCTAATTTGCATAATGGCAATTAAAAATATCGAAAAAGAAATAGAGTTTGCTTGCAACTTCAAGGACGATATCATCAATCTCCTTGATATGCTCTGTAGTTAGCACCAGACCATCATCAAAAACAATTGACTTGTTGCTAATGTCTTCATCAATTCCCATATCAAAAGATGGAGGTGAAAAGTCCCCAGGGAGTTCGTGAAACCTTTTTGTTTTAGACCAGGATGAGCTGCCAATTGAAATCTGTTAACAGATGCTCAGATTTGTTATCCACCAATAAAGATATAGGGTTGCTTTGTCTCATTAATGATTTTGATAAAAAAAAGAGGTGGTGTTTATGTTTAGATTCGTCTAATTGTTATAAACATGTCTATTTTGGGGTTGCAATTAGCATATCTCAAAAACACTGGCATGATAATATGTGAAGACACAATCATCATAGGGACGCTATGAAGATGGACCAATTATCTATAGACCTAGAAAAGGACGTCATCCTTAAATTAGAAGGAAAGAAAAACCTTGTTACAAGAAACTGATTTGTCAGACAACGGAGAGGTTATATAACCACGCCTTGAACTTCCATTAGAATTTACTTGCCCAATTGATGCACCAGGCGAATGCATCTAAGTCACATAGATGAATAAGAAATCTCATAAAGGAAACACAAAATCATCATTATGTATCAGTATAAAGAACAGCAAAATAAATTACTAACTGTCTTGTCCATGAACATGTGATGACCAATCAAATCAAGCTAGTTTAAATGATGATCACATGAGGTCTGATATAGTGGAACAAATGGGCGTGCTGGCACAATTAAAGCATAATAGTAACACATCTAAAATTGCCTTAGGATGAGGTATTAGTGTAACTCTTTTTAATGAAACTGCACATCAGCATGTTAATAATACATTTATTTTTTATAACATTAATGAAACTCTTTTTTTTTTGGAACTCATAAATCATGAGTGCAAAACCTGATAACGATGTTCGAGTATGATGCAACAAAGTGTGAACATGCTGATGAAGATTGCAATCCAGTTGAGGAATTATTATGCATTTCAATGAGCAGCCCCGAATCTACTTTGGAAAGAAATGATCACCAACCTAATAACCTGCCTACTTTCTACATCATCATATTGGTGTGCTAATTCTAAGTAAATATCTAGTATGAACATACCAAGTATTGGATCTTACAAATGCCAAAATTCAATACCACTGTTGCCATGTTGGCATCAGTGACTAATCATGTTTTAAAATGAACCTGTCAACTATTTCAAACATATAATTTTTTTCAAAAATACCTGTGATAAAGATGTACTCTTTGGTGTAATTTTAACAGTAGGATTTGGATGAATATGTGGGGTGAAATGTTGTGACTTGATTGATGGTGCAGTACAACCTCCTGTAGTTTTCATATGTTAATTTGACCGAAGCTTATTTGTAGAAGATTTAGGGATTTGCACCTATCAGTTCCAGTAATGCAATAATGCAATCAATTACTGGCAACTTCTATAGTAATGCAGCTGAAATACGACAGGCTGGTATGAGACAAGTTTATGATATTGTATAAGAATTAGTACTTACATCAATTTTATTCTCTGTGGTGCGTGATTGATGTTTGGTTTTACTGCCACACATTAATGATGAGCTATTGGAACACCTAACGAGTATTGCTTCCATACATTCTTCTATCTTCCTGTTGAAAAAATTCATCAATTTCTCCATTTTTTTCCGCATGATGTAATTTTCAGTTGCAAAGTTGTTATGTTCACGAGCAATTGATTCGAGGCAATCCATGTATTTGGCGAATGATGTTGCTTTTACCTGCAAGGATAAAGACTGGGGCATGGGTCGTGATTGCAATTTTAATATGGACAGTTAACACAAAGTAGGCAATGACAAGCAACTACATACCTTGGTTCTGTTTGGTGATTAGTCACGCCCTTTGTTGTTGATTTTTTTATTCAGAAACATGTCATTGCAAACTAGATGCAAGACAGCCCTCGTTTCCTGTTGCAAATTAGTAATTTCATCCGGAGGTTGCAACAGCTTAGTATTAGTTCGGGTATTGGTTTCAGAGTTAATAATGCTGGGTGACCCAGTGTTGATGCTTGTTGTGTAGTGAGTATCTCTAGATGCTAGCAAAATGGGATTGTGATATGTTCCAGACCATTTTGGTAATGTCCCTGTGTCAAATCCACGTGGGGAGAAGTCTGGGATTTTGAAAGGGTCATATTGACCTGTCTTGAAAATACCAGAACTTTCTCCAATGTATTGATCCTTTGTCACTATGTATCTATCCTCAACAAAGACTTCGATTTCCTCGTCACTGGAATCCACAGCATATACTACTTCTTTCCCCTTAGCTTCAATAGATGTAGTGTTAACAGAATTTGACTGACCAACATGTTTTATGGTGTCAAAGGTATCGTCTGCAACCAACATTCTATTGTTATTGCATCCAGCGCATGCATTTGTCTGATTAAACAATGGCACTGGTGGTAATGCAGTGACAACGATCACATGGTCAGTCATTGTTCCATCAATTTTATGAGTGGGTGATTGGTCAGGGACAGAATTTTTAGAACAACAATGACTGCACGGTTGAATTTGTGGCATTACGAAATCGTCATCGTCATCTATGATCACACTTGCTGGTGCCTTTTTTTAATTTCCATGATGACTTTTCTTCTGCTTCATTGCAATGAAAAGTGGATCAAGAGCTTCAGCCAGATGAGGAGTCATTTTCACAGCTCTTATCTACACCAAGATTGAACAGGGGTTACAGATTTGGACACCGAATCGCATTTGGGAAAATAAATAAATAAATAAATTGTCCACATCACATATAATTATTAATAAGTGATCATTCATCAAAGCTTGATAGGGGACTCACCTCGGGGTTACAAAAAACATCTACAGCCAAGTTTAAAGCTGGAAGATCAACGTCAACCTCAGATGACCAGTTGAGAATTCTCTGTCGCCTACTAGCAACTTTATAGCATAATTTGCTCTGTAATATGGGGATGGTCTCGTAAATCCAGATTTGGAATGCAATGAAGAAATCGTTAAGCCTATAGCTCATTGTAGGCCTGCTCTCACCCTACACGGTTACAACTTTGTTTCTTAGTGCTTGTTGCAGCGACGCAAGGGTGAGCTTGAAAAGGTCCTTTCCCCATGGATATAATTTCATATCAATTGAATCAACTAGGATGAGTAGTGTTTCGTCCACAAACCTATCATATGTTGTGCTGAACATCATATGCGTGACTAGGAAGAGAATCCCCATTATCACGACATCGCGGTTGTTGCGATTTGACATTGCTTTGAAGACATCAAACACATCGTCATTTGTAATATTCGATAGATGACTGAAATACTTGGACCTTATTCTATAGTATCTGGAAGCATATTTTGCCCTATTTTCCTCGTCGGAACAATGAAGACCAATAATCAATTGGAATTCTTCGATGCCAAATCTAACAGTATCATTTCCAAAACGGAACCAGATCTCTTCGTTGTTTGGCTAATTGACCTCCCGCAAGAGAAATTGGTATATCAATTGGGGATTTACAGCAACCTTCTGCATGTCAAGAAAAGATCCAAAACATGTAGATTTGAACATATTTTTCTGAACATCGGTGAGCCATTGCTGCAGAGTAGCCACAATGAAATCAGATGCCTTAACATTTACTTTACCCATGAACCAGTCATCTGGGTTCGCCTTAAATTCCCATGGCTGTCATTTGTGGAAAAAAAATTAAGAATTAAAGAACATGCTATTTGGGGGAATCCAACATATGTGCCAGTCATATAGTCATTTTCATACAAGTTTTAATCAGAAGCAGTTCCGCCAGCAATTAGTATTTTATACATTAATCAGCTATAATATTTTGCACTATCAAGTTAAAAACAAATAGAAGAACCAATGATAATATTTTGATGCAGTTGTTTAACTATGCAAGGAATCAAGGAATAAAAATATTCTAAGTAAATTAATTATAGTTCGTCATGACATTTTATTGTTAATAATTTCATATAAAGCTTAAATTGTTAGATAGTAAGGACTTTAACTTGAGAGGTCTTTTTGCAACTACAGACATGGGGTTAACCTTCAAAGTTCCTGCATTCTCAACAGGTTTCATCTCTTCCGACACTGCTAAATGCAACTCGTAATATTGTTGAGACAACATTAAGTTGTTTTGGGATCAGATTGGCTGATAGAACAAAACTCACTATACTAAAAAAGATGCTTCTGGGATTATAAATCCATCAAGGTAAAGGACAAGCACTTGAACTGCTTTGTCTAAAGGTTAAGTGTTCAAATTTTGTGCGACCACAGGATGCTGAAAGTGTAAAAATGTGACAGAATGACTCTCTTATTGGGGCCACCATCTTTTGGAAAGACAACCCTTCTGAGGATTTTAAAGGTTGGCTCTAGCTGTAAGATTGGATCCTTCCTTAAAGGTTCCAAACTCCATTAATTTTCATGAGAATTTTACAAGAGAAAAAAGGCAAAAAAATTGGACTTCTAACTATTCAAATATGGAACAGACTTAGGAGAAATCACTTACAATGGACATAGGCTAACAAATTTTGTCCTACAGAAGACATCTACATACATTAGCCTACATGATGTTCATGTTGGGGAAATTACTGTCAAAGAAACTCTATATTTCTCTGCAAGATGCCAGGGGGTCGGTTCTCGATGTGGTAATTTTTGCAAGTATCATTCACGATTGAAATTCTTTATGTATGGACCATATATATCAGCATTTTTAGATTCTTAGTTTCAGAAGCAAATTATGAGCTTTTAAAATCCTGCAAAATGTGCCCTATGTTGTCGTGTAAATTAATTTCAAGTACCAAAAAAAAAAAAAGAAGACTCGATGATGGAGTTAAGATACGATAAACACTAGATTCTGCAGGTTATGAAAAGATTAGATGCCTCCAATTGCAAGTATTTAATCTACCTTAAAGCATATGATATGTGTAGGTTGAGTATGGGCATAGCATACTTGAAGATAAACATCCAGCAAATCCTGCACTTTTAAACCAGTATTCATCTATTGTCTGATGCTTATCTAAAATATCAACCTATATATTATGATATATTTAAAGAGAACAAATATTAACTTTTAAAAAGAAATAATCACATCCATCACTTTTAAACCAATAATCATCTATTGTATGATGCTTATCTTAATATGGAAATAAGTCCCCATATCATGTGTCTGTATACTGCTCTACTGAGATTATAGGATCTTGGTTATCACACCTGCACAGACTTTGAACCAAAACTGGCATCGAATTCTAGCACCGTAATCAAGTATAACCAAAAATATCACTGATTATATTAGTCCTTACGTATGATTACAATCATAAAAATATTGATTCTTGTATAGTATTAGTAGTACAACACCTTGCATTATAATGGTACTTCTTTCGAAATCTTTGTCCGGCAAGGTGTGCGAACACCCTTGCAGTGTTTCCTCAGCAAACCAAAGCCTGATGCTTTTGATTTGAAGTTGATCCTAGAACTAGCATTTTTCCTGGATCTCTGCTTCCCCATTATCTCTGTTGTGTGCAAAAAAAAATGCAGTAGATTAAAACATAAAATTAATCTTGAAGCTTGCAAATCTGAATCACAACGTCATAAATATTAGTATCTATTTAACTAGAAAAAAGAGAAAATGTACAGAACTTCGTTCTTGCACCCTTGTGTTCCGTAAAATCATGTTCAGTACTTTCACTTCTCAGCCTACTTCAAAATCCAAAAATGTTGAATCCGGTTGAAAACTGATGGAAATCAATACTTCCAGCAACCGGATTATGATGTTAATTCCCAATTGGATAATGATATTTGTAGAAAACTCCAATTTCAAACTTGAATGATCATTACTTAAAAATCATCGCAAAAATCTGTATCAATGCGCAAAACCCAATTCAAAATGTTGATGCTGTACAAAGAATTTAATCAAGAATATACCTTTCCCTTTTAATTTTGTTTGTCTGAATGAGTTGAAAAGGTAGCTGAATCCACATTAACGAGGGAGAGAAATGTAAGGAGTGGTTACGAGGTAATTTTGCTCAACATCCGTTATGTTTGAAATTTGAATATATATATATATATATATATTGATTAAATTTTTAAAATAATAGATGGCATATCCCTGATTATTTAATTGAGGGTGTCAAAATTCCAAGGGAAAAATACATATATAAGGTGTTTACAATACATAATTTCAATTTTAAGATATAATTTAAAAACTTTCAAAAATCAGGTTGTAGTTATAATTACTTAATTAAATTAAAATAATTAAAATTTTTTATTAATTATATAAATTCAGGTCACAACACAATATAAAATTCAGGTTACAAAACGCAAATTGCTTAAGTCACAAATAATTTTAGGGTCACAAATTATCAAAATAGTAGGTCACAATAACAATTTTTTTGAGGCACAAATAATATCAAGGTCACAAATTTTAATTTAATCGATTCCAAGTTATTTCTAGGTCATAATTTATCGATTTGTTAGGTCACCAGTCTTTTAAGCCACAATTATCATATTATTAGGTCACAATTCTCTTATTAATTATTAGGTCACAAAATGTTCAAAAACTTGCCCACGTCACAATCTCACCACCCCACAACCACCACCACCTCAACACCGTCACCATCGTTTATTTTCACTTCAAAAAATTACCAAAAACAACATGTGACATGTAATTAGGGGTGGGCGTAGGTTGGGTTGGGTTGATTTTTTGCCCAACCCGAACCCAACCCACTATGGTCGGGTTGATAAAAAATCAACACAACCCAACCCAAACATGAGTTCAAATCCAACCCAACCCAACCCAATCAAGTTTCGGTCGGGTTGGGTCGGGTTGGGTGGTTTGGGCTTTGGTCTAATTAAATAAAATTCTTAGAAAATTAAAAAATTATGCCCATAAATCAACTATTAACTCAAATAAATTATGTACAATACAATAAGCTCAAATATAATAAATTGAATATTTGCTAATAAAACTAAAATATGTTCAAATTATATTTGAGTTTCATCCAAATTAAAAATGGATTTAAGATTCTTGAAATTTAAATGGTCTTATATTTTTTAAATTTTGATTGGGTTGGGTTGGGTTGGGTTTGTCATCCAACCCACAACTCAACCCAACCCAAACAAATTTTTTTTTTATAACCCAACCCAACCCAACCCAATTTTCATCAAAACCCAACCCAACCCGATCGGGTTGGGTTGGGTTGGACGGTTTTGACGGGTTGATGCCCACCCCTACATGTAATCTACGCTCACCACCCCCTGAATATTGTTGTCACCACCACCTATGCCTCCACCTTCACCTTCACATCAACCGCAAATTAAAAAAAAAAAATTGCAATCATCATCTACCAATCCGTCGTACTGTAACACACAAAGCATCACCACACCCAACCACCATCATCACCGCACACCAATGCACCACCGCATCCACCAAACCGTTACATCACCACCACCACCATCGCATCATCACACCGCTACACCACAACCTCACCCACCACCTGATGAGATCCCAATCGGGGAATCTCGTCGAACAACGCGGAATAACGAAATTAAAACCTAGGAAAGATCTAGATCAGATTTAAACACAAAAAATAAACAAGAACACAGGAAATAAACAACGAAATTAAAGATATATCAACGATAAAATATTGACCCGACAATCACGACGCAATTAATGACGATGCGGATTGAAGAACCAAGATTGGTGAACGCCACAAGGACTCGTCAATTTCCTTGATAAGATTCTAATTGGAAACGCCACAAATATTCTCACGAATATTTGATAAGAACCAAGTTGAATTTGTTCTCGAAGAACACAAAAGGGACTCCTCAACCTTTTAATTGGAGAAAACTTTCTCAACTTAAATTCAATAATCTCAAAACTAAATTGTCTTTTACAATCATGGAAAGGAATATAAATAAGAAAATAACCTAGCCACTAATTGGGCTCAAAACAGAATCCTAATTAGACTAAAATACTAAAATAGGAAAATAAATAATTAAAAGCGGAAAAATAATCAAAATACGCGAAAATCCGGAATATTAGATTTACGGCCGAGACTTACGGCCGTGACCATATATCTTACGGACGTAACTATGAAATTCTGTAATTCTTCATTTAAACCCGAGGCGGAGTTATGGTCGTGAGGATTATTCTTTACGGCCGTAATGAAGGTTCTGCTCAAATTTGCGATAGCCGTGTTACGGCCGTAACTTCTACTCTTACGGCCGTAAGATGACTTCTGCACTTTTTTTCCCTCTGAACTTCGATTCCTTGCTTCGGCTTGATCCTTTCTTCCTCCCGGCTCGACCCCAACACGGAACTTGCTCCATTTTTCACGTAGATCACTGTTATACTGCCGATGGCTCAACTTCGCCCTTCGATGCCTAGTCCGGAATGTATCACCACCGCAACACCCCACCAACACCACAACATGTGACCCAAACTACTAAGTCTGAGCTTAAGGATCCCCGTTTCCAGATCTAAGAATGTCGCCAACCATCCTCAGTGAAGTCGAGGTCGAAACCGTGCAGCAACAACTACTATTCCGACGACGTCTAAATCGAAAACTCCTGCGCGCGGTGAGTGAGTTCATCGGAGAGAACGCCGAGAGAAGGTGGAGGCGCGGTGAGTGAGCGAGTTCGCAGAGAGAGAGAGAGAGAGAGAGGGGGGGGGTTGCTGCGGCTTCGGGAAGAGAAAATGAGGAAGAAAGAGAGACAACGTGTGTTAAATGAGAAGAACTAGGGTTTGATATGTATATGACTGTAGATAAATATGATGATTTTATTTTAATTTTATTGTTATTAATTTTAAAATTAAAATATGTAATTGGCACCTTAAATTTGAAATAAAACAAGTTTCACCTTATTTATGAATTTTGATATTTAAAAGTAGGGTTGGGTGTAATTTCCACAAATTCCAATTGCATGCATCTTAGGTGGGTTATAGCATAAATTCCACTTAAATTAAATTAAATTGTTACTCGAGAGAGCCGGTCCTTCCATGAGTCCAAGAGTCGGTGGACTCAGCCCAAAAGCCCAAACAAAATTCTGAGGCCCAAAATTTTATTTGATGTTCCAAAAAAAAAAAAAAATTGAATTTTGTTTGGGCCAAATGGCCAATGGTTGGCCCAAAAAAACAAGTATTACATATTTAAACCATACATAATAACAAGTCGGAGTCCCAGAAGCATTACAACCAAAAAAAAAAAACGGCGCAGAAGGTAAAAGGATGAAATGAAGAATTGAGTCTCCTGTGATCTCGTCTTCCCCGAGTCCGCCCCCAGCTCTGCCTTTGTCAACGGTCGATCACTCATTGAAGGACCGGCTCTTATTGTCAATTGGCTTCTCTATCTTTAGGTAAGTTAATGAAACCTCTTTAGTCACATTTCGTATCTTTTGATTTTGTTAATTGTTATGCTTTCGTAATTTATTTTTCCTGATTTCTTGTATATATTACAATGTTCAATTTTCTAATTTTCATTTTGAAGATAATGAATTGTGTAACTTGTGTTGAATATAATGTTAGGCAGTTAGGGTTTGTCATATTTTTATTAAAAAAAATGGGGCTTTTTTCATTGTTGATTAGTGGCCTTAAATTGTGATTTTTTTCTTGAAAAGTTAATATTCTAAAATCAAGCTCGATTTTTTCTCTAAGTCTAATTCATAGTATTAACCAGATAGGAAGACGGCAGCCAGGAAGATAATCGGATACTAAAGTTGATTCATATCTTGAAATAAGATGTTTTATGAATTGGTTTGGAATTACTTGAAAATTTTATTGACCTAAGAGGCTAAGACATCAGTCATTTGACATTGAATAATTGACTAAGTTATTAATACTTTTGCCTCCAAAACGGTAAGGCGAGCTGTATTTAAGTGATCATTTTGAACTTGTTTGATCTTATTATTCAATTGTTATATAAATATTTTGAATATTACATTTAGTTTAAGTTTTTTGTTGTCTTTTGAGTATATTGGTTTAGCTCTAGAAAATTGTTATGAAGAAAAAAATTGAATGAACACTACAACTGTAAGACCGCTTTTCATTTTTAAGTGCAATTTTAAATTTCGCGTAAAATTTATGTTAAGGTTGTTGTGAATTTTAAATTGATAATTATTATTATCTATAATTTTAATTATTTTGCAGTGGAAGGACTTGGACGCCGTCTCGCTCAATTTGCCAATTAGAAAATTATAAATTGTTTACTTGCAATTTATGTGATTAATTATTTTACTGTTTAAGCTTACTACTTTCTATTTTATTTTGTTAAATTCGAAGTTGGGGGATAGTTTGACGGTGATTGAAAAGTAAATAAAACTTATGAACTAAAAGTATGTACTTAAAGAGAAATGAGGGACCAATTTATAAATTACCAAAAGTTTATATCTAACCCTACCCCTAATTAAACTCATTACTCACTCACTGTCTCTCTCTCTCTCTCTCTCCATCCGGTCTCTCTCTCTCTCTTCGCGACACTCTCTCGCTCGCCTCTCGGTTTCCGCCTCCCTCAACCTCTCCCCGGCGACGTCGACGTCAACCACCACACCACCGGCGGCCACGACCGCGATCTCCACCACTTTCCAGCCCTCGGTGAGCCCTTTTTTTTTTCGCCCCTCCGCACTGCTCACACGAAACCCGAACGCACACACACAACACACGCACACTGCCCACCGAACGCACACATGTAAATTGGTGTATGTATATATGGAATTGATGTATATGTATATTTGTGTATGTTTCTGTGTATATATATATATATATATATATATATGTGTAAGTTTCTGTGTATGTATATATTGATGTATATGTTTCTGTGTGTGTGTGTGTGTGTGTGTGTGTGTGTATATATATATATATATATATATATATATATATGTTTAAAAAGTTCAGATTTTTAAAGTTATATGGATAGATTTCAGATTTCAAAATTCGTGAATTTGTTAGTTTAATTGAAATGTTTAGTTGTATTTCGAGTTAGAAATGGTAAATTTCGAAATTGGGAAATAGCATATAAATGATTTCATTGATTCTCAGACCTGATAGTGATTTTTCAGAGTTATGAAATTTTGGATTTAATTAGTTTAATTGACAACCATTTTGAGGGTTTTTCAGATTTAAAAATTTTGGAAAATACTTGGTTTAAATTTGAGTTAGTTTAATTGAGTTTATGTTATTCTGGGTAAATTTGAGGATTTCGAATTTATGAAATTAGCTAATTGCTTAAATTTTAACTGTTGGATTGAAATTTGTAATTTGCAGATTTAAGAATGTATTTGGAACTTTAAGTTGGAATTTCAGATTTTGGAAACTATTAAAATAGGTTGTTTGATTGATTTTAGTTTAAATTGAAACCTTAATTATAATTTCACAGTCTTATGCAATTTAGGATTTAGAATGTAATGTTTTGGGAATTCGAAAGTATGAAAGGAATTTTTTGGTTTTATGTGCTTTAGTCTCGATGTAAGATCACATGTGAGTTAAATTGAAGTTTTAATTTCAGTTTATGTTTGATTGAGTATTAAAATGAATAACGAATTTAATTGTCAACTAAAAGTTATATTTTGTTAATGAATGAGAATAAAATAGGACTTTTGGTACATTGACGTCACGAGCATCCGAAACCTTTACACTTGCAAATTCAGAAACGGTAAATTACTAAGGATTGCATGTAAGTAAATCTCCCCATATTTTTATCAAAAGTTGAATGTAAAGGTGAAATTAATGTGTAAACGACTGTCTTGCAACTTACTTGCTTTGATGAATTTTGTTACCTTTATGAAAGTATATGTTATTAAGAAGAATGTTCAAGCATGCACGTTACATGTCATTGCATCATCAAGCATGCATTGGCATTAAAATTGGAAAGTCAAATGTTTTTAAATGAAAGAAATGTTCCAAGGTGCAAGTTTGTTCAAAAGTTATGTATCCCAAGTTTTTAAAAAAGAATGGATGTACTTCTAGTTCATGAAAGATGCGAGTGGGAAATGGGGCGAGGGGAACCGGCGTACCCGAATGTAATGAGCCGCATTGCGGTGGAATGAAGTGAATGAGCCGCTTTGCAGTGGAATAAATGTTAACCGCTTTGCGGTTTTACTTGTAAATGTGATTTGGTTCCAAATAAGAATTGCCCACTGTTATCTGATTGACTAGAAGTTACATCAAGTGAGTTCGCGATGGAAATGAAGTAAAAGTTTTGAAATGTCAAGTGAAAGTTTGAAAAGTTTGAAAGTTGGGAAAGGTTAAAGTGAATGGGGATACATACTTCAAATTTTTAAAGCATTTCATGTCATAAGCATGCATCACGTGCATAAGTTTACTTACTGAGCTTTAGCTCACCCAAATCCCTCCCCAATATTTTAGGTGATGAAATTTAGATGATCTGAGGATAGAGCATTTGGTGGCAGACTTGCACAGTACTACGATTTCTCATTTCAAATAAAGTTTGAATTGGAATTTCATAAATGTTTTTAGTTACTTTATTGGTTCATTCTTTTAATTGTTTATTGGATTTAATTTTGATAAGTTATTTATCTCTTTAGCAGTTTATCAATTCCCCATTTAGTTAAATGGAGCTCATGGTTTAAATTTATTTATGTTAAGGAGTTTGGGATTAATTTTGAATTATCGTAGAAGGTTGGAGGTTGAATGAGTTGTGTTTGATGATTTAAATAATTATGAGATTTCTCTACAGGTTGGTTAAGTCCAATTTATGGAGTAGACTCTGTCGAAATTTTTGTAGAATTTTATAATAGATAAGTGGTATGTTAATAATTGAAATGTTTATTTCCGCATTTAAAGTGAATGGAAGTTAACATGTCTAGGTTTAAGATTTTGAACTTGGGGTGTTACAACAACTTTAGGAGACCATTTTTAAAGATCGACTCAGACCAAAAAATTATTAGGACCGGCACTTACTCGAGTTAAATGAAGTTTTGCTTCTTGCATATCGTCACTCGTCAGCCTGAGTTAAATAAAATTGTATAAGGTTGCTTTTTATTGCACATTAAAGATTTTGAAAATTGTTGCCAAATTGAAGAATGTGGAACCACCTATAAAACTGCATATAAAGATGTTGAAAACCATTATTTTCCTCGATTTTTCGTTTATAATTGCAATACAATGAAATATTAAAAGGTAGGCCTTTAGCTGGTGTTGGGACCCAATAATTTTGGAATTTGATATTAGTAGCAAAAAACGTAATTTGAACTTTCAGAATGTACCCCTTATCAGCTCTTTCGCTCCTCACCAAAATTTTAATTCTTGGTTTTTAAGACTTGGGTTTCTCTGTCTAATCTTATCTATCTTTTTGCATTCATGTCACCCGTCCATATATAGACACTAAGAGAAGATGAGAAAGCTGAAATTTCATGAGAAGAAATTACTGAAGAAAGTGAATTTCTTGGAATGGAAGAGAGAAGGCGGCCACAGAGAAGCCTTAGTTATGCACCGTTACCATGTAACCAGCAGAGATGACTACAAGAAGTATACCTCTCATTCTTTCCTCATATGTACATCAATGGGTTGTATAAATTAGTTTGATGTTTCTTTGAAGTTTTACTCTTTTTTTTTTTTTTTGATAAAAGTGAGATTATTTAATTATCTGCCATACTTTTTAGGTATTCGAGTCTGTGCAGAATGGTGCAGAAACAAGTGAACATACTAAAACAGATGGATACTAAAGACCCTTTTCGGACTGAGATGACTGATGCCCTCCTGGAAAAGCTGTGAGTTTTCTCCTTAAACTTTAATTCTGATATTCATACACCTATCAAGGAGATTATTAACCACGTTGTTGTACAATTGTCAAATAGTCTTTAGAGCATATACAACCGAACAAACTGAACTAAGAATTTCGAAATTCGGTTAAGAAAACAAAAATATGAAGTTTGGGATTTCAATCATACTCTTTACAGACATGATAATATTCCATCTCGCACCTAACCATTATTCAATAGCTCTTTAATGGCTGCCTTTTGTTTATTAATTAGGGACTCAACTATACAATATTCAAATTGGGTAAAAAAAGGTGGTCTCACAATAAGATGTAAAGTCTTCCCCCCCGCGGAATTCTAATTTACATCTCCTTTACATCCCTCAATTGGAGACTATTCCGGCGAATTTGAAGATCTAAATTACTAATTAGATCTATTTTAGACCATAGTTGGAGATGCTCTTAATCTATAATTATATAAATTAGTTGTTTGGAAAAAAAGAAAAAAGAAAGATGAAAATCCAGATTTAGAATGAGCACAAGTTTTTTTTCTTGCCGAGTTTCTTGATTGGTTTTGAATAAGGCCTAAACTTACTTGATTGGTTTTGAATAAGGCCTAAGTTTGTACATGGACTGCACCTTTCCCTAGTGAGAAAGGTCTTATCCGGGTTGGCGTCTATTTTCTGCTTCTGAATTTGGAATTGGCATCTAATGGTTTTTGAAATGCAGAGGCTGTAGATAAACTCTTTTTTGTCTGAGAGTATGACAATTTCTTATGTTTGATAGCATATGAATCTGTAGAGTTTACTCTCTCCCCTCTTAAAATATTAAGGACAATTGTGATATTGTTTCGAGAGAACTTTAGATGTTAGTTTCTATAAATCTATCAATGTTCTAGCAGATTAAAATTTGTAATTGATGATCAAAGTAACTTTTTTAACTGTGCTCCTCAATACATTCTAATACCTTGAAGCTGGATGCTGGTTTGGGGGCTTTGAAGACTAGAATAGCGAATTATATTGTTTTGTACCCTAAATGTATACTTTTGGTACACATTTTTAATGAACATTAGTCAAAATTATAATAGATTTGATTACTTTGGTTTTATATTGTTGGTTAAGTTATTAAACTGTCCTTCAAGAATGATAATGAAATCCCACGTATTTTTCATCCACGCAGGTACAGCATGGGTGTGATACCATCTCGTAAAAGTTTGGCTTTATGTGATCGTCTATCAGTGTCATCTTTTTGTAGGTAAGTGTCAAGTGACAATCTAATTGCTTAAATTTTGAGCATGCCCAAATTATGACTTGCTTAGTTTACGAGATGATGATCTTAGAGAGTTACTTCTTATTAATAATCATATTCGACTTCAAATTGATCATTTTGTGCATAATCATAGATATTCACAATCCTACAGTGTTTGGCATGTCAACTGCTATTTTTCATGTTTGGTAAAGAATTATAGATAGCATTGGACCATGTTGACAATTGAGGAAGTAAAATAACTGAAAATTTGTTTTTTCTCCCCCCCAGTAGAGACAAACATGCACTTTATGCTCTAAGTCTTTTATAAATCAGTAATATTAAAGTAGTAGTAATATTAATCTGTGTGGCGAATTTCTGTCTCTCAGGCGCAGGCTGTCCACTGTCCTGGTACGTCTGAAGATGGCCGAACACTTGACAGAAGCAGTAACGTATATTGAGCAGGGACATATTCGTGTAGGACCTGACACTGTTACTGATCCGGCATTCCTTGTTACAAGAAATATGGAAGACTTCATTACTTGGGTCGATACATCCAAGATTAAGAGAAGGGTATTGGAATACAACGATAAGATGGACGACTATGATGCAATGAACTGAGCTTTCAGGAGGGCCATCTTGGATTATATTCTCAAAATGTTTTTTGTTTTTTGAATAGGTTTTATTACACTTTTGAACTTCCATCTTATGTCGAAGAGTTCGCTAAAGTTCTATTTCCATCTTGGATTGCTTGCCACTGATTGTCTTAATTCTGGACTGATATATTATGACCGTTGCTTTTTCTTTTCATCTTATTCTGACATACCAAAATGGTCGAAAATACAGTCAACTGATTGCTGTACGTATTGTTAAGTCATGAAAATTAGGAGTGAGCAAAAAAAGTTGAACCAAAAAACTTGAAACAGGCCATTTTCAGAAGAAAAAAAAAATTTAACTCGGTCGATTTTTTGAAAACCAAAATCGAATGTAAAGTCAAATAAATTGACTTGAGTGATTATTTGATTTTTACTAGTCATTCTACTTACACATTTATAGTTGCTGTTTTTATCTTTTTACCATTTACCTTTGATTTTTGTACATATTTATGCATTTGCATCAAATTCAATTTTTTTTAAGAGGAACCAAAAAATAATCAAAATTGAAACTGTTTGATTCTTGGGATTGAACTAAACATATAAATGCCCACGCCTAATGAAAATCAGTGTTGTGACTTGTGAAGAATTTCTCAAGGAGGCTTGAATTCAACTGTAACAAACTGATGAAAACTACACTAAACAGTTTCAATTGTACATCTTAGAACTTGTTTGGTTCCATCACTTTTTTCCCTCGAACTCATTTTCATTAAACCAATCACCTTTCCACACTTTTCAACCAAAAATTTCTCAAACAACTCCAAATCATGTAGGACCAAACAGGCTCTTAATTAGCACGCTGAAACTGTTATACAGAAAGTATAGGACAATTAACAAGAGTTCTTTCAATTACAGGGCACGGGAACAGATAATGAGACGGCAAATAGTGACTTGACTCGAACAAATCAGACAACATACTTCCAGAAACATGGGAAGAATCAGCTACTTGGAAGTATAAGAAATAATCTTAGCAGTATGATACAAGACAACCTGGTACAAACCGAGACGTGCAGGAACCGATTAATTCTTCTCACTCCTTTCGTCCAAATTCGTTAAATAGCTTTTGCGACATAACTTCCAGCAATGTCACAGCAATTTGAGATTCCACTTTGACTGTCTACAAGAAAAGCACCCAGAAAGCACCTTTTTTTCGACTGTGAAACGATATTCTTAAGTAGAGGTTACTTCTCATAAAATGCCAGAAGCTGCTTCACGTGATTTTGCCACGCAGTGACATTTTCTCCATCAATAGTGACCCAATCGACCACATTTGAGGCTGGCTGTTCCCACCATTCATCAAGCTACAAAAAAAAAATGCCACAGAAACAATTCTAAACATATTCTTTTCATGCGTTTGTTAAAAATATGTACTAAGGATTGGAACCGTGGGGAGAATTGAAGTAAACACAGACGAGTCACTTGGATATCTCTCATTAACTGAAAATTTTCAATTTTACAACAATCTGACTTGAAAATGAAGCTTTGGACACCAGTGACCTAGAAAGCACAGCCATATATGCTTGGATATGCATATTTACTGGTTTGTTTCTCATGAGACAGCCTTTCTCTCTACATTCATGCAGCATAACAAGATTTTGTAGTATCGAATTAATACGCTATCATTGAAAAATGTAATATCAATCAATAAGAAGAAATATGCATATCCAGAAACATCTTTGAATGCCAAAACCTGGGCTTCCAGCATGGTTTGCACTATACTATCAAGTTCACAACTAAAAGGAAATTCTGAGTTTCTATTCCGGGGGTCATATTGGTTGTCCATTTAATTCCAATTGGTTTATGGACACAGCTTTTAAGGTTCAAAATAGGCCTTTTAACCTACGATATGTGAGGCACACATTGGTTCAAGGATAATGAGGTCATGTCTAACATAATAATGTTAAAACGTGAAACTTTAATAATGTAGAAGTTCAGATAAACGTAAATCACGTTTGAACAAAAGCTACAGAATTTAGGGTGAAGTTCAAGTTCTGTAACATGAAGGGAAAAAGGAAAGAAGCTGAAAAGGAGCAAAGGTTGAAGCAGTTGATGACACGTGGGGGAATGAAGTTTTAACAACTAGCCAACTTGAATTCGAACACATTAGTATATTAAATCATCATTCCAATAGAATTTTTGCAACAATAAAGAATACAGGAGAAAACGGTCCTGTTTGGCAGAGCTTTCGAAAGGTCAAAAGATGCTTATGAGACTAAGAAATTGCTTTTAAACATTTTTGGATAATTTTTCTGAAGTATTTTATTATGCAAGCGCTTTGTCTCGCTATAAAAGCTTTTAGAGGAAGCTCACCTAAGGTAACTTCCTCATAAAGCTCTTTTACAAGAAGTAGAAGCCCCTCCAAACAGTCCAAAATATATTACCTAACTAAGGATAAGTCAAAAGTTGGTCGGCAATTCCGTAATTGCACAAGCACATCAAATCCAAAACTATGAACTAAGAATGTGATGAGGTTGGTACTTAATCCACCAAAAATTTAAAAGATTATAAATATTGATGACTACAGAAAAAGAGAGAGTAACTTGCTAAGTATTGAAGGGTACTCACCAAGCCTCTGACATATTTGCAGTCTTCAAGGAATTTTTGAGCATTGAGAACAGCATTCTTTAATTCTGGTATCCAGTTCTCTGTAACAGTTTTTTCTTGTTCAGCGGCCAAATGTAGGCAGTAATTTGTTGTCCTGTAAAATAAAGTCAATGTAAATCAGTAACGCCTCTACCTTTGTCCCAAACGAAAAAGACCAAATGGGTTTATTCTTAATGTCCATGTTTGTGTTTCCTACTAATAATTAGTAAGTGATGAAAAAGAAACACAAACAATGATCAAAGGTAAAAATTTAACTTAAATAATGTCAAATCTCGGTCCCAAAAACTACATTTAAGTTTTCTCTGGTCCTCCATTCTGCCTCAAATAAATGTCCATGCAATAGACAGCATGAGAACATAAAAGAGTTGATGTGGGTTAGACGCACCTATCGTACTCTTGCCGTGCACGATGAACGTGATTCAACAATGAATGACCGCTCTCAACAAGATCCCTTCGTACATGAACCAAATTAATTGCCTTGGCCAAGTCTTCCAATACACATGCCTCAGAACTTCGAAGCTTTAAACAAAACTCCATGGACTCCAGGACCGATGCTAAACCAGCATCCAAGCCATCCAAACCTTGGGGACAATATAATTAGCACAAACATTTTATATCAGATACTTGTATTGGTCAGAGATTTCATGAAGAAAAGATCACGCAACCAATCAATTTCAGTCAAAGGAATGTCGTGGAAATCTAATATTAGGAACCATAGCCAATTCATATTCAGAAATGTGACAACTAAATAAGTTTGAATTTCTCCTTTTATCAGAGGTACTTTAGTACAAATTTTGGTCCGAATTTCTAATGACTTATTTGTTGGAACCTAATAAACATGTATTGGATATTGAAACGAAAAAATTATATGAATTCATGCCAAGTCCTTGGAAACACTCTAGATGCCCAAAGCTTGCTAAGAAATGGGACTATGACATAAAGAAGACTAAGAGTTGTTTGCTCATATCCATTTTTTCAACTTTTCCCTCAAATTCATTTTTAACGACTACTTTTCACACTTTTCAATCACTTTTCAACCACACATTCTTCCAAAACTCCTCAAAATTCTCCAAAAACTACCTACACCAGTCAGGCACTAAATATCAAATTCTCTGATTGACATTTTTTTACACAAAACCAAAGTGAGGTGATTTAATCAAAGTTCACCAGGATGCTACCAAGAAAGCACCCAGGAGAAATTCTAATGATGGACAAATTCTCACCAGCAGGATACTGCAGGGCAGCAGAAATACGGCATATAGAAGGTACCGCAGAAGGATCTCTGCCACCAGCTCTTGCAGTCAGCAATGCTGCATTCCTTTCAGCAGTAGCGACTGCTTCAGGTCCTGTAGATCCATTAGCGCCCATTGCCTCCAGGAGTGCCTGATCAGAAAGAAAAGGGTGCATAAGAGACCTGGATGATACAAATATTACGGCTATGGGAACTGTTTATTTTCTTGTTGCTGGATGGGTCTCTTTTGGTTTTTAAGGTTTGAGGTAGAAAATTGTTAAAGAAAGAGTTATACTGACTTATCGGCAGGCAAATGAAAGAACTATTTATGAAATGTGTGCTGTGTCATGGGGACCCAAGATGATCCTGCAGAAGAAGGCCGATTCCAGAAAAAGAAAACAAAACATTTTTCAGAATGTCAAAAGGCCATCACATATAGTTAAAGTGGAGTCAAAACAATAAAAAAATGAACCTAAGTATTGGGGAAAAAACTAATATCAAAATAAATAATAAGTTTTCCAATCAGTAAAAGTGAAAATGAATCTAGCATTCCAATCTGCACATCAGACAACATATATTGCAGGAAATATCCAATATCCAGTCAAACGCTATTTAATCTGCATTTACATACCTGAGGGGTTGATGGAAGCATGTAAAGACTATTATCAGGAGTTTGACAGAAAGCTGAAACTTCTTTATCAATGAGATCTCTTGCACCATTTGACAAGTCCACAACAACATTACATGCTGGAATTATGGTGCTTGATGCATACTCCCTTGCAGCTAATGGCTGCTGACTCCAGAAAGAAGCAGCATCCTATAGTAACCAGAGAAAATTAACAAACCAATAGATTGCTAAACTATAAACAAAAGTTCAATTTATCCTACCAGGAGACGGAAAATACGACAGCCCTGTAGTCCTTTTTTAAACCACTTGGTGAGATGGTTACAAATATACTCATTCCATCTAATGTTTTTAAATACACTAACCTTCTCTTGATGTCACCTGAAGTATGCCATGGCTAAAGAATGGCAACATGTTTACAGAGACTAAAACTTGACTGTTCAAAGTTCCCAATACAAAGAAAAAATGGTAGCCATTTATTCCAGCTCAACTGAAAATGTGTGCAAGTGGAGTATAAAAAGTCTGAATCCTCAATTTTCACTTGGAAATTCTTCGAAATAACAAACCAATTCGAGGAATTTCTTTTGTTGAAAGCGTAATGATTATTTATCCTATTTGTTCTTCTACTTATCGTTACTCCTGACAGTAGCTATTCTCCACGAAAGGGTGACAAAAGGTTGGTTTTAAAAGAGAGAAAGCAGTAAGAATCCTATTTCCAATATTTATATTAAAAAAAAAAATGGAATTTTTTTCAGCACTTCATTGTCTGACCGTTACTGATGCTTTTGATTTGAGATTTGAAATATGGATGTAATTTTTACCTAATTACTTTATGTAGATTTATCACAGGAAAATTATCAATTATTACAGTCTCGGGAAGTAATTTAAACAGTCCTACCACGGCCACAGATAGAAATGGTTTTTCTGAGAGGGAGGGAGAGCTATCCTACCATGTTTACTCTAAGTAATGTATTGTAGACTGTTTCCAGTTCAGATCTGCGGGCATCAAACTCTTCAATTTTTTTCCACTTTTTCCTCAGAGAGTTTTCTGCTTCCTTCCTTTCTGCACACAATTTATTTAAGCGCTGTACTTCAGACAATAATATGTTCAGGCTAGCCCGCAATCCAGCTGCTTCTCTTTCCTTGGCCCAAACTTCTAACTGCAAAGAAGAGAGGCAAATGTATGATGTCCAGAGTGAAAAGTTTAAGTTTGAAGTTAGAGTCGAGTTACTACCCAAAATACTGAACAACGGAAAGGCTTTGTAATATGCATGAAACTTTTACATCAAATGATCAATCGAAGACGTATGTTATACTTAATAGTTTATTTTCAGTTTTAGAGCAGAAACCTCCCTCTCAGCCGCCAGAATCTCAATATGTTTTTTTTTTTTTTTTGGGGGGGGGGGGGGGGGGGGGGACTCAATACATATGCAAAACAACCATCTGTCTGGCAGTAGAAAAGTTCTTTCAAAAGAAACACAAAAGCCTCCAGCAAAAAGCTAAATAATAACCACCACCTTGCACCAACTGCATTTTTTCATTCCCCTACTCTTTTTCAACCAGTGACCTTAGGACTTTAAATCCCGTCAATTACCTGCATGGGAAGGTATCATTTGAAGTTGTTGATTGCCCACTGCACATGCATGGGGATGCAGGGATGATGGAGTTCCCCATTGTTAGAAGTACGGAAGTACCTCAAAATGCTGTTTTCATATTTATCTCTATACCAATGCCAAATTTCAGCCTTTTAACCTTCTCTTCAGTCCATGCCCAAATTATGATGAAATATTTTGGCCTATCAATACATGAAAGTATAAATTTTATATCTGGACCCAAGATCAAAAGTTCAGTGGCAGCCCAACATAGAACCAAACTCTGCTAACCTTCTAGTCTTATTTTTTCTTCCCAAAGAATTATTATCCCTCACACTTAGAGAATCAAACAAATATTCAAGTGAACATAAAGGTATTCTTAATTAATTGTAACATATCATCACTGACACATTGCACCTCAGAATATACATATGATGGGTGGTCTTAGCTGATTATGAGTTTTGCTTAGGGTGAATAGAGTCAATTAAGAGACGGCGTCCGAAGTGCAAACTAAAGCAGCTGGATAGTGATCTAGGAAGTGTGGGGACTACGCCCTTTTTACATGAATGCAGAGGGGATGACGACGCAACAATGAGATATTATCTTCCTCGATGATAAAGATGATTTGTCATGCCCTGTTCAAAGCTAATTTTATGCAGCATAAGATAAATCCAAAAGGTATCTAAACCCGATAAAATACAACTCTAATCATAATAACAAGAAAATAAAGCATGTCAATTATGAAGTTATCACTGAAATTCAACTGACATAGCTTATGCATACCTAGAAAATAGAATATAGATTACCTCAAGTTGCCTGAGGCTGCTCATACTCTGGGATGTTCCTGCTGCGATAAGTGAGTGGTTTGAAACTGCACCACCAGTTCCATGGAGACGTTTCAAAAGTAGTTGGCTCATGTTTCTAGCTTCAGCAGCTTTGTTGAGTGCGTCTTCAGTGGCCAAAAATTGCTGAACATGTGCTTTCTGTAGGAAATAAAATACATTACATACAATTGAAAAATAATAAAAAAAGTCACCATATAAAGAGGCCACTAGATAGAGAAGGTAGACCTGTCTTTCCAGAAGTTGATTTTCACTCCCTCTTGAAGGAGCATCACCTCCAATCTTCCCATTTCCATAAAGCTGATGGTGTAATGGCGAGCTTATATCAGGAGATGAAGCCTCAATTATTGTGTTATTGTCATATTTGTATCTAATCAGAAAGATTTTTACAGTCAATAAAATGAAAAAAACAATGGTATAGACTATAGAAACAGTGAAGACACCAAAAAAATCAAACGGCATGTGAACGAAATGAAGTATAGGAATAGAACTGAGAAGTAATCATACATACATCAGGCAATACTTCATTAATGGAAAACAAAAAAAAAATACATGAGTTATCCTGAGATGGAGTTTATAGAATTTGAAAACAACAAGAACTTAAGGTTATTTCCCCAGTAAACGTGGTGTCACCTGAACCTATCTTTTTCCACCACTCCATTAGATCCAGCACTATATCTACCAAAAGTACAACAAAACATATATGTAAATTTTGGTCTCTATCTTCTCTTCTAAAAAGTTCTACAGTAATAGCATTTCTCTTGTGAATCCAATCTTTAGTCTACGACATGCCTGGACGATGTGTTGTCCTTCCCTTAATTTTTTGCTAATTAGTGTTATATTAACTAGTTGACATGTACTGTCATTTTTTATTTGATTCATTCTAGTATAATTACATGTCCATCTTAACATCTTCATTTTCTATAGCACTGGTCTCATGGACATTGTCTTTTAGCATCCTAAAAACTCACTATTATAAAGCATAGTCGGTCTCATAGCCATGTAGAACTTGCCTTTTAGAGCATCTCCAAGAGACTCTAAATGCAAAATGCTCTTTATTTGAGAGAGTTAATGTTCAAAAAAAGCTCCAAGAGAATTTCTATTTAAATTGATTGGTCATTGACATATATAAAAAAAATATGTTAAATAAAATAAGAGGACGAATCAATATTTCTTGAGAAAAGCAAAATGAAGAGCCAAAATAGAGAGTATTGCAGGAGTGTAAAAAAAGTCTTACTCTCTAAGTCAAAAAATGCTCTCTAATAAATAGTCTCTTGAAGATGCTCTTAATTTGGTAACTTCAGATTATATAGAAATTTTGTATCATTTCTCCAGTATTTGAACCACTTTCATTCAATGCATTGATCATTTTCAAGTCTTGTTTCTTATTATAAATCAGACCTAGATACTTAAAACGGTCATTCTTGAGGACGGTATAACTTTTATTGGAACTCCATTACCATCGTTGTTTCTACAATGATTAATTGACATTCTATGTATTCTGTGAGTTCCAAGTTCTATTTTATGTTTAATCCAATGTTTAAAAAGTACATCTAAGCACAGAACATGGTCAAAGCACCCCGCCTCAGGCCTAGGCATGCAATCAGGGCATAGGTTCACCGTGCACGTTTATTTATTTTTTTATATTTTTTTTATTTTATTTTTTTCAATTTTTTTGAATCCAGTTATTGGTCATTTGAACCTAATAGTCAATGTAGACCTATACACCAAAATCAAAAAATAGTGTAAGGATAATTTTCTTATCTCTTGAACCAATTGACCAAATTAATATCTTGGCTATTTAACAGTGTATAACCATGGCTATCTTATTTTTTTAACTGTAGGAAATTTTTAAATAATTATGTATTTACAGTTTTGAGAGATTTTTGTTGGGAATTTCGAAATTATGTATAAACTATAAAGTTCCTATAAATCTATTAAGTGGGCATTTTCTAGTTGAAAATTTGAAAATTGCCTAGTTTTTGAAAACTTAAAAATTGCATAATTGCAGGAATTATTAAGCCTCCTTTTGAAAACTTTTCTTTGTTTATAAACAAAGAATTTGCTATTTTCAAGGTAAAATATGTGGTTGAAAAGAGGTTGGAAAAATGTGCGTGGTTAAAAAGTAATTTTAGGAAATGTGTTTTTTATAAACAAGTTTACCAAACAAGCTGTAAGTAATTGCATTATTTATGATGTCTGGAATGCATTATTTTATTTATTTTATGGTTTTAAAATAATTAAAATTAAAATAACAGTAAAAATAAGAAACATTTTTTCCGCCTAGACGTGGGCTCATAAAGGTTCATCTAGGTCTTGCCGCCTTGTCAAGCTTTAACCTTTATATAACACTGGTTATATATTCTAAGGTGCTTCTTCAATATAATTCAGAACCCATAATTCATTCTCGAAACACCATGAAGATAAGAAAAACAATAGTTGCAAATTACAGGATCATATAAATAATGGCTCGCAAAGAATATCAGTTAAGAGCTCATACACTGGAATGGAATCTCAATAAGTAACTTGTATCCATCATTACCAATTGACAAGCATGAATGGAATTTCTAAAGTGCACTGCTTCATCTTTGTAATAAGCAAAAACACCTCAATCAATCAAAGAGTTGGAGGGTAGAATTAACTTCCAAATACAGTGGTAACAGCATAGATAACCCGCAGAACAGGAATGCTTCTGCAAGCAATACAGAGGTGCAATAGGATGGAGTGCTAACAGAGAACTGAGTAAAGTGGCTAACAAAAAAGTAAGACAGGCAGATTCAGAACGTAGTTTACAAATCTTTCATTACAACTCAAATTGCGTAAAGTAGGCAAGTGATTAAATGAGAACACGCCAGAAGGAGACAAGTATATAAGTACCTTAAGGCTTCTGCATCAGCTCTAACATCAATTTTCTCTATTTCTCTAGTAATCAGAGCTTTCAACCTTTGGCTGTACGAAGTGATTGCCTGCAGTAAATGAGGAGGACTTTTTATGCAATCTACAATTACATCTCTAATCTCAGTGGTTAAATCACCATCAAAGTCAATTCCTAATTTTGAGGATTCCAACTGAGGATTTGTATGGATCCCACTTCCATCATAAGCTGGAAAAGAGCTGTGAATCTTTTCAGTCATCCGCATTACAATGGATTCACACACTTTTCGAATATTTCTTTCCCTCGTTGTCTCAATAAGTATGACGTCATCCGCAGATTTGACGCCTTTAACAGCTGAAGCTTCTTTCTCGCTACTTACATGGAAACTGGTTACCATTTCATCATGGGAATCAACATTTGAACGCTGAGCATTTCTAGCTTGGTTAACATAATAATGTAAACGTCTATGGTACTCGGCGAATATCTTCGCCGCTTCATCACACTGTTGATCATAAGCCTCCAACATTACCTGCTTGTGCCTGCATATTGAGATTCAATATGGTATTAATTTACTTTTCTTTCTTAGAATTTGGGTATAACCTTTTCAATTCATTCATTCATCGCTTATAACTAGTTAACCACTTTCTTGTTTAACAAACTCCAACATGAACAATTGTATTGTTCTTAATGGGGTGGACAATCTAATAATCAGGTTGAATCAGTGGACATTCACGCCCAATTTAAGCTTCAGGTTAGAACACCCTTCATCCATATGTGAGGATAAAAGGCAAAATAGAACATAATAATATTTGCACTCTTTCCATTAAACAGTTTGCTCAAAAATGTCCATATTTGGTAAGAAAGATTAAACTGCATTGGTCAATATTAATTAATAAGGAAAAATAAGCTACTATCTTTTTTGTTATGCTACAAGTCCAGTCCAGTACCAAACATGTACATTAAGAATCTAGTTCATTTTAGATCTAAAATAGTTCATTTTCTCAACTCAACGTCTTTGTAACTTTAGCTCCCTAGATACACTATTCATAGCTACAATCTAATGAACCTTGACTATTCACCAGTTTCTAAAATGCCAAAAGCATCATTGTCCCATTAACATCCAATAAGAAAAATCATCATCATATTGATTGGATTATTTCTTTGATTAACAACTAAAAAAGGAAAGATAATGAGGTCTTACACACTGCAAAAAGTAATGAAAATCAATTAACCTATAATTAGATCGCTCGTCCAGCACGCGTTTGCGCTCAGTCTCCTCCCTCGAAACCTCCAGCATCCTCGTCTTCAACTCCTTCCGCTGACGCCTCACAGTCTGCCTCAATTTCTCCACTTCCTTCTCTGCCAATTCCCTCTCCTGCAATGCCATTTCCCTGCTACTGCTATCCGCCAAACCTTCCCTTCCCGCTCCTAATTTATCCTTAATCCTCCCCCTACTGTTCTTCACATCGAGGTCACCACTACCATCTACGCCATGAACAAGAATATTCCTTCGAATATTATCGACCGTTTTCTCCGACTTCACCCGCTTTAGCAGAAAGTTCCAGACTGGGATCATGTTCCCGCGGCAAACCTTCCGAAGAGAATCGGCGGTTGGCACTGAGGCCGCCTTGGATGATGAAGCGTACGGCCCTAAAGGCCGGTAGCCCATTTCTTTCTGAAGCCATTCCAGAATTTCCTCCGGATGCACTGGCGACCCCGATGAACTTTGCATCGTGAATTTCAAAATACAATTTTTCTTAAATCAGTATGAATATTGGATCGTCATTGGATTTGAATTTGAATTAACTGGATCTGAGAAATATGTCCGGATATTTGCCGGGTGGAAATAGATTTTTTTTTTTTTTAACTATTAACCAAGGTTGCAAAAAGGGTGAAGCGAAGCACCCTTTTTAAAATCAAAAATTCTACTTGTACAAACAATTCTTACAAATAAGTGTACAAAAATAATAAAATAATTATTTTATCCTTTAAAAATGAAGGATATAACTTATCTAATCAATACTTTATTTAACATATTGTTTTACTAAGTTTAATATATAATAAAATTCTTGAAAAATAATTATAAATTATTTCATAATTAAAAAAAATATTATGTCTGTTTATGATCCACATATACTTCACGAAAAAAAAAAATTTAATTAGAAGATTACATAGAGAATATTTAGAATTAGAAATATTAGGAAGAGACTTAAATACTGATCCTATTGCTATAGAAAAATTTAAAGAAATTAAAAGGCTAGTTTTACAAAATAATGAATATTTAAGATTAAAAGAAGAAAACTTGATAAGACAAGAAGATAATAGATATATGGATGAATTTGAAGAAAGATTTTTAAGAAGAGTAAGACAAAGATTATAATTCCGCAAAATAAAAATTTCACTTTCATGATCCGAGCCAAGGTGGTATCAGAGCCAGTAGTTATACTTAGAAATATATTTAGAAAAATGTCTAAAAAATTACCAATAATCGAACCTAGAGTATACAATTATACAGTGTTCTAAAAAGCGTGAAGCGTGACGAAGCGTGGAGCCCAAGAGTCAAGCTTTTGAAACTTAAGCGGGAGTAAGCGTTAAAAAGCGTTTTTCAATTCCTAAATATTTAATTTAAATTTTACACATACTTGAACAAGTAAAAAAAAAAAAAAGGAAAAAAAAAAAAAAAAAAAAGCAGCTGCGCGCTTAAGCTCACTTCAGCACGCGTTGTGTGCGCTTCGCGCGCGCTTTTTAGAACAAAAATTTTCAAAAACGTGTTTTTCTCGCTTTTCGCCAAAGCGACGCGCGAGAGGCGCGCGTCGCGCGTTTGCGCGCACTGTGCGCGCGTTTTAGAACACTGCAATTATAAATCTAAAGATTTACCAAATAATAGTCATTGGCCATTAATAACTGAAACATATGGAAAATTTATACCATTTATACTATTAGGAGAAGGAGGATTTGGAGAACATAAACAATTAAACTGAACAAATTTATTTTTACTAAATAAATTAGGAATAAGTTTAGATAAAACTACAGAACAAAATTTAGAACAAGCAAAAAACCCAGAACAAGTTCAAGAAATTATAAAAAAATTACCATTAGAAATAAGACAAATGATAGAAATAACTAATGATTATAAGGATATAAACAAAAATATACCCACACAAATATTAGAAGTAAAGCAATATGTAAATAACCTATCAAAACAATTAATAACCTTAGAAAACCAAATTAAGCAAATAACTGATAAAATAAATAAAATAGGAAATATGGTAGGAGTATATGAAAACCCAATAGAAATTATAGAGCAAAAAACTATTATAAAACAAATAAATATGATAAGAACAATTAAAGAAGAAGAAATAGGGAAAAATGATTTACATAAAAGAATAGATAATATACAACAAAATATTGGAATTATAAACCAAAATATAACAAAAATATATGATGAAATGGAAAAAAGAAAACCTAAAAGAATAATAACTGACAAAGAATTTAAAGCCATCAATAGATTAGGAATAAATATGATTACTGAACAAATAGAAAAATTTATGGAAAATCCTAAAGAAGAAGGTGAAGCAGATTACATAACAGAAGAAGATTATATAGAAAAATTTAAAAATCTTAAAATAGAAGAAATTAATATGAATGAACAACAAAGAGTTTTAATACCAGCTGGACAAAATCTACCAGAATATATACAACAACCAGGAACTAACCAAGTTAAAAAAGAAAATACAAGTAATACTAATCCACAAAATACACCAGAAATCTATATGAATCAAAGACAAAATACAAATTTTAAAACAAATAATTTTATACCACAACAAAAATATTACACCAAGCCAAGTAAAAATTATCCTATAGAATATACACCATGGAGAAGTATGGAAACACAAATTAGTTCAGAAGGAAGATGGATAGATTTAGGATGTGTGCAAGATGTAGATCATGAATTAGAATTATGGATGAAATCTATAGCTATGATGGCATATACCAAAGAATTAACAGGAAAGCAATTACAATTAATGTTAGAAAATACATTTATAGGAACCACTGGAAGATGGTGGGGAAATTTAACAGAAACTTATATAGGACAAGTTAGAGGAAATGACCAAGATGAAATAGGAACTATGTTAAGCAGATATGAAGATGCATTAAAAAGAGAATATACATTAGTAATAGACAGAGATACCAAAACTAGCTCAAGACTAAGATATAGATATTTATTAGAAAATCTATCAATATGTGATATGTGTTACTTTAAACAACTTGCATGTGAATTTAGAGAATATTTTGAAAAAGCAGAATATAATCAAGAAACATATGGTATGAAAATTATGAACCAAATATTCTTTAAATTACCAAACCCATGGAATTTAGAATTATTTAAGGACTGGGAAAAATTAGAAATACCATTAAGTAATAATAGTTTAGGAGCAAGAATACAATTTATAGAAATGAGACAATAAGAAAAATGTATGGAAGCAAATAATATTTTAAAATTCCATAAAGCAAGTAAAAATCATTATGCTGTGATAAATTACAATATAAACCAACACAATGGGGATGTCATCTAAAAAGAAAATATAAGAAAAAGAAATATTATAGAAAAGATAAATTTAGAAACAAATTCAATAAATTTAATAAATACAAAAAGCCATATAATAAAACATTTAAAAGGTATAGAGTACCATATAAGAGATATTTAAGGCAAAAACAAAACAAAACTAAAACATACCCTAAAAATCCTAGAAAATGTAAATGCTATTCATGTGGAGAAATAGGACATATATCTCCAGAATGTCCTAAGAAAGATAAAAAGAAAAATATGATGTATATTTCATTAATAGAAAAAGAAAATTACAACTTATTACCTATTGAACAAGAAGAAGAATGGGAAGAAATTCCTGAAGATGAAGAAATTTATGAATTAGAAGAACATGAAGTAATAAATACAATAATGGAATTAGAATCTTCAGAAGAAAGTGAATCTAATGAATCTAGTGAAGAAGAATATTTATATATAAATATGATTAGACAAATTAGTGAAGAAGGTACATCTAAAGAATATGAATACCAATTAGAAGAAAATGAAGAACAACTAAATGAAAGACTAATATTTAATCCTAAAATGTATGAAAAGATCTTAAAATCAAAATTAGATGTAGAACCAAAAGAAATATTTAATTTACCATTTTGGCAGAAAAATAAAGAAATAGCATATGTAGCAAGAAACCATAGTCACCCTATAGACATAAGAGATACTACAGGAAATACATTAATACCTATAATAAATGAAGAAATTATAAGACAAGAAATAAACTTATTGAATCCTGAACTAAAAGGAAAAATAAAGAATATATATTTAGGAGCCGTACAAATTATAGCAAAAGCCTATTTTAGAGAAGGAATAGATACACCTATAGAATTCTATATTATGGATGATAGAATTGTAAGTTCAGTACAAGATGCTCTAATAGGAATTGTAACAGGAAACTTAATGTACCAAAAAGTAAAATTTACAATAAGACCAAATTTCAGCATAAGTATGGAAGAACAAAATAAAAATAAAGCCTTAACATTATATTACAGGTTAAGAGGGATAGATATGGAACCAGGAAGTAAAACATAAGTTTAACTATTAGAACAATATATGCTTTTACTAGTAAACATGAAGTAAAAATTAAGAATGCTATAAGAACACATATAATAGAACTCATATTTCAAAATTTATTGGAATACAAACCAGCTAAAGAAAATCCAAGAATGACAATACCAGAAGATATAGAAATAGATTTTAATCAAACTAGAAGATTAGTAAATATGGATAAACCACAAATAGAATTTGGAAGAAGATTAATTAGCCTAAGAAGAAATACTAGTACAAGATCATTACCTGAAATAGAAAATAGAAATGATTCAGAAAAACAAATAATGACAAAAATACATAGAAAAATACCAAGAATGAATCTATCTAAAAGAAATGAGACAAAACAATTTGAAGTTATGATAGAAATTAGAATAAATGGAGAATGGAAAGAGCAGAAAGTATTAATAGATACTGGAGCAACTGTATCTCATATAAAAGAAAACATAATAGGAGACTTAGAACTTAAAGTAACGAATAATTCAATTCAAATACAAGATTATTTTGAAAATATTCATCACATGGATACTTATGTAGAATTACCAATAAGAATAAATAAAAGAAATGAAATAATCATAAACATGTATGTAGAACATACAGGAAAGGTAAATACGGAATTACTATTAGGAACAAACTTCTTAGAGCAAGTAAAACCATATTACATAAAAGATGATAGAATGCTATTAACAATACAAAATGAAAATCTAGTTATACCAAAGTTATTATGAATAAAATACAAGGAGGAAGAGAACATATTTATATATTAACCAAAATGAATTACAATGGATATCTTAGCAGAAATTATCATGCATTGTTTGATATATGAGCATCATCCTGTTTATTTAAAGAAAATGTATTACCCCCAGAAATGTGGAGTAATAAAAAAGATAATGAAGAAAGAGTAATACTTGCAGGATTTGATGGAAGCACAAACCTAATAACTAAAGTAGTAAGGAATGTTAAAATACAAATAGGAAAATATGAATTATAATTACCTTATGTATATCAATTTGATGATATGCCAGGGGATATATTATTAGGAAATAACTTCATAAAACAATATTATCCAATAACTATTGATGAAAAAGTTATACTTTTATCTACTCCTTGTCACCATATAGCAATAGCAATAAGAATTAATGATCCTTACTGTAGAGAAAAAATGCCTCATATAGCAGCTCAGCGTGGTGAGGATAGACAAAAATTAACACAAACAACACAATTTATGCCTAATAAAAATAGAATAAATCTAGTACAAGAACATTTTGATCAAATTGTAATAAAAGATATTACAGAAAAATTATTAAAATTATCAGGATATAATCCTTTGGAAAAATGGCACATAAATAAGCATATGACAGAAATAATACTAGAAGATGACACTAAGATTATTAATGTAAAACCAATTAAACATACACCAAAAGAATTACCTGAATTTGAAATGCACATAAAAAAAATGCTAGAAAAGAAATTTATTAGAGAATTTAATAGTAAACATAGTAGTCCAGCCTTCATTGTAATAAAACATTCAGAACAAAAAAGAGAAAAATCTAGAATGGTAATTAATTATAAAAGGTTAAACACTTATACAAAAGAATTAAAATATCCAATACCAAACCAATAGGTATTATTTAACCAAATTAGAGGAAAGAAATATTTCTCTAAATTTGATCTTAAATCAGGATTTTATCATATTATGTTAACTGAAGAATCAAGACATTTAACAGCTTTTACAGTACCACAAGGATTTTATGAATGGAATGTATTACCTTTTGGATTTAAAAATAGTCCAGGAGAATTCCAAAGGTACATGGATAAAATATTTAAAGATTATTATCATTTTATTACAGTATATATTGATGATGTTTTTATTTACTCTGAAACAAGAAAAGACCACTTCAAACATCTAAATATTTTTATAGATATTGTAAGGAATAATGGAATTATATTATCAGCTACAAAAATAGAGATAGCTAAGGAAAAAGTAGAATTTTTGGGATCTATAATAAGTCAAGAAGGAATAAAACTTCAAAAACATATTGGTACAAAAATACAAGAATTTGACAATCATATAAAAGATAAAACACAATTACAAAGCTTTTTAGGACTTGTAAATCAGACTAGGAAATATGTACCTAACTTAGCAAAACATTTAATCCCATTACAAAAAAGATTAAAAGGAAAAACTAGATGGACACCATGGTCTAAAGACGAAGAAGAAGAAGTACAAAAAATTAAAGACCTTTGTAAATATTTACCAGATTAGAATTACCCAAAAAAGAATGTGATTGGATTATAGAAATCGATGCATGCGAAACAGCATGGGGGGCAGTACTTAAATATATTTATCCAAATGAGGATGAGGAAAGGATTGCACAGTACACTAGTGGCAGTTTTACTCAAACTCAAACTAATTATCATATAAATGAAAAAGAATTATTAGCTGTAAAATTTGCTATTAAAAAGTTTGAATTATTTATTGTTACTACAAAATTCAAAATTAGAACAGATAATACACAAGTTAAATATTGGTTAACTAAAGAAATTGATCCAACTATTGCAAATAAAAGGTTAATTAGATGGCAAGTAGAACTTGGTCATTATGATTTTGAAATTATTCATATTAAGGGTACTGACAATGTTATTGCAGATTATTTATCAAGACATGGAAGACATACTTAAAAAAGTAGAAGAAATTAACTTGGCCATGGGTCAAATGAATATCAACTATTCAAATCTATTCAACCATGTGAATACTTGCATGGCGCAGATTGTACAAATTAACAGTGAACTAGCCTTTTACAAGTCAAGGGTTAATTCTCTTGAGGAAATGTACAAAGGAGGATTCCAATCCTCTCCAGTGAAGAATTTATCTGTAGGACTTCCTATTGAGGAAGAAGTATCTAATGTATCAATTATTGGAAGTTCATCTTCCAAAGCCATTAGCAAAACTATTGAACCATCTAAAGAAACTTTTTTAGAAGCTGCGAAGAAACCAGCAGTCGTAACAAAAGAACTATCAGAAAAGGAGAAAGTTATGAAGAAACTAGAGACATTCTTGAAGTATGTGGAGTATCTAAACAAGAGGACAAAAGAAGGAGAATGGCTAAGGACAATTAGCCATCAAAAAATCAATAAAGCAATTATTTTTCCAGGAGCAGAACCAAGAACAGTCAGGGGACTGTTTGACCAAGGACTTATTCAGTGCATCTACCCTAGCAAGGATATGAAGGAAATATCATTATTACCTAATTCTATCAAGGCAGCAGTGAAAACATATTTTGGAATTACCAAAGCTGAAAAGATTTATGTCAGGATTTACTCAGCCATTCCAGAATTTATTGATGAAGAATTTCTAAGGGCAGAACATATTGTAAAACTTGGAGTAACTAGCAAAGCTATTCTTTCAGAACCAGAAATAAAACCATTTAACAAAGAGGAACAGATACAAGTTATTCCAGAAAAAAGGGCATTGGGATTTAGAGTAATGTATATCGAATTAAGGGATACCCTTACACAAACTAATGTTTGGGTATATGAATCTAATGATGACAAATTATTGATCTACATCATTGCAAGAATTAATCAAGTTAATTGTCAATTATGGAAATTAAGAGAATATGCTGAGAATATACTTGTCAGCAATTTGGATCTTAGCAAAGGAGCCTATGAATATCTACATCACCTAATGGAGGTAGAAACGGGTCACAAATGTAATAATTGTGGGGACCTACTCAACTATAATGAAGATGAAGCATACCTTGTCTGAACACGAATTATTCAAGGCATGGGGGTTCAGACCCATGTGAAACTTTAGAAAAGCAGCAAAAATTATTGTAACTTTAGCTTTACTTTATCTACTTTAAATCTTAGCCAAGTATGTAAAAGATAGGGAATATTATCTTGTTCCCCAACTTTGCTTTTACCAACTATAAAAGGAGGAGTCTCTCCTTATTGTAAGCATCCGAAAATCATATTGGTTTTCAGCAATAAAAATCTATATTCTCTCTATCTATTGTCTTTCTTTTCATTCAAAATTTTCTTTCATCAAACCAATCCAGAAACAATTAGCAGAAGGTATGAGTAACTAAACTTCACATAGATATATATGAAGTCATAAAATAGTTAGTAATACTCTATTTATTTATGAGTCCATAAGTTTATTCTTTATAAAACTTTTGTTAAAAGAGTACATTCAGAGGTAGGAAACGAAACTGAATTGTGCTGAACCTCTTTGAAGTGTTTGTTTAAGTGTTAAACAGAATTGGAGTAAGTCTTTCGAGCATCCTTAATACATAAGTCTTTCGAGCAGCAAAGATCTTCTATGAAGATGTGTTTAATACTTAGATAAATAACTGAAGAGTATTTGGTCAAAAATCTTTTAAAATCAGATTTACAAAGAAGCGTGATGGACCCATAAATAGAAAGAAGTATTATTGATTATTTATGGTGGATTATATATCGTCTTTTTTTATTGATATTATCCAAGTACTGTTATCATAGTTTTAAATTTATCATTTTGCTTATGATATATCTTACATGTTTTTAGATATGTTGAAAATTTGTTTTTACTATTCTTAGAATTAATTATTGGAAGAAGATTTGAATTTATAGCTTAAATTTAATATTTAGTTTTATAATTTATGAATTCAGAATATTTAATAGAATTAAATCCTTCAGAAGTAAACGACTTTAAGTATTTAAGAGAATAAACAATTAGAAATTATAAGAGAAGATTTAGGAAGATTTTATGATTTATTAGACTACGCAATAAAAGAACCCTCATTTACAGATTATTCACAATTTACTAGAATTATAGTTAATAAAGGAAGAATAATTAGTGATCTAGAGAAAAAAATTGAAGAATTAAATATAATTATTGAAGAAAAGAATTTAACATATAATAGTATATATTACGCATTTTATGTAAACAATAAATTTAGAGATATAGACATAACATCAGAAAACTAGGATTTATAACCAAAAGGATAACACAGTAATTTAACATTCAAAAATTTTGTCTTTTAGCTATTTGTACAACTGTTTGTACAGTTTGTTTGTACAAATAGCAAGGCCCTTTTAAAACAGTGATAAAACATTTGTTTATGAGTAGGGTGGGCGTGGGTTGGGTTGGGTCGGTTTTTTGCCCAACTCGAACTCAACCCACTATGGTCGGTTTGATAAAAAATCAACCCAACTCAATCCAAACATGAATTCAAACCCAACTCAATCAAGTTGTGATCGGGTTGGGTTGTGTTGAGTTGGGTGGTTTGGGCTTTGATCCAATTAAATAAAATTCTTAGAAAATTAAAAAATTATACTCATAAATCAACTATTAACTCAAATAAATGATGTACAATACAATAAGCTCAAATATAATAAATTGAATACTTGCTAATAAAACTAAAATATGTTCAAATTATATTTGAGTTTCATCCAAATTAAAAATGGATTTAAGATTCTTGAAATTTAAATAGTTTTATATTTTTAAAATTTTGATTGGGTTGAGTTGTGTCGGGTTGGGTTTGTCATCCAATCCACAACCCAACCCAAACAATTTTTTTTTTATAACCCAACCCAACCCAATTTTCATCAAAACTCAACTCAACCCGATCGGGTTGGGCGGTTTTGGCGGGTTGATGCCCACCTCTATTTATGAGTAATTAGCGCAAAATATATTTTCACTCTTTTGTAAAAATCATTCATACCTTTGTTTTTTTTTTTTTTTTTGATAATTTCATCCACACATTTACCTTATTTTCAAAAAGACGTGTTTTCTGTCAAAAAAAAATTTGTTAGTTGATTAAGAAATCATCCATTGACTATTATAATGAAAGGTAAAAAAGTCTTTTTATATTGTTTAATTTAAAATTATATAACCAAAAAAAATTAAAGGCTTAGGTGGCGTTCTATTTGTATTTTATTTTATATTTTCATTTTCGAAAATGTTTTATATTTTATGTTTTTATTTTTGTTTTTAAATTTGCTTTAGTTTGTCATTTCTGAAAACTGTTTTTGAAAATGAAAAACTGGAAAATAGGTTCTATTTGAAATTTTGCATAATACTACTTAAATTATTTTTAATTAATTTGATTGCAGAATACTACTGGCTCAAACTCAAATTTTCTTTCACAATACACTTAAAACATTGTTATCTGCAACACACTAATGTGAGCACTAAGAGTTTATATTAACAACAAAAATTCCTACTTAATTTTTTGTAATGTTGATAATGAATTTAATAAAACTTTATTTTAGGATAATTGTCCCAAAAAGAAATTATTTAGGCTTAGTTCCAAGTTAAGACAATTCTCCAAAAAAAAAAAAAAAAAAAATCAACTTTATTTTAAGTTTAGTTCCAAGCCAGAATAATTTTAAAAAAAAAAACGTTATTTAGGCTTAATTCTAAGCTATGATAATTCTCGAAAAAAAAAATCCCAAAACGCGTTTTCAGCGTTTTGAACATTTTTTTTTTTTGAAATACACTCAAAACGCCCAAAACGAGGTGTTGAGCGTTTTGTGTACAAATTTTTTTTTTCCAAAATGCGTTTCCGAAAATAGTAAAGAGAACGCGTTTTTAGTATTTTCGAAAATAAAAATAGAAAACGATCTCAAAACAGTAAAGAGAACAAAACCTTTATTTCACTAATGGTCATCAAAGTTGAAACAGTATTTGAAAACAATCGGTGAAGTTTTACTTTTGGCCTTAAAAAACTTGCAAGGACGCTCCCATCTTCCTCCTCATTTACCACATTTCCCAGCCTTGCCGGACCGCCACAGACATGTCGGAGTTCTACCAGATAAATGTCCAAAACACCAGTAGCAGCTCCTCACCCTCGCGAACCCAACAGTGCAGACCGTTTCACGATCGGAGCTCTACCCTGGCCGGAATCGTTATTTGAAAGTTTGATTTTCACACCCTATTTTCGGTCAGATCTTCCTCTACCGTCGGCGAAATCTTACCACACTTTGGTCAAGTCTTCTCCTCGACGCCGCGGTCCAGATAGTGGCGGTCTTGCTCCAATTTGTTGGCAGGAAATGAAGTTTGAAACAATGTCTGAACCTTCTCTTTTCTTCTTTGTGGTTCGTTCGTGCTCTCTCTCTCTTTCATGTCGACTTCACTCCTCTTCTGGCTCCGAAACTTTGCTAATTGTTTTCAAATATTATTGCAACTTTAGTGATCGTTAGGTAAATTAAGCCTTTAACTTTTGTTTTTATTATATAATTTTAAATTAAACAATATAAAAGACTTTTTTTCCCTTCATTATAATCGTTAATGGATGATTTCTTAGTGAACTAATGGATTTTTTGACAGTAGGAACATCTTTTTCAAAATAAGGTGAAGACGGGACGAAATTGCCAAAAAAACAAAGGTAGAGATGATTTTCGTAAGAAAGTCCAAAGATAGAGATGTTTTGCGTCAATTATCCTTTATTTATTTATTTATTTATTTATTTACAAGTAAGTAAGATAGATATATCATATAAAAGCATTAACTATATTTTGGAAGGAATTCATCATTGTTGGAAAAGTTCTAGGACATATTTTGCGCTAACTAAACATGAATGTACAAGATAAACACAAGAAAACATACGCAAACATGTATGCTATGCAATTTCATAGAATTTAATTTTCATTTGTCAATTTCGTAGAAGATATCTTATTTTTCTTGAAAATTGAAATAATGTCTACGAAGTTAAGACCCTGTGGGTTTATTTATGGAATATGAATTTGTTAGACTTGTTTAATTTGTGGCTTTATTAAGTTTTGATTTCGAATGGCCAATAACTCAATGGTGGAAAAATATTTTTTATAAAAAATACATGTCCTTGACCTACAACTTTGTTAAAAGCAAGGTAAGATGAACTTAATTTTTGTATCATTTCGGATTTTAGATGCAAAGTTAGCTATACATCGATGAGGAATGAATCATACAATATACTGAGGGATTGCTAAATTGTCAATTGAAATATAATACGAGACAGATAAATTACTCTTTCTTACATGCTTGATGGGAATGTATGTTGACTGCTTATCTATTTATATATAATGCCGATAAAATATCAATAAAAATGAGGACAATTGTCGATATGTTGATTTCTTTATTTCTTCATATTTAAAACTGTCAATTTATTTCTAATACACAAATTTCTTTTACAAAAAATGTTACGAAAACTGGTTCAAAATTTAAGTTCAAGAAATTTTTTATATAATGATCAAAATAAGGGAGAATTTTGGTGAGATTAAAATGGGTTTATGTGTCAAGCCATTTTTAAAGAAAAATAACCATTATCTCTCGTGCTTGCATATGATTCCTCCAGTACTTCTCGAATCATTCAATAAAAATTATTAATTACTTTGATTATTTTTCTATTGTTTGCAAAAGATTCTTCTCACATAATAAAGAATAAAATAAAAACTTGGAATCAGAAAACTACTTAGATAGTGAAATGATATTTTATCAATAGCATTGTGGAATATATGCTAACAAACATCAATATAGCGATTGAAAGAATATTGAGTTTATCAGCATTATATGTCGAATTGAAGCATCACATACAGTGACGAATTCAGGAAAGTGATCCAGCACGAGCGGTCACTACAAGGTTAAATGGGGGAAAAATTTGACTTCAAAATTATAAGGTAAAAAAAAATTACGAATTCAGCACGAGCGATCGGTCGAGCTCGCAACCCTCTGGATCCGTCCATGATCACATCTTAGGTGAAAATCAAACATGAAAGAATCCATATTAAATCAAATCATTTGAAAAATCATAGTCAATATACAATTATCAAGGTGATTATCATAGATCACAGGAAAGAGCACGAAAGTAAGAACACAAAATTGCATGCATTATAAGGAACTTAAAAGAAATTTAAGCACACAAATAAATAATTCAAAAGATTACTGTAGAAAATAAAAAATACAAGAAATTTTCAAATAAAATGAAACATTGTGTCATGTCATGTCAAGCATGGTAATAGAACTAAACAAAAAATTAAGAAATTATTATAAGAAGTAAAGAAACTTAAGAAAATTGCATAAAAAATAGAACCTTGAGAGTGCCCTTTTCTGCATGGATCAAGCTGTGCTAACATTCAAGGACAATGATTGTGACTGGATGCTTCATGCTTGTTAATGTTGGGAATTTCGACACGTCGATTTCCACTTTAATTTTTTCACAGGATCTTTCGATGTTCAAAATAAAATAAGCAAACGAGAAAATAAATACGAACACAGAAATTTACGTGGTTCAGCAAAATGCCTACGTCCACGGACCATCGCCAAAGCTTTTCACTATATATTAAATTGTTACAAATATATAGACTTTCACTCACCAACCCAATCCCACAGACCACAGAGAAAATACTACAAACGAGCTTTACCGCATATAATTTCTACCCTTTGAATTACACTACAAAGAGTTACAAGAAACTTCACAATATGCTAGGCTCACAATTTTCTCTCTTTGATCACAATGTGACACTAATTAGCACTCTCTCATATGTTTGTGATGGTGTATTTCTTCCATGAATTCCTTCACTATTTATAGAGAGGATTCTACATGAAATTCTCTTAACACCAAAACATCATGATTAGTCAAAACTAATCATCATTCCAAGACATCATGATTAGTCAAAACTAATTATCATTCAAAGACATCATAATTAGTCAAGACTAATTATCATTCAAATACCATAATTAGCTCCACCATCATTTGTTTCAACTAGGCACTCTTTATGTTTCACTAGGCACTTGATTAATTTGGGTCAAATACCCAACAATCTCCACCTTGACACAAATTCGTCCAAGCCAAAACCAAATTCAAATATTGGGTAACAGGCAAGCATTTTTCCACTTTGACAGTCCCATACTCCACCATATGAGTATAATCACTCAGAATTATCAACGAACTCCGAGAATTTCATCGGCCCATGTCGAAACAAAATTGCTGAAATTTATGGTGCAACTCCCATGTTTGGTTCTCCTTGAAAGTTCATCAGCCATCGACATAAAATAAACCACATACCTTGCATCTAAACCAAACCAATGCTGTATGCGAACACAGTACCCGTGCCAGTAAGAACACATCCTCTATCATGGCAACTGGCATCATGCCATGAGGATGTCCCATCTTACTCAGAGTACATCATCACCACCCTCCACCAGGAGAGTCGCATTGTCCTTCGAGCAGTTCGCCGAGTCCGCTCCACCTTTTGGACAATTTCTTCTCACGTGCCCGGATTGACCACAATTCCAACATGTCACCTTCTTCTTCATGGAGTTCCCTCTCTTCCACTTTTCAGTAACAAGCAAATTATTATTAGATGAATTATCGTCTCCACCTAATCGTCGCTCTTCAGAGATCAACTTACTTGTAACTTCTGCAAAGTCCACCGTTTCCTTCCCGTACATCAAAATCGGTTTGATATGCTCAAACGTGGATGGAAGAGACCAGATGAGCCTCAACGCTTTATCCTCATCTTCAAATTTGACTCCAATAGATTCCAGTTCAGAAACAATCCCGTTAAGAACACTAAGATGGTTAGAGATTTTTGTACCTGTGCTCATTCTCAACGAATGAAACTGTTCCTTCAGATACAAGCGATTTGACAAGTTCTTCGTTTGATACAACTCTTCCAGTTTCTCCCAAAGTTCCTTAGCAGCAGATATCCCATGAATATTTGCAAGAACATTCTTGGCCAAACAAAGTCGTATTGTACTAGCAGCTTTCAAATCCAAATCTTCCCAATCTTCATCAGTCTTGTTGGATTCAATTTCTTTTTCTTTGTCAGAACTCTCAGTTGGTTTTCCCTTCAAAGCTTTGTGCAGACACGCCTGAATCAAGACATCCTTGACTTGTACTTGCCACAAGCCAAAATTGATTCTCCCGTCAAATTTCTCCACATCGTACTTGACAGACATATTTTCTTTTTCTTCAAATTATTTGAACCACCTGTAGCTCTGATACCACTTGTTGGGAATTTCGACACGTCATTCCCACTTTAATTTTCCCACAGGATCTTTCGATGTTCAAAATAAAATAAGTAAACAAGAAAATAAATACGAACACAGAAATTTACGTGGTTCAGCAAAATGCCTACGTCCACGGACCCTCGCCAAAGCTTTTCACTATATATTAAATTGTTACAAATATATAGACTTTCACTCACCAACCCAATCCCACAGACCACAGAGAAAATACTACAAACGAGCTTTACCGCATATAATTTCTACCCTTTGAATTACACTACAAAGAGTTACAAGAAACTTCACAATATGCTAGGCTCACAATTTTCTCTCTTTGATCACAATGTGACACTAATTAGCACTCTCTCATATGTTTGTGATGGTGTATTTCTTCCATGAATTCCTTCACTATTTATAGAGAGGATTCTACATGAAATTCTCTTAACACCAAAACATCATGATTAGTTAAAACTAATCATCATTCCAAGACATCATGATTAGTCAAAACTAATTATCATTCAAAGACATCATAATTAGTCAAGACTAATTATCATTCAAATACCATAATTAGCTCCACCATCATTTGTTTCAACTAGGCACTCTTTATGTTTCACTAGGCACTTGATTAATTTGGGTCAAATACCCAACAGTTAAAGATGTCGCATAGGAATACGATACATGCATCTTGATTCCATAGTATGGCCTGAATTTTGTTAATTCTAAATAGCATAGTATAATATTTGATCAATTTTAGCTGTAATATACCATTTTCTATTTGAATGAGAAATAGTTTTACCATCTTAACCCCATGTTTCATCACTTTCTTCCAGGTACTTGGATTTTCTTTGGAAGATTCTTGTTTTACACACAACACGGTATCTCCGATAAGCTTTCTAATTGCAGTGGGGCCAAAATGGGGCTAAATATTCTGTTTACTAATTTGGTAATGAAGTAAGCTGTCACACACCAAATTATTCTTTTATCTTTAAGTTTGCGATGATATTATCGACCAACTATTTGTTATCATTCAGAATGAAAGACCTTAACCTGAGTATGAAATTGTGTCTCAATCATTTTTAAGAATTGGGGAATAACATGTACGACATCACCTTTAGACTTTAACAAGTATACCCAACACACTCTGGTACAATCATCAATAAAAGAAACAAAATATTTTTGGCCTAAAGTAGATGGAATAAAGAAATGGCCCCAAACATCTGTATAAACACAAGTAAATGGAACTTGACTTTTATTAAGACTGATTTTAAATGATACACGATGAATTTTGGCAATACTAGAACTAGGAATATTATAAAACAAATTTGGGAACAAATATTTTAAATAAGAAAATGAGGGGCGCCCTAATAAAAAATGTCACAAAAGGATCATGTCTCTAGGATAAGATTTACTAACTACTTGAAGACCAGTACCAACCTCTTTTTGCAATTTTTTTGTCCACTCCAAAAAATATAGTCTTCTCTTTCTCTACCAGTATCAATCATTATCTTCGTTCGATTGTCCTGAAAGATACAATGAGAAGATGAGAAAGTCACAAAACAATCTAGATTTTTTTGTAATTTGACTAATGGATAACAAATTAATAGAGAATGTAGATGCAAGTAGGACAGAAAATAGGGATAGAGTAAGTGAAAATGAAACATTTCCTGCCCCAGTAATTTGGACTGGAGTTCCATTAGCCACCTGGACAAATTGAACATGTGAAGTAATTAGAAAATCAAGAGTAAAAGGATTGCAAGTAAAATGATTAGTAGCTCCAGAATCGATAACCCAAGTATTAGATACGTTAGAAGTAGACGTACCTTCCCCAGGAGAGAATCAAGTAACATGAGAGGCAGTAGGAGCATGAGTAGAGACAGTAGATGCATGACTAGTCCTAGAGAGTCTCCAATCTTTTCTCTCAACTTGTTTGCATAAGACCCAGTCCGGATACCCATTTTTCTTGAAACATCTGTCAACAGTGTGTCCTTTGAAATGACAGAATGAGCAAATGTCAATAGACTGGTTAGGGGCTCGTGATCGAGGATTGAATCCTCGGTAGCTAATGCAGAAGCCTCAGAGTGGCTTTCAGTCCCCATAGTAAGTTGTCGTTGTTCCTCACGACGGACCACAGAGAAGACTTCCTCCAAGGTTGGAAGAGACATATAAATTCTATCTTCAGCAGAACGTTCCCTTAACTCTTCATTATCGACTGCACACTTCATAGTATTTGGCCTGAGATAGTCAAGCTCCAAGAAAATGGAGTTCATTTCCGTGTAGTATGTGATAAGAGGACATCCCCCTTGCTCAATTGGAAAGATTTTCTAACTAACTCATAAATTTGTGATGAATCAGAGGCATTAAGATAACTTCTTTTAACCGCATCTCAAACATCTTTGTCAGTATCACACTGAACAAAATGTGCCACAAGAGTATCGATCATAGAATTTATAAACCAAGATTTAACAATGGCATCATCAGCTACCCACTCACCATAGTCACGATCACTTTTACCCGGTGCAATTTTCTCACCAGAGATGTTATCTATTTTTCTCCTCCCAGCTATTTGCATCTCTAAAAATTTTGACCAAACACGATAATTCTTTCCATCCAATTTAATGTGAATTGGAGATGAAGTCTCGTGAATTAATGAGGTCAAATGCTTGTTCTCAATCATTTTTTCAACTGTAAAAGGTAATGTAGCCCCAAACAACACAAACTCCACAAGATTATGGGAACAACACTACAACACTTAATGGTTGCCAGAGTGGTTGCCAGAGTGGTCGCCAGAGTGGTCGCCTGGAGGTCGCAACTTGGGTTGGAAGGACAGACCACGGAAGCTTCTAAGATTGAAGCTGATTTCGCGAACAGGGTCGGGATGACCGGAGAGGGTGCACCGACGACTGGGAAATGGTCATCTGACGTCGGAGTGGGTTGGGGAACCTCAAGCAGTGGCGGGTTTGGTCTCTGAACTAGTGGGTAAGTAACGGTAGAGTGGTTTGGAATCTAGGGTTTTTTTAATTTTGGCCTGATAACATGTTGATTATTGGAAGGTAAAATTTGATTTTTCATTCACTAGAAAATAGTATATACAAGGAATGACTTTTATATATTTATGACTCAAGTCCTTAATATTTACTATAAGCTATATTGGTACAATAATAAAAGAACTATACACATTTCAACAGTTTATAAAATTTTTGTTTTTGTAAAATTGATTGACCGTATATTGGTGGACTTGGTTTTTTTCTTTTCAGCATTATCCGTGCACAAAAAAATATTCTGCATCCCACTGTAAAAAATTGAACATTACCACACAGTCCAAAATTCTGCAGCATACAATAGCCAAAGTCGTGCATGCACACGATGTTCAACTAGTATTAGAAAATTTAATGTATATAAATGATTAACAAGAAGTATTGTACAATGTTCAAGATAAATATGTCAAAATACTATCTGATCGGGCAAATGATATTTAAGTTTATTATACTTCGTTATTTTTTAATATTATTCAATTTAAAAATTGTATGTGTAACAAGTTGTTCGTAAACAATTTTAAATATGCTTCACTAAAAGTAGTCGTTCCCAAACTATTAAAAATGAGGAGAGTTCCAAATTTGGAAAAAAGGGACTCGTGGGCTCGACTCGACCATAAGGCCACGAGCTTATGTGTCGTTCTGAGCCAAGCTTAATACTTAGCAAGAGTCGAGCTCGAATGGGTAAGGATTGAGATATCTCAACTTAGCTCATTGTCATGCCTATCAAATTAAAAGAGACAAGGTTTTTTAGGAGTGCAGTATTTGTCACAGCGTGCCAAATCAGTACAATACCAATGCTTTCTTTCTAATAAGAACCATCTCAGCAGCGAGATTGAATACCTAGATCGAATCAGAGTTTACGGTGCCCGACCTGAACAAATAGGAGGCATGGGCCACATGTCACACATAACTCACCATTTGATTACCTTATGGGATGAAAATAAATCTTTTCCCCATTGATGAGATTCATTGATGAGATTGGTTCCGTTCCTTTATTCTTTGCCCAGCTACTCCAGTCAATGAAAATGGAATTAGGGTCCCAACACCAACCTCTAACCATTGTTAGGTGTGAAGCATTTACCACCAGTCATCATATTGGCTATTGCTATTGATATTGCTGGCTACTAGTTCGGATGACAATAGAAATTAAAATAACCAATTAAGACGATAATTTGGTTAAGTCGAACACAATCAAGAGGTCCACATGTTTATTTTAATTTTATACCTAACTCACGTTAATAATATGTAAGTCTCTCAAACTATTATTATTATTATTATTATTATTATTATTATTATTTTTTTTTAGGTACACAGACAAAATTTTTAGCATATTTTGATAAAATCAGATTTTTAATATATTTTGATAAAAGTTGATGAGATGTTTGATTGAAAAGGTGTAAGACTCATAAAATGTGTGTCTATGATTAATAGTTGTCTTTGACTTAAATTAAAATTTAAAATCTTAGTTTTACCAAACAAGGGCATTATATTAGCATCCGAAGAACAAATTATAATTAAATTGAAATCAAAAGAAAAAAATTGATGCATCACAATATCACAATCTTATTTCAAATATATGAATGATTTTATCTTCCTTTTTTTCCCCATCTTCTAAATTCTTCTTCTTTCTTAAGTAGAACATAATTTCTTATTTATTTTAGATTAGAATTTTAGTTTTATTTCATTTTTGAAAATTCTTATTTAGATTTTTTATATTGGTAGAATGGACAAACTTGTTGACCAAGAACATCCTTAATTAGTTTAAGAAAATTAACTAATTGATTCATTCATCATTCTTTCCTTACTTGATTATGGTAATTAATTGATTGTAATATTTTATAGTTGAAAAGGCAATATCTCTAGATGTAATTAGGTTAATCCTTTGTGTATAAATATACATATATGTATCAATTTATTCATCAATAGAAAATCATTTTTTCTCAATTATGTTCTTGACATATTAGTAAGATTGGAGAATTATTTTGACTATATAAACAAAGACTTTATCCACAATTCCACATTTTGATAATCATTTCAATCTAATAAAACTATTCTCGACAAATCTTCATATCTTATTATTTCAAGAATTTACACTTGTACGCTTCTAGTACTAAGGGTGAACAAATAAATGTTCAAATAACAAATCGAACTGAACCACTAAATTGGTTTGGTTTAGTTTAAAATTTATTATTTAACTTATTAATATATGCTATTTTTTACTTTGTTAAACTTGATTTTAAATTGAACTAAATCGAAAATAGTGATTTTGATTGGTAATTTGGTTTGTTGCGAAATTTTATTTCTTTTAGAGAAACTACTAATTGTTTTAAAGCAATTAGGAAATAATTCTTTAATTAGAATTAGAAAGAATTCAATTTATTTTTCTATCCAGGATAGAAGTCTTGTAACACAAGTTATATCGAATTGTCAAAATCGAGTCTTCACACTTTCCAGTACCACCTTTTAATAAAAATATATAAATCAATAAATGAACATATATATATATATATGCCCCGAGTCCCATTATTTCAATTTATAATTTGAGTTTTGAAAATCTAATGGTTAAAAAGTGGTTTAAAAAATAAAAAATTGTGGGCTTGACTTTTTTGGATGGTTGAGATTGATTACTGTAGAAAAAATTTGTAAAAATAAAGAGAAATAATGAAGCTCAAACAAGGGCTAAATATAAATATAAATATAAATATAAATAATTTAAATATTCTTTATTTCACCCACCACCAGCAACAAAAAGCGTGTGGCTTTAATTATTATTATTAATAATAATTACCATTACCATTGTTAAACAATAACATAGATACAAATCTCTCAAACATCTGACTTCGGATTTATCGGCTCCTGTTTCTCCAAGATCATCTATCTTTTTATAAAGCATAGGTACTTTCTTTTTCACATAATTACCTATAAATTTTCAATTGTTTATTCTTGTATACGCTTTGATTCTTGTTTTAATCGTGTAATCTGTAATGGCGTTTTCTCTGTTTGATTAACGAATTGAAATTTTGTGAATGAATGGAAAAAAAAAATCTCGATGTACTTTTTATGCGTAAAAGCATATTATTCCTTACTTGATTTTGAATAAATTGAATTTTTCATGAATTGGGTATTTCGTTTTGACTTTGCGATCATATTCTGTTGGATTTGTAAGTTGATAATTGATTTTACTGCTTGATTATCGGTAGAAAGTTTCATCTTTACTGATAAAGTTCTATAATGAAATACACTCCCAGTCTCCCAAAAAATATGCATTCTTTTGGTTTTGATTTCATATGAATAGCAATTTCTATTTATTTGATCAAATTAATTTCGAAATTTCCAATGACGTATTGCTCTTTCCGTTTTGCAGGTGAATATACGACTTTAATATTTAAGGTCGGCTTCCTAAGAAGTTTTATCTGTTGAAGAGAGAGGGTGCTGGTTCGGGAAGCTACTTGAACTTCTGCGAGCTTGGGGTCCTCTCTCATTATTGTTAAACTATCTCGACTCAGTAGGTTATTATTTCCAATTCTCTGGGATCGAGGTTCGAGAATTGTGAGGATCACTGGGGAAGAAAAAGGAGTTTTGAGGGGTTAAATTTGATTGAAGCTGGTAATTATGGGTTCTCTTTGTTGCTGTTTGAGGGATGAATACGAAGAGTTTGGTAATTCAAACAGCTCGATTTATAGGAACTGTATATGCCTTCAATGCTTCCTGCAGAATTTCTTGCTTATGGTATGCTTCAATATATTGTTTGTCTATTAAAATTAGATAAAATTTAGTACAAAGATTAAAATTTTGATTCAGCACTGAGACTTATGCATCCTTGTGCACTATGAGTTCTATGTTTTGTGTGTTATTTTAGGCATATATTGTTCAATCATACACTTGTTATTAGGATGCCCTAGTTCCTCTATTAGATTTAGGAATATGAGGGTGGGCCGTTTTTGAGTGCGCTCGACAAAATATAGAGGTGTGTGATCTATCATTTTAAAACTTCTTCATCTTGTTTAAAGTGAAAAATCGATAATGGTTAGTGGATGCAACTATCACATTGAGGTTGAAACACTATAATTTCTGATTTCTTTCTCATATGTTGTTGTTCTCGGAGTTAGGAATTAAGGTTAATCCTTAAACTTATTGACCTTTTCATGGATGACGACAAATGGATTTTGACTATAGGATACTCGTTGTTGTGTCTTGCAGTATACATCACTGTTTCATAGAGGGGGAGAAAATGTCATTCCTTCATCCACTCAAGTGACAGCATCTTTAAGTTCTTCTGCATCCCTTGATGACTCTCTAGCTGATATGTACCGCTCTCCTCCAAGACCTCTGCCTTATGATGCAGATCCAAGGTATTTCCGTTTGCAGCGTGATGGATTGGTGTCTAGAAGGGAGAAAGGCTCAACTCATTCACACGAGGAAACCGAACCGCTTAGAAGAAGTGAAGTAGATGAAGATTTTGAATCCTTGACTAAGACAAAGAAATGGAACAAGTTTGAACATGAAGAAGGATCGGAAGAATATGATTCTAAATCACCAGTAAAGCTTTCGACGGCTAAAACAACAATAGGATATGCTCACATTTACACTTCTTCAGAAGACGAGGATGTCTGCCCCACGTGTCTTGAAGGTAATGATAATTAGTTTTACCGACAGTTTCTTTTGGCAATCATTATAACAGTGTCTTGTGCTTCTCGTACTTTAACGGATAAAATATTGGAAATCACAGTATCACTCGAGAGTAATTCTTAGATCAAGATCACTATTGAGTATTACAGAACCTTTAGGTGGTTCTCATTTACTGTCTGATTTACTTTATTATACGTTTATTTAGGTAATCTGTAAATATTCAAAAGTAACTTCTTGTGACTTGCATATATAGAATCAAATTCATCTCTTTGTTGATCCGGTGGTGGAATTCTGAACAATCTACAATTCCTCTCCAGTGCCTGCAATCTTCCTTTTCCTATGCTTCAAAGTGTAATTTAAGGATAAAAATATATTGGATTCTGATATTTTTGTAATTTCTATGCTTTTTTTTCCTGCAGAATATACTACTGAAAACCCGAAGATAATTACAAAATGTTCTCACCATTTTCATCTTGGTTGTATATATGAATGGATGGAAAGAAGTGATAATTGTCCTGTTTGTGGCAAGGTATGTCTGATCCTTGCTGCCATATTCTAATTTGTAATGCTTATATCTTTATTTCTTTTGATCTTATAGCTTGTTTTGGTAAGTAGTACTCAATCTTTATGAACAAGATTTTAACTTATTTCTTATAGCTTGTTTTGGTAAGTAGTACTCAATCTTTATGAGCAAGATTTTAACTTATTTCTTATTATAGTGTCTTGTTTTGTCCAATTCTACGTTGCCAAACATGCACTTACTGAATTTATAGAATGTCTTGTGAAGAACAACTCACTCTGATAAGTGCTGCCTAATTATTTCCTGCAGCCCCTGTCCCTCCCACCTTCTTGAATTTCCCCTGGGTATTGGGCTTGAGTAGGCCTTAACTTTAATCTATGGTCACCAGTAATCTTTTCTACCATGGTCTGTTCTTATTGCTTGTGTCGTGAGAAACCGGCCACGAGCAACGTGAACAAGAATTGGCAGTCCTTGGGAACATTCGAAGCTTAATGTTGACTGCAAAGTTGCGTTTAGATCAACTTAAAAGATTAGTAGTACTATAAAATTAGACATAGAATTCAATGAATCTAACTAGAGGAAGCCCTCCAGAAATTATGCTAGTTGAGATGGAAAATTTCAAGAATGTTTCATATACCATAGATGGACTCTATCAGATTTTCATCAGTATTCTTATCATCCTCTTGAAGAATTCAAAAAATAGTTTTGTTGAATTTGAAAATTCTCTGTAGTCTGCAGCTGGTAGTGAGAGGACTCTTATCACCATACCCAAAAGGGGGCTCTGCTTAAAAAAATATTATTTCATCCCAAGCCAGGTGTCGTCTTATGAACAGAAAACTCGAAATCTTCTCTTATATTCTGTCTAGAACCGTTCTCCAGATAGTGCTCGACGTAGACACATGGGGTGAGACCCACCAACACAGGGGCCCGTGCCCTTGTGCCAGACGTATGGCATGTTATGTTGCCATAAGTCTGGCAACATAACATTTTGTTCTGTCTTATGGAACTCGCAGAACTTTCCCCAGCAGAAGCAGAGGAAACAGATGTTGACAAAATTCGTTGCTCATTATTAGACAAACACTTATTCACAAGCTTCGTGTGGCTGCAACTCTTAACTTTCACAAAAAATTCCTCCATGGCAAGGCATTTTTCTCTCTCTCTCTTTAGATATGGTTTATAGAAGGGTTTACGAATTCTTCGAAGCTATGTTTTCATTCTTTGTTAACCCAAGTATCAGGAGTTTGATGAGAATAGCATATTCCTTGCTGTTAATTTTGTGGAAAATGTATACATTGTTATTACTTTTGTTTAACCCCGTTCGTTAATTTGATTTTCTTGGCTATCTAGGTAATGGCATTTGACGAGACTTGATTTTTTCTGAACATTCTACTCATATGAGAACGCAACCAGAAACAGAAAGGGAAACGAGACATCGGAATCTGAAAGTGTAAAGTCATTGTGAATACCAAATCTTAAAACTGTGTGCTTCTTTTGCTAATATTATTAGACATAACCTTTGAGTTTCGACTCAGTATTCTTCCAATTGCTTTTGCCATTTCTGTTGTTCTTTGCTCATGGTACAAATTTTTAGCTGTGGTTCTCCCAAAGAGTTGTATACTTTCTCCATCCCATAAAAATAGACTTACTTCTATTTTCACACGCATTAAGAAAACATAATTAATATATGTGAAACTATAAATTTACTTACATTCTCCATAATAATAATATACTTTTATATTAAATAACGAGTTGTTCATATTTGTTGATAACAATGCATATTAAATAAGGGTATATTAGAAAATGAAGACATTAATATACTCTCAAAAAGAAAAGTGGTCTATTTTTGTGGGACAAACAAAAAAGAAAAACAAGTTTATCTTTGTGGGACGGAAAGAGTATTACGTAGCTACAATTCCTTTATAATATCCATAATAATAGTGAATAAACATCACAAAACCACAAGAAAAATGAGCAAAAGGAAAAGAAAATATCGCTTCATTTCCTTACTTCTTCCTTCTTCATAATTCATCTCCTTCAATTCCAGTTCTCAACACCAAGTTAGAGCACTCGGGACAAGAAAAATGTCCCCTACCTTGACATTTGGTGCAAGAAGATGACCTTGGAGATTTTGATTTAGATTTAAAAACCCCTAATGACCGAGAATCATCAACCACAGGAATCAAACTGAATGGCCCTCCTTTAATCAATCCGGAGCCCCTGCACCGGCTGCATGCTATCCGCTTCAAGTCCCCGCATTTCTTGCACATCCCCAAAGAGCTGCTTAATTATTTATTGCGCAGATATTAGACCTTACAGACATGTACGAAATTCAACTTAAGAAAAACAGAGACAGAACCTGGTTGCTTCTCTTGTGTAGGGGTGGACATAGTTCGGTTTGGTTCTGATTCCATTGGAACCAAATCGAATCATGAACCGATAGTTTTTTTTACTAATGAAACCAATCGATTTTTATAAAGATATGGATCCAAACCGGAACCAAAGAACCAAACCGCTCGGTTCTAGTCCGATTTGATTTGGTTCTCAGTACATTACTTGAATTTTAAAATATAAAAGCAAATTATCATCACATACCATATCCACGACCATAAGTTAGTACTTAGAAATGATTAACGAAATTCATTTACCAAAATCTAAACTAATACACAAATATCAAGTTACATCTCCATACAAAATATTGTCTAATGACAATTATTTAAAAATGTAGACGAATGAATCATTGATAGAAATTAATTATATCAAGTTACATGACTACGTTTTCATGCTTACTCAGAATCTATTAGCATAAAACAAACAAAATTAATGCACGAAACACAAGATGATGTCTATAATCCCATAATATCTCTTTGAACTACAAGTATCATATTTTAGGACGAGTTAACAAATGTTCAGATTTTATCAAAAATGTGAGGGATATGTAGCATGAAGTCTTCCACCGAGTAAAAGGAGATGTGAAAGCCACATTGAAATATAGAAATATTTTCAGTTACACGATAAGCAAAATCTCTTGCAAACTACATACCAAAAATGGAAAAGGAAAAATAAGAGAGGATTAAAGAAAAATAAATTTAGATTTCTGACGGCATAAACAAGCTAACACCTAGATTACCAAAAAATTAGATAAAATTAATTTTTTAACTTTTAAGAATAATAAAAAAAAAAAAAAAATTGATCTAAAAGTGGGCTTGGACTTCAGTTCTTGGTTCTAGAACAAGAATCGGAACCGGAACCAAAACCGTTTAGTTTTCCATACTAAGAACCAAATCATTAATTTTTTTTTTGTAAAACCGAACCAAACCGCTCGGTTTGATTTGGTTCCGATTTGATTTGGTTCGATCATTTTGTCCACCCCTACTCCTGTGCATTTGGTTAAAATAATTTATAGATTAACTTCATCTTCAATATGTCGTAATTGTACTTTCACTTAGCTTCAATCATGTAACTATTTGACTTTAATTTTTTCTTTTCTTTTTCTGTAGTACTCAATCTCGATCATTCATTAAAAAGTAAGTTCGCAATATTTGACTTTTCAATCAAATCTTAACCATTCATTTTTATTCTCTTAAAAATCACTATTCATGAAAAAAGGACAATGCTATAAGCATTCCAATTAGCCCCAAGCTTCCTCCCTACTCACATGAGGGGTGTGCCCCGCTCATCATGTGAGTAGAGAGACAATTTTGGGGGCAAACTTAGGGTGCAAATAAATTATTCCTTAAAAAACTCTTTTAAAACAATACCAATTACACTATATTTTGATTTTTTTGGGGTAACTTCACCGTAGAAACTGATGATAAGACTATCTATAAATGATGATCATCAAACGTAGCCGTTAACTTTTAAGATGGAATAAGCACAATTTTAATAAAGTAAATTACAACAATTAATTTTTTACTATCGTATCATCGATTCTCGTAAGTTCAAGTGATCAAATTGGACGAAGCACCCAAATGAAAATAAATAAAGTGTAGTTACCTGCTTGAACAAAGTTAAAGTACAATTACCCGTTTGACATTGAGCGAAAGTACAGTTAATCCGGATGAAATTCACCCTTTTTTTTTTCAAGATTTGATTGAAAATGTCAATCAAAGATCATGAAAGCTTGGTGTGACCAAATCATTTGTGATGCTATTTGTTCCCCTAAAGTTAAGAAGTAAGTCAAGATGAATCTCTTTCATTTTGCAAATGCCATTTACCCATGGTTTCTAAATAAAGCGGGCAGCATGTGATTTGTATGAATCCAATAAACACAAGGGACAAATCATCAATCTGATACTCAATTACTTGACAGAAATTGAATATATCAAATTGAAAAACGAAACTGAAAAGGAAAAGTTACCTGCGCTGGGAAGAAGAAATGAAGGAGTCGATTTTGGGGGCGGAAATGGTAGCAGAAAGCAGCAGAGCTCCTACTGTATATCCTGCTATTTCACTTGCCGTTATGTGTTCAAACATTTTTCTATCCTCTTCTTCCTCCGCTTCAATTCTCGCCACATGTCCATTTCTATCTCTCAGGTTCTGCTAATAACAGCTTATTATCCATAGAGTTTAAATTTTATTAGTTAAAATTTACAAATATTAGCATATAGGCCTATTAGCTCAGTTGGTTAGAGCGTCGTGCTAATAACGCGAAGGTCGCAGGTTCGAGACCTGCATGGGCCATGTTTTTGAAAGAAAAATATTTATTTTTAATTTAAAACATCAGTTTCAAGGTTAATGATATGTTTTCCCTAATAAACTCGTGTTTGCATTGGGCCATTTTTTCAAACCATATCATTTTGAAAGAAAAATATTTATCTATATTATATATTAAAGCAGAACAGCCGTCAAAATTTTTCCCGCCCATTTTCAGTTTCCATTTTTGGAATTTTTTTTTTTTTTCAATTGAATTTCCGGAATTGGAAAATGAGTTGTTGACAATTAATGAGACATTTAATGTGGGAAAGTGTGTAATGCATTGTAAATAGACACTTGACTACATGTATTGAATGCTAATAATTTTTCTACTCTCTCTCTCTCTATATATATATATATATATATATATTTCCTGTAATTTTTATGGATCCTATAAGAAATAATTGTTAACATAACATTTATTTATATTCCAATTCATTCACTTCACTCATTAATCCATCCAAATTTGTAATTGTTTTAACACCGATGAATCATTTCATTGTACGTGTTTTTCATATTTTGAAAATCAAGCTAATTATATTTAGGTAACAATATTCATACAACACATTTTTTTTAAATTTACACCATAATTTAATTGCAAGATAGATCTTCGGTATTTGTTTAGTTTTGCTTTTATATTCTTAACTTTTTTTAATCGCATTGTTATTTATAACATTCAATTAATTAATAAATTTTATTTCTAATCACAAATTTTATTCAAATATTCTGCTAATTTGCATTGAAAGGATGTGCAATATTTTTTTTAACTTTTGTATTAATTATTTATTTTGATTATTTAAAAATATGAGAGATAAATAAGTGTTTTTCGCCAACAAAACAAATATATTGAATGAAAATCGTCTCAAAAGACAAGATGTGAAAATTAATAAAGAGTTGATGATAAAAAAATTACAAAAAATTTTAATATAACTATTATAATTTGAAGTAGTTTTATTGTTTGTTCTTTTTTGTTTAGTTAAAAATATTAGTGACAAGTAAGTTTGTTTGCATTAATATTCATCATTAATTGCTTTATAAAAAATAAATTTTATAAAGAAATTAATACATTTGGAAAACTACACATTAACTTTGAAAAACAAAAATAGCTTTACTTTTTCGTGCATTATTTGTGCATTAATTAGATTAATATTTTATTAAACTTTAATATTTGTTCTTTTTTGTTAATTTAAAAATATTGGTGACAAATAAGTTTGTTTACACTTCTTAATAATTTTTTTTCCAGAAAACGGTAATTTTTTTTTTTTAAGAAAACAGTGACTATTCATTTTTTTTTAATTATTTGAATTATACTTGCTAAATCAACGTAAGAGGTACTTATGATAATTAATAATTTATTGAAATTAAAATTAATTATTAGTTCATCACATTAATAAAATTTGAATGGTATTATGGAAATCATTTTACGTAGTGAAATTAATTACTATGTTATGGATGACGTATTGACTGTATTTGGCCCCTGTTGGAGACCATTATTTGGAATAATGTTGTTTGAAATAGTAAATTTTTTGGAGATGTATAGTTAAAAATTGGAGAATATTTTTGAACTTATGTGTAAATTATTTTATTGGTATATAATGTGTGGTTGAAAATGAGTTTTTAAAAAATGAGATTTAAAAATAATAGGTACCAAATAGGCGCTTGATGATGCGTTTAGTGCAATGGGAAATGAAATTGAAATTATTAAGGATGTTCATTTTAATACTTAACAACGCTACTCCAAACAATGTGCAAATATATGTTATTTTCGATAAAAAAAATAATATCAATTTTTTTTTTTGAACAACAACTTCAATTTTTTTTTTTTTTAATTTTTTTATGAAAAAATGTGGAAAAATTAATAATTATTTACTACTTAAATATATAAATTGATTTTTATTACTCAAAGAAGCTATTATAATTTGAAGTAGTTTTATTGTTTGTAAAATTTTATTAATTATTTTAATATATTATTTTTTATGCATTTTGTGTACGGGAGAAATCTTATATTATTATTATTATTATTATTATTATTATTATTATAGTTGGCCCATGTTTTCCCGCCTAAACTGCTCTCCATTTTTTTTTTGCCTTCCTCACGGTCAAATTGTGGCAGTTATTTATCTGACTTATGATGATGAGGATCAGTGCATTGGTACTGACAAATTGTTTAATCTTTTTTTTTTTTTTTTATCTAACTTTGTTTAATCAATTCTATAATGCATTGATTCATTAATTGGATCATTTTCATATGGATTTCAAGGACAAATTATGTAACATTCAAGAATGGAAAAAAAAAAAAAACCATTTCCGTTTGAGAAATAGAAATTTTATTTTTTTATCATTATTATATTTTGACATTCTAAAAATATCTACAAAAATATTATTTGTAGCGTTGAACAACATTAACGTAAGAAATAAAAAAAAACATTGTTATTTTCAAAAAATAAATTTAATTCACGTGTAATTCTTTTTCATGTATTGATTGATGTTCTGCATAATTAAATTGGAAAGTTTTAATATCCTAAATTTTAAGGATCATAAATTTTGAAAGAAGTGTTTTGTAATTTACATTGAATTTTGCTATTGAAACTTTTATGTTTATTCATATTCTTTCTCATAAAATATGAATTTAACTGTTTTCGTCGTGTATTTCTCACATTTTCATTAATTAATAATTATAATTTTTTTTCCCGTGCAACGCACGGGTGCGTATACTAGTTTTTAATATAAAACATCAATTTCAAGGTTAATGATATGTTTCCCTAATAAACTCGTGTTTTATTTATAATTTTATGAATGAAATGACGTTGAACTGATTTAAAAATTAATGGTTGAAAATTAGGAAGAGAAAATATTTATGGTTAAAAAGTGATATAGAAAATTGTATAATTTATTAACTGATTTATAAATCAATTTATTTTGTTTACCAAACACATGCCAATAAAGAAAGACAAGACCATGTTGGCCATCGAGTCTATGTTTGAGTCATATTTTTAAAATTTTATTTTTTTCTTAACTCACTTTTAACTATACATTCTTTTAATATTTTATCAACAATATTTATATTTGTATTCTCTTCTTAAATCTTTCCTCGTAAATAAGAAAAAACCCAAAAATGAATTCTTTAAAATAATATATTACTTTACTTGATTTTTTTAATATCTTAGTCACTGAACATAGATTCTTTTATTAAACGATGGCAACTATTCAATCAAATTTGTCCATTTAATAATGTTGAAAAAGATTCTAATGAAGTTTTTGCTATATTTTCCAACACATTTTTAATATATTAAAATTTCCCTATTATATATAAGATCCACTTTCAAAATCACTATTCATAAGTCAGAAATGCGTTTACTTCCCAAAACACAAAATATTTCACTACTATTGATAAGATTCACTTTATTTATGCACTATTCATAAGGAGGTCCTCATTGTAAACGACGTCGTTTTACACTATATGGTGTCTTATGACAAAAATATCGCTCCTTGCCTTTCCCAATTCATTTTCTCTATTATTCACGCCTAGAAGCTTCTTTCTTCCTCTCTTGCTTTCTTCGTCGTTCTTGTATGGTCTCACGCCGTCGCCCCCGTCGTTCAGTCGTTTACTGGATCTGTCTTTTCGTTCTCTTCATGCTGCCTTTGAGCATTCTCTCCGGGGCCGTGTGCGGTATTTCCCTATTTTTGGTAGATCTTTTCCCCCTTTTGGTAGGTTTGGTTTTCGTTTCTTTTCTATTTCTTTTGCTATTTGTGTGATTTGTTGTTCTTCTATTATTGTTTGTGTTATTCGATTGTTGATCTGGTTTTTTTTTTCCTATTTTTGCTTCACTCATTTTTCCACACGTTTTTTGAAAAGTATGTTTATTGCTTGTTTTGCATTTTTTTTGTTTACTTTTTTTCTCCCATGATTCATTGTAAGAGGGTCTTCAGTTTTTAATATTTAACAAAGTTTTTATTACTTTTCTGCATTACAGGATATGATCACAGAGGGAGTCATCAAGCTTGGTTGCAGAGAAAGGAAACTGGTTGGCTATTCAGAGGCAATTGTTGCAATTGGTGAGGAAACTGTCTTATTTGATGAATATGTTGCAGGCGTGCTTTATCTTTATGCCTTTAATGAAATAATTCCTACACTGCTTCTGTTCTGATAGTTCTCTTATATAGCAGTTTTCATGTTGGAACCCCGTTTATTAACTCTGCTGAGAAGGAATATAAATTTTTAGGTAAGTGTTTGCATATTTGTCAATTCGACTCCCTTCCGTCAAATGCTTTCCTCTGCAAGAGGAATAGAATTATATCGATGTACTTCTAATATTGTTTTTAACGGTGACTTTGATTTAATAGTTGAATTGTATTGGTTGTGTTTTTGTTGGATGGTTTTTATGGATGTTCTCTGCGTTAATTTTTCTCTATGAGGATTGTTGTAGAGTAATTTCATGTGTTTATTTAATGTAATCTTAGAGGATGTGAAAAAATGAGTGGTACTAATCGGATAAAAGAGACCAATCAGTAGTTTGCACACTTTTTTTAAAAGAAAAATGTATGTAGACTGATTATTTGTTATTATTAGCACTTAAAAGCATCACTATCTAAAGATTCATTACTTTTTTTCTATAACTTTTTGCTGAGCCGTGTAAACTGAATCTAAGAAACATTTGTCTGCTAATGTTGTTATTCTATCTCTTCCTGCCCCCCTTTCTTTCTTTCTCTGATTTGCTGCAAATTTCAGGTTCTTGATTGGTATTGATATGAAAAATGGAAAGACTGGAGGAAAAATAAATTTTAAGTTCTGAGGTTATTATTGTTTTTCTTGGTTTTTAAGATTTGTTGGATTTTGAGTTTTTGACCACGAATTGTTAAAAAAAAAAAAAAGATAGATTTTTTCAAGAATTTTGCTTATGAACTATCTGATTAATTGAATTATAATGCAAGGAATACATATTCTTTTTATGCCACTTTTTAAAATAGAACCATCTGTTTTACATCGTTTTTTACCTCTAAGTTGTAACTTTCTTATATTATACATTAAGTTGCATTGAGTGGTGACTTCCAGAAGTTAATACGAGTTCTGGAAATATTTATAATTTATTATGAATTTTTGAATTGGAAAATAAAGAGAAATATATGGAAAACATTTATTGGACCATGGCTGGTTCGTTTGTAGCACCTTCTGAAAAGACATATAATTATGTCTCTTGTAATTCTGTTAGTTGAATAGATTTATGATTTTGGTGATGTAAATTTCCTGGTTTTAAATTTTTTTTTTTGTGTGTGTGTTATTTGATTTTAAAGCTTCCTTCAGTGAGTAATGTTCAACTAGAGCCAATTGTGGTGCAACTTGATAGACTTGAACTGGTTTTTGAGGAAAATGATGATATAAATGCATTTAGGAGCTTGAGAATGTACATTCAGTTAGATGTTGGGCAAACTTGGTGGTGCTTTTGTTTGTGAGTAAAATTTTCTGGTTGTGTCCTATTTCCCATTTTGGCTTTTTTTTTTTTCCCTGTTTGTACTCTCTTGTAAACCTATTTGCTTATTTGCATTTATATTTTGACATTACGTGTGTAACTAAACCTCTATTGGAGACATCATGGAAGGGATATCTTGCAGCAATATCTGCATCAAGTTATTCTTATGTTTCCTTACTAAAACATTTCCTTCCAATTATGAATCCAGGTATATCTTGTTACTTATATTATTTGTGCTTCCTTTTCATCTTTCTCAATATTGCGTGTCCAGTTAAACATTATTAGAAAGCATGTTTGGCTAAGCTTAAAAAATGTAAACTTACATTTATAATAATATCGAAATATTTTGTACTGAGTCTGAAATTTTTTAAAAAGTAACGTCTTCAACAAACAAGCACGAATGGCAGAAAAAGGTTATTGAATTAACTTTTAATGTTGGCCAACATTCCCTGATTATGTAAAACGTGCTTGTTGGATTTAAAGTTGGGCTGTTTTTGCAAGTGGTTCTTCAATTTCTCATGTATATTGCTTACAAGAGGATTATTCCGGGCCTTTTGAGTTTTGTAGCATTTCTTCCTACCTTTCTGTGTTGAATTACTATTTCTCTCTAGAAAAGTTATTGGCTGTAATAATAAACAGATATGGAGGTGGCATGAGTTCAGCAAAAGCAACGCACGAGAGTGACACAAAGGCAAGTTTTATCAATGATCATTGTAGTTTTCCCCACATTTTCTCTCAATTTAGTTCGAAGGTGCTAATTTTTTGAGCGTTGCAGGTTCTTGCTTTTGAAGCAAGAAGAAAACATAAATTAGGGTCAACACTATAACTGCTGGAAATATTGTCCTTTTACGTTTAGCTTGTTCTTTGATTCCACTTTTGTGATTAGTTGTGCTAAATATTTTCAAAAGTATTTCCTGAATGTGAGAATAGTAATTGAAATTTAAAAATTTATCTCCATGTATCTGACTTTCTAATGAGGAATGGAGATGAAAATATCCTTAGTCGATTAAATATTCATTTAATTTAAAGTTCCTTTCTTCTATTGAATTCCATTTGTCTGGTTAATATGATCTGAAGGGTGTCTCACAATTTTTTGCAATTATACCTTTTTTCCCTTCCTCATAATGATAATAACATAATGTCTGCATGTGATTTCACGAAATTATTACATCAGAGAATTTATCTTTGCTATAGAGTATTGTTGAATCTATTTGTGCAGCGTGTAATTTCACGAAATAAAATAAATCTCAATTTCTTTTATTGATTCTATCCATATTTGCAATGTGACCTAACTAGAGATGACTTGGCGAAACATGTGGTGAAGAAAGAATTTCTGAAGCTTAAAGAGGAAGAATGTGAGAAAATGAAAGGTAAAATTTTGAAGACTGACTTTGAGATGGGGATTGTGAAAGAACGCACTAGATGTGGAGCAGAGAACACAAAGAAATTAGCCATTCAAGTTTTCCTTTGTATTTTAGCTTACTTTACATGTTTCAGGAGGAGCCACATGTTCCTTATAGATGTTTAGGGTGTTTGTGGGAGTCTCACTCTAATGTTGATTTGAGTTCTGTTGCAGATTTTTGCTAAAAGCCTTTTGGATATTGCAGAGAATATGGGTAATGCTTCTTCTGCAACAAGAGAGACCTGTTTCAAAGATTGATACATCTAATGATGCTTCCAGAGCTGTTCCTCAACTTAAAACACTTCTTGAAGGTATTGAAATGACTAAAAAGCAACTAACAAAGGTGTTATAATCTTTGGCTCATAACAACCATCTTCCTTCTTGTTCTATAGGCTTGCTTTTAGGAAAAAAATGGTATTAGTTAAGATAAAATGTTTGAGTCAAGGCTATAGAAACCAAGCAAGCAAATGTATTGGATTACTTTTTGGTCTATTACCATAAAATCTGGAGACGTATTGTAATTGTGTATAGATGGTGTATGTAATTAGGAGTACAATAAATTATAAATGATGTTTTGAAAATATCCACCATAGAAAACTTGTATTATATCATGACAATTGCATATCCTTCATCTTCTTCGGATATATTGAATTTAGTTAATGTGGTCCCCTGTTTAATTTCTATCATATCCTAGGAAGTCTTGGTTATGCATCCAGTCTTCAGGGTGTGATCTTTACCATCAATATCCATAACTTGTTAGAATTCTTCTATAATGCATTTACAAGATTGTCATATGCAGGTATTCAAAAGTTCAGAGTACAGAAGTATAATTTGACTAATGAAGAATTTGATCGAAACCAACATAATGTTGTATTCCAAGTTCCATATGCTTCAAGGCCAGTGGGCTATGTTGCGGTTGTACTAAAGGTATATGAGCTGCAATAAGCACATAATTGTTTTTTTTTTCTTTCCTATATAAGGTTGTTTTTCGAGAATCGGGATAAAATGCTTTTAAAAGAATGTGAATTCTTGACATTCCAAAAATTAGATCTATACTTTAGTTTATTGCTTGAAATTATGTCACTTAATTTGGGAAATTCAACATATAACAAATCTGAGTGCAATGAAGCCGTCGAGTCTCTCAATTACAAAAATAAATAAAAACTTTAGCCGATTACAGGAATACTGGAGGTAAGTACAAGCGTGTTGAACAATTTCGCTATTTTTCTCAAATTTTTTTTTTCCCTTGAAATTCCTGTGGAGTTATACATTTGTGTATTGATAAGACCATTCACTATTGATTGAACCTCGATCTCTCCCCCCGAATAGTTGAATTTTTTGTTTCTTCCAGATGTCTAATTAAACTGTAATTCAATAGGAGCACCTAACATCAAATGATGTAAATGATCCCAATGTTAGTAGGAAGAAGTCTTTTTAACACATTCAATAAATGGATTGAAGAAAACTGGAGAATTGATGTAGCGCAACGGTACAACAAAAGGAAATTTTAGAGGAAATCCCACTTGATTACTTCATTTCATTTATTTTAGTTTTAAATATCTGTAGGCAAATAGTTTATCTTTGCTAATAGTATTTTATACTAGCTTTGTTTTATTTTAAATTAAAACTTATGAGAATTAGTAATTCCATATGCATCTTTTGCAATGTTTTCCATTCATTTTGAAACTCATTTTAACTTCCAATATATCTTTTGCTCATGTATGTGCAAGGAGAACAGTTGTCATGTTGTGGAGTCTCCTACACTATTGTGTCATGTAAGATTTTGAAACTTACAACTGATTTTGCCCACTAGAATTTTAAATTTGCAACTTAGGCTTGCTGTTGTTTTGAACTTGTTGCAGATGGTTGAAACACAATTCACTTTCGTATCCCCAAATTGGAATGCTCATATGCACTTCAAAGAGGAAATCTTGATTGCGAAATAGGGCTGGCTGAACGGTTGAAGCTGATCCATGTGAAAGGGCGATTTTTACCTGTGTCATTGATGCGAGCTGGAGAAAATATATTGGAACCTAGCTTAAAAGCCCAACGAGACCATGGCATTGTGAATTGTGTGAATACTTGTTTTCTTCTAAAAGCTCTGGATACCCAACTACTAATTCCTGAGAGAAGCCTTATTTTGTTGTAGAATGTGGTTTATGTGGTGGGACTGTAGGTGCTTTTAGAAAATCATTTCATGGTCTATGGATTCATGCAATTTGTGCTAAAGTAAATCATTCTCTTTCATCTTTTGATGCTCATTTGACCACATTCTAGCATTTCCATCCTTTTCATTTTCATTATTATTATTAATTTTTTTTGTGATATGGTAAGTAAACTTCCAATTCGTTGAACTTTTTTATTAGTGGTCCTAATTACGTATTTATTATTGTTTGTTGTGTTACGTTACCAGGAAACAGCGCAAAGGAAGTGAAGTGTGCATTGTTTGCTTTTGGAAACATGGTGTCTGCCTTAAGCTGGAGATTCCAAGAGTTTTTGTTTACGTTCTAACTTCTTTGTCGAGTTATTTTTCTCTGTCATGAAACTTAATTCACTGGTTATCTTCTAAACTAACACCAGTCTATTAGATTGGCCTATGATTATGTATGGTAGTTTAAAGTGTATAGGAGGTGGCATCTTGTGGAATGGAATTAACACCGGTGCAAGAATCCAATGTAAGGTTTCCAAAGGTTTTGGTAATGAATATTAGTGTTTCTATCAATCTAATTAAGTAATATTAATAGTCGGTTCTATATTAAAATTACATTTTCCCATCTCCTTTAAAATCTTCATATTTTTCTGAAAATAAAGTCTGTCCTATAAATAAAATTTCATGACTAGGTAAAATTACTTACATTTAACATTAATTGTTTATGTTCATGTAACATTTTTTTCAGTTACAATGTCACGCAAATCATCACAAATATAAATCGTCACGTGCAACGCACGTGTTAGTCTACTAGTATTTATTTTTTTATATATATATCACTATTATATATAAGAACCACTTCAAGTTTCACTATTCACAAGTACCAAATGCGACTTCAACTGTTAGCGTATATATTTCTGTTCACGTTTCTTCTCCTTCAAAAAAGAAAACCAATACACTTACCTTCATTTCCAGAGTCTTCGAGAGAGAGCTCTCATTAGAGTTTGTTGGTTTGTGTTTCACCTCAGAAATTTCTGTCTGGAGTTGTCGCCGGTGGTAAGATCTTGTCATCTTGGGCTATTTTTTTGGGGGTTTTCAACTTATTTCTACTTGTGTAAATGGGTATTGCATTTCTCAATGATTTCTCAATAATATGAAAGTGTAATTAAAGAAAATAGTCCCAGTGGAAATTACAAAATCTAATTATCAAAGAATGTGATTTTATCTGATTTTATGTGAATAAAATACTGATTACGGGGGTTTTAAAAAGCAAAATGTTATGTCACATTTTTATATGGTGAATTTAGAGCAATTCTACATTGTTTAAGTCATTAAGAATGTTTCCAAAAGCTTTTGTAGTGCATCTTTGGAATGTTGATACTGAGAACGCAACAAGTGTTTCTTTAATGTTCTTCCTATTAGTTTAGCTTATAAGAATATAATTCATCTTTGTGTTTGGTAATTAGTTGGGTTTTCTTTGTCCTATCAAACCCTGTAAATGTACTACATACCTTACTTTCATATATAATTGTCTATTTCCAACTTTGATTAATAAAATGTTATTTATTTACTTATAAATAACTTATTAGCTTGGCCTCATTTAGTGAGTTCTTTATTGTATATTAATGGAATTGTTTTCATACAGTTTTACCTGTTATGTTTTCGTCCAAAATTTTGCCCCAAATGAAAATAGACAACAACACCAAGAGGGAAATGTTGTAACATGGCATGCAGAACCTGTTTTGGCATGAATTGAGAAGCTAGAAGTTAGTAAACTATTCGTGCAAAATTGACCTTGCATCTGTAAATTAAACACTTAAGTAGTTAAGTATGGTACAATTTTGAATATTCTCGAGCTAGAATTGATGTGGTTGGAGCAGCCTGTGAAAATGCTGAGAAAGTCATAGGCGATATTCATAAAGCCAACTTTGGTGCTCGACAAAGGCTGACAATTCTTCTAAATATGGAGGAGGTTCAAGTAGCCAAAATACAAGAACAAGAACATTTGATTCTTGGTGTTGAGAATCATGGTGAAGGTGGTAAAACTGACTTTTCATCTTACTCTCATCGAGAAAGTTTATCCCTCGTGATGCATATCTTTACACTATATTGATGTGTATGCAGGTTAAGGCTACCTGGAGACCAAAAGCAGATAAATCTACACCTCCAGTGCATTTAGTAGACATTTTCGCTGCCAATGATGGTCCACGGAATTATTTCGATACACTGGTACAACCAATAGTCTTTGATTCGACATTTTTTTATCCCAAATTCTGATTACGATTTTGTTAATCCAGAGAGTATAATATGTTCTTTGACTTTAGGGATGTATCTGAAGAATACATCTCCGTATTCATCCACCAGCAATAACAGCCAGGGAAATTTGTTAAGGTTACTTTTCAATCTTGACGTATAAAAATAATAAAATTTTAAAAACATTCTTTTAAGCTCTTAATGGAATTCGGAGTTCTGTTATATGTTTGTATAATACATCTAACTTATTGTTTTATCTCTTATTTGTCATTATTTAGAAGTGATTCTTCCCATATTTTAATGTGATTTATTCATTTTTATTCTTTCTCTTCAAATAAGAAAAAGTTAATATTACATTATTATCAAAATAAGTAAGTCGCTTGTTTCCAAATTTGAACAATAAAATAATTATTCTTAAAAAATTCCTAAGCAGTCCTTTTAAGTTTATGCAAACATGTTTATTTCTTTACGCCTTCAACCATGGTGTTTATAGGCTTCTGGAGCACACCTTCTCGGGAGAGCAGTAGCATCCCCTTCCGTTGCTATGGGTAGTACTCTGTTTGACACACGACAGCATCTCCTATGAAATATGCCAATTCACGAGATCCGGTGTAAACCTGATTAATACGCTATCTCTTCGGCACCAGCAACACCAACAACTGTAGTAGCAAAGAAAGAAAATAATGCAATTACCTCGACATCAATAGTTCCTGGCCCAACAGGAGTTTAGGCAATCTTCAATGACTAACAGGGGGAGTATTTTTGGACTTCTTTCTAATGATTTGAGGTTTCAGTCACATTTCATTTAAAATTTTGTCTTTGTTTTTTATTCATTTACAATATCTACAGTGATACTGATGTAGCTGGATATTAAATCTCATCATTATCTGCATCTCATGTTCAAGACATAGACCTATTCAATGTGGGACTGCACAATTTTATGTTCCATGTAATTAGATTAGTTGCTTTTTTGTATCAGGTGTTGCCACATGACCCCTCCCCGCACCTAGCTACTCGCCCAATTGTCTAAAAATAATTAATTATTAAACATAGAGGGAAAAAATCATACATAGTCCTACAGAAACACTTGACAATGTTTAGCAAAATTAAGGTTCAAATTAAATTGAAAGGTTTATGGTTTCAAGATTATCATTGTGTTTCATTTCCATAACTTCTTTCATTCTCTCTTTCTTTTATGTGATGGAAGTACCATGAGACTCTTTCATTCTCTCTTTCTTTTATGTGGGAAGATAGAAACCTACTTCTAACTTGTTATATATATATATATATATATATATATATATATATATATATATATATATATATTATAAAAGTGAGTTTGTTGCACTATTCATTTAGGGTTAGTTCTATGTAAGGGCTTGTTTGGTTGTTTTGTGTTCTTAAAAAAACCCAACATTTTTTTACTCTATAGAAGCTCCAATTACTCTCTCTATCTGCTCTCATCTCTCTATATCCTCTCTTTCATTCATTTATACATACATCCCTTATGTTCATATTTTTGTTAGCGTTTGCAAGGTTTTGTTTGTGTCATAGCATTATACTCTATTCTACAATAGTTAAATTCTTTTTATTTTATTCAATTTACTTTGGTTATATAATTTTCTTCTATATGTTTTTAAGAAAGATTGGTTAATATTTTAGAAAATAAAGTACTAGACCGTTAAATGTGAAATTCTTGAGCTTTTATATATTCTCTATTGTCTTGTTATATTTGAGATGGATATGAGCATCTTATTATTCTAAAATAAATTTCATCGTTGAATAACCAATTCTGCAGTTTTAATTTTATAAAATTGTACTGAATATAAATGGTCATAGTGCTTCTTTTGCTTGAAGCAACTGAAAGCAAGATGGATTAAATTACTAGAAATGAAAATCAGTTGCATAACATGTTAATGTTTGGAATGTTGCTTCTCTCACACATTTTGCAATTTTATAAATGCTCTGGGACTGCCATTCATCCTATATTTATTATAATTTACAATTGATTGTATGATTCCTATAAATTTATTTTCTTTCACACATCATTTTGATCTCTAATAATGTGTTCTCGTTTATGATAGGGAAGAGCAATTAGAGATTGTCGTGGCTTCTGGATTCTATGTTCGCCTTGGATCAAGAAACATGCTTTTCAAAGGGAAGAATACCAAAAATTGACGATAGACATCTTAATTCTTATTTCTCACTCTCTGCTGAATCTTGCACAGGTCTTAATACTTTTATTTATGCTCTCAATTTGTATTTTACAATCATGTCTAGATAAATTAGCAATGCAGTATTCTTCCTTGATAGCTTTATTTTCTTCCAAATTATTAACTTATTGGTAATCGATTATTTGAGCTCATGAACCTTATGCAACCACTTATGATTGATGCTAATTCTTTTCTTGCCAATTTTAGGTTTGTGAGAGAGATAATTGCTAATAGCAACATGCCCAGTGTTGGCATAGCCAAAGTTGAATTATGAAATATTCACTGAAGTTTTAACACATCTTGCTTCAATCATATACTCTGTGATAAAATCCCGCTCTTGCCAAAGTTAACACGAATTGTTTAGTCCATAAGTGGCAAAAGGCTGAAAGGGGAGAAGTGTTTGGGCAGGAAGAGTGGGGAACTAGGGAGTTGGGATTGTATAGAATGATGAATGTACTTATATGAATGCGCAAGTTGCTAGGAGGAATCGACACGATTTTCTCGTGCTTTTACATTTTTTATTTAATATTGGTTTCTTTCTAAAATATGTATTTTAGGCATCTGGAGCCATTATAGCCCTTTTTAGAAAATGTTGCATTCCCAGGTAGCAATTCTACGTTCTTGCATTCTGGTGATAATTGATAACTATGATGATTGATTAATGGAAAATTGCTATATTACAGTAAGTCATATGAGCTTTCGTTACTAGATTTCATTTCTAATTCTATTCTACTTCAAGATTTTAATTAAGCTGAATTTCTGATTGGGGAATGGGGTTAACTTTGCTATTTCATATTCAAGATAATATCAAAATAATGCATAGAATTAAATATGTAGTTCTTCTAATTTTTGGCCCTTAGTTTTTTATTTATCAATATTGTATATGTTTTTGCACGTTTTCAGGGGAAATGTGCGGGAGTTAGAAATGCTTTTAAATAACAGTATAGAGGTGTGTTAATCTGTTAACATCTTGGAGCTCCTGGAAAGTGTATGCTGAGCACTCTCGCAATTTCCAGCATCAATTGAATTTCACAAAGTTCATATCCCATCCTATTTCCCCGAAATTAGGAGTTTATTGTTCATTTGAGATTTATTTGTTTTCACTTATCTGGTCTCCAACTGGTCATGGGTGTTGAGAATTGATAGTTTATGCTATATAGGGTGGGGTAAAACAAACACATATTTTCCTTTCCCTTTCTGTGTTCTTTCTATCTTCTTAACTAGATTTTTTGTTTATTATTTGTAAATTGCAGAGAATTGCAGCACTAAAAAATTGTGATGCATTGACACATCAGTGCAAATGTCTCCAGTGCCTAAAGTAAATGAAGTGTCCATGTCATGAACTTAATCTTCGCCATGATTCAATCAATTGGCCAATGAGACTTGCATAGATTTATGTTGGTTCAGAGCATGCTTTGCAGAATAAATTTTCTGATGTCAACTTGTGGAATCCTATCTCCTGTGAATGAATTTAAGGTATTTAGCTTGGAGGACTAATTCTGCCGAAGTTCATGTATTGACAAAAGAGCATGCAATACTTATATTTAGTGTAATGGTTCACATTTTCTGAAGAGATTTTAATTATATTGTTGCAATTATGCTGCAAACCTTTTATATCAAGAATAAGAGTTGATTGAAAATAACTGCGATAATTGTTACGTGCACTATTTTTTGACTGATTGGTTGGGGATTTTCTCGGCTACTTTTCGTAACATTTTCTTGGCAATGAAACTTTTGTTTGAAGGTTTTGGTTAGAAATATGGACGTGCTTTCTCAAGTTTGTAAGGTTTCTCAAGGTTTTGGTCATGAATATTACTTTGTTTCCATAAATCTAATTATCTAATATTAATAGTCACATCTCTTATTGTGTGAATGCAAAGTGGATTGTGTGAATGCATTTATTGATGGCCCTATACATATATACAAGTACTAATGTTATTTTTTGGTAAATACTAAACAATGATTAAATGTTTTGTAATTGTTTTTATTTTAATAATTGTGCAAATATTATATATGATAAAATAATTTCTTAATCTTTAATGTTGTTCAATTGTCGTATATTTGATTACTTAAGATTAAACATATATTTATAGTTTATTGTAATTTTTGAACGAAAATTGAGAAAAAAGTTAAATATGTGAGACAAATGCAGAAAATATAATAAATATATTTATATCTTGAACAAGTATCAATATTTGTACTCATACTATTACATATAACATGATATACAATTAAAAAAGTTCAGGATTTACATTTATCATTCAATGAAGTTTTCGATAATATGAGTTATTTATGTGTTTTTTAAAATTTTAATAATTGTTGTAATAAAATTTTTTTTTTGTGTCTTTTGTATTTTTGTTGATTATGTATAATCATTAAATTTTATGAATGATTATCTATATTGTGGATAACAATTTCAGTTCATCGCACTGCTGGAAATCTATACTATATATTAAAATATGATAGTTTGACAGAATTTAATTCTTAAATTCTTTATGTTTTAGTATTATAGTAAATAATTAATATGATGTTATTGTTATTAGTATATTTTAGTTATAATTATTATTATTTTTATTATTAACGTTAATATTGAACGGGTTCAATCAATATTTTTAGTTATCAGTATTAAAATTATTATTTAATTATCGATTTTTTATCGATTTGTTGTTTTTAACATTATAAATCTTATGTGTAGCCATCAATAATTAAATTGTGTTTTAATTATTAAAGGTCAAATCATTTGTTATCTTTAATATTACAAATTACATTTTCTAATATATGTGTGTGTGTGTGTGTGTGTACATACATATATTATTAAATATTTTAATAAATTAAGCATCTGTTCAGTAACTATATTTTTGTTTCGAGGTAAAATGTTTGGTTGAAAAATAATTTTGAAAAAATATGTGGTTAAAACGTGAAAAAATGTGCTGCTAATAATGTTTGATTACAATATGGTTAACTATTTAGTTAATTCATGTGTTGACTATTTAAGTTTACATTTGTATTATATTCGAACCACTAATATATTTACGTAAACTTATTAAATTTTTTACTTTTTAACATATTTTTTAAATTAGATAGTTAAAGTAATTTTTGTATCAATAATTGAATGTATATTTTTAAAGTTATTTTCCATTTTTTTGTAAATAAAAACAAAAATTATTTTCAAAGTTATTATTTAATGATTAAAACTTTATGTTATTTTAATTTACAATTTTTTCACTTAACTTTTTCATATTATTTTTGGGCCTTTTTGTACTTTGAATCCTTTTGTAATTAGAAATTTTAATTTTAAACGAATTATAAATTCATGTACGACTATTGCATTTGTATATTACATGTTGATTCACTGTTATTTACCTGAAAAATGTCAAATCATGGAAAATGTGTTCACCCTTTTGTATTTGTTTGGCGTTTGATTGAAAGATTTACATTGTAAAATATTTTTCAAAGTACAACTAATTAAAATACACTTAACTCATTTACCTTAAAAATATTTTCTCACTTATTTTGTGAGAAGACATTTTCCTCAGGTGGAAAACATACTTTTCGTCGCGTTTGATTATTATTATCAAGTACAAATAAGTAAAAAATAAAAAATAATAATATTTTTTAATTAAAATAGCTAAATTTTGTTTTATTTGCAATGAAAAATAATATCAATCAAACAACAAATTTAGGAAAATTTCTTATTTTTTCACCCGACATTCATTTTTCAGGAAAATAATTTCCAGGCAAACCAATTCCTAAAAAATATCTTCTTATCATCCATTTTCTATATTTTCAATCAAACACATGCAAGATTGTTTTTCAAGTTCAAGAAATGACAATTTCAGTTGGTAGCTTTGTATGCTATGAATATCAACAAAAGTCAAGGAAAATCACTTTTCAAGGTTAATCTTTATTTAAAGAAGTCAGCTTTCAGCCATGGACAATTGCACTTTGTAGTCTCTAGAGTGACGAATCGCAGTGATTTGAAAATGGTCATTTGCGACAAAGATGAAAATAGAACAAACCCAACTATGAATGTAGTGTTGACCTATGGTCAATTCTTAACCTTATTGTTTTGATAAATAACAAACAAGATTATATTATGTTATTAACAAGTGTATTTCAAGTGTTTCATGTAACGATAATCTTCAAAGGACAAATCATCTCTCGAAGATAAAAGATCAAAAACACAAGATGCGATAGTACGAAGATCGATGAATGGAGTTTACAAAGAATGAAGATCTTACAATTGCTTTTCAATGTTATGTAAGGTTAATGCATCAATAGCTAGTAATGCATTTCATAAAGCTCAAGAAACATTTTTAAAACCATTAAAATATCGTTTTCAAAATCAACCTTGATCAAGAAGCCTTGCAAAATCAAAATCTTTAAAATCTGATTGAACCGGTCGACCGCAAGATACATACCGGTCGACCGCAAGACACATACCGGTCGGTTTGATCATTTGGTCTATCAACAAAATCCCAAACATGATTTCTTTCAAATTGATTTAGTTCTTCTTGCATTGCAAGAATCCAAAACTCATCGAACTCGGCTTCTTTGAAATTCTTTGTAGATGACTTCTCAAGATTTACTTGGGTTCTATTTTTAAATTTGAAAAATGAAGCTTTAAATGCATTTAAACATTTTTGCAAAAAGGTTCAAAATGAAAAAGGATATTCTATTACAACTATAAGAAGTGACCATGGTGGAGAATTTGATAACATGGCTTTTGATGAATTTTGCAAAATCCTAGGTCTTTCATATGGTATGATCCTTACTAAAATCTTTACTCATTTCCATATTCCTCTTGAGGGTGAGGCTTTCATTGAACAAAAACCGACCGATACCATCGATAAACACACGTTGAAGAAAATGAAAATCTTCAAGGAGCATGGTCAATGGGTTTGTCATACCCAAGGATTTGATGAAAATTCGGGGCCCTCAACACTTCCTATTGAAGATGACGCCGAAGCTCAAGGGAGTGACGGGGAGGAAGAAGCTCATGCCGTACCCCATCCACACATACCTCAACATGCTCCACCGACCGGTTGGGTGTTCACCGAGGAACTCTACAATCAAACCAATGGTCGCATTGACTCTCTCTCTAACACGGTCGAAGGCATGGTAAATATGCAACACCACATGATGGACATGCAACAACAATTGTTGGCAAATCAAAACACCATCATGGAGACACTTGGGAACATTCAAGCTCGGTTCAATAACATGTTTCCTTTTCCACCACCTCCTCCAATGGAGTGACCATCACTTATGCTTCTCTTACTTCTTATCTATGGTAGTAAACTTATGGTATTTTACTTATGCTATCTAACACATTTCTTCTCCTTTGTTTCAAACCTATTTTGATCTTGTGTTATGCGTATTTTGTGATTTATCAAATGATAATTCGTACTTGGAATTGAGATATGCTATTGTGAATGTGGTGCTAGTTAATGTTTTGATGTGTATACGATGAAATTGATGGGATAAAATTTATGGTCAGCCATTACCCTTATGCGCTTGTAAAATGAAGGGGGAATACTTTTACAATCGTGATATTCTATCTTATGCTCATACTTGAGGGATATATACCGCCTTTTTTCTTATGTCAAAAGGGGGAAACGATGTGATGAACTGTTGGCGTTTGATATGGATAATCTAAATGTATTTTGCCACTATTTTGCCTTGAAAGATTATTTATTAATTTCAAAAACTAGGGGGAATATATATCAATTATTCTCATTTCTCTATGCTTTAAATTGCCTATATTGACTGTTTAAATCATCTTATTTGTCATAATCAAAAAGGGGGAAATTGTTGACCTATGGTCAATTCTTAACCTTATTGTTTTGATAAATAACAAACAAGATTATATTATGTTATTAACAAGTGTATTTCAAGTGTTTCATGTAACGATAATCTTCAAAGCATTCAAAGGACAAATCATCTCTCGAAGATAAAAGATCAAAAACACAATATGCGATAGTACGAAGATCGATGAATGGAGTTTACAAAGAATGAAGATCTTACAATTGCTTTTCAATGTTATGTAAGGTTAATGCATCAATAGCTAGTAATGCATTTCATAAAGCTCAAGAAACATTTTTAAAACCATTAAAATATCGTTTTCAAAATCAACCTTGATCAAGAAGCCTTGCAAAATCAAAATCTTTAAAATCTGATTGAAACCGGTCGACCGCAATATGAACCGGTCGACCGCATGATACATACCGGTCGACCGCATGACACCAACCGGTCGACCGCACTGCATGATTTTGAACTCAACGGCTATTTTCTTGCAACGGCTATATTGAGGTCGATCGCATGGCTGAACAGGTCGACCGCAAGAGTCAGTATATGCGAAATTTACTCTATAAATAGCCACTTCTCTTGCATTCATGAACAACAACTTACAAGAGCATTTAAGAGAGAAATTTATTGAGAAAATCATTGAGCTTACTTTGTTTTTACATTCTATTTCATTGCAAGAAATCTCTTGATTGTTCAAAACTATTTCATATCTCTATCAAGAATTCCATCTTGTAGAAAACTCAATACTCTTACTTTATTTTTAATCAATTATTGAGTTCATATCACCAAACACTTATTGAAGTGTATATCTCTCTTCAGACTTAACTAAGTATTATTTGGAAAGAGAGATCATTGGTTGAAAAACTTTGATTCAAGAAAAACTATCTCATATCCTTCTTCAAAGTTTTCATAAATACTTGAGCTTTAAATATTTGTTATCTATTGAAGTGTTATCACAAACTCTCAAGATACTTAATTTGAGTATATCATTTGTCAAGAGAGTATTTCAATTGTAAATTCAATTCATTATATCTTGTGGTTTCGAGAGCCTTGTGAAAACTCGATTGTTGGTTTCGAGATCCTTGTGAAAACTCGATTGTAAAGGATATGTGCTCCTTGTTGTAAAGTCACCTAAGGATTCGATACTCCTTGTTGTAAGTTATCAATATAGTGGATTTGACCTTACTCGTGACGGAGAGCTCGGTAACGAAGGACGTAGATCACGTTGGTTGATTGAACCTCCCTATATCGCATTTGCAATCTCTTATCCATTTTACTCACTTGCATTGCACTTACTCTTGTTCATTAATTTATATTGTGCAACACTATATCTACGTGTTATACTTGCTCTATCAATTAAGTTCATACATTTATAGCACACTACATTGATAGTTTTGCTAATTGTAATACTCAGTGCTCATACTTATACTCATTGGTTTTTAAATTTAAGATTATTTATCGAAAAAGTTTTATAAACCAATTCACCCCCCTCTTGGTTAGTTTATCTTCGGTTAACATGTAGTTTATATAGAAGTTTTTCAAAATTTATAGTGGAAACAATCCAATTATATTAATTACAGTATCCTTTTATTATTTTTCTATCTATTTCATTATACACATGCTTGACATATAATTAAAAAAATTAGAGAATATTGAAGTCACAATTATATGTTTCAACCTAATGCCGTGCATCGCACGGGTGAAATACTAATATATATAAAAGTAAGGAAGTTGTTTGGTGTTAACGCATGTTGTGAGTAAGTGGTTTAGTGTGAACACGTTGTAAATTAATGACATTTATCATTTTTATGATAATCAATAGTGGTTTTGAAAAACTATGCATTAGTTTATTGTTGTTTAAAATATGAAATTCTTAAAATTAATTTTTTATTATCTTCTTATTTATTTTTCTCATGCAAATGTATTTTTTTTTATCCATTTACAGTTTTTTTTTTTATATGATTCATGCTTGACGTGACAATATTATTTAATCAACAGCATAAGGTATAATCCTCGAATAAATTTTTTTGGAGTAACTGGGTAGTAATTGTTATAGACTATTATTTATTTGATACTTTATTTGTCATTTTCTTCTTCTTCTTCTTTTTTTTTTTTTTTTTTTACTATTCAAATATTACAATACAATAATTTTTAATTTTTATAGTTTACAATTTTTTAAAATCATATGGATTAAATTTCATATATAAATGATTTTCCTATATATGACTTATTATTTTCCATCTAAAAACTATGCATTCGTTTATCATTGTTTACACTATGAACTTCTTCAAATTATTTCTCTCATGCGACAGTGTTTTTTATCCATTTACAATATAATGATGTACTTTAAAGTAAGAAACTGGTTTGGTGTGAACACATGTTGTGAGTAAGTGGTTTAGTGTAAACACATGTTGTAAATTAATGATATTTATGATTTCAATGGTGGTTTTGAAAAAACTATGCATTAGTTTATTGATGAAAAGTATTCATATTTTGGTGATGTCGGATGTTGTTCTGAAAGGAGTCGCTAATACGATGTCATTCAGGTATGTCAAGAGTCACATGAAAGTTGTGAATGATCAATAGAGGATTCGTTTCTCTTAGATAGTAAGAGATTATGATTTGCGTTTTATTTGGTTAAGTTGATATCAAAATCCTTGGCTAAGGTGAATTAATAAAGTCGAAAATAGTTTCGACGTTTATTGACTTAAGAGCGAAATAAAAGATATGATCAATAAACGAGATTGACACATTTTCATATCTCATAATTGATCGGATCACATTGACGAATGGATTAAAGTTTCACGATAAACGAACTAGTTTGATTTTGTCACACCATGTGACATTTCCCTTCACATGTATTGTCCGACACATTGCTAGATGTCAATCTGGGACAACTAATGTGAATTAATTAATTTAGGAGAATTAATGATTAATTTAAAAGAAAGTTTTAATTAATCTTATTTTGATTAGATCAAAATAATAATTCACGTAGTTCCACGTCGTGGTTGGGAACCTAAAGGATCACATACAAGGGGAAAACTAGAAGAATGTGATTGAAATTAATTAATTAACAAGTGTTCGACATTTGTAGAATTAATTAATTATATTATTTATTAATAGGTTCGAGTTAATTAATTTGATTGATTAACTAATGTCTCATGTTTAATTAATTGGATTAATTAAACCACATGACCGGGTCGATATTTAAGTTATGGGCTAAGTCGACTCTGACTTATATTAATGAACAACTAGGGTTTGAAAAAGTTAACCCTGATTCACTATTCTCTAGCTAGTACAAGAAGAGAGAAACCTTAGGCTGCGTTCTCTTTGTATTTCAGTTTCCTGTTTTCATTTTCGAAGATGTTTTCTGTTTTCCATTTTCTGTGACTTTTTTCGAAATTGCTGAAAACGCGTTTGGTTTGTTATTTCTGAAAACTGTTTTCGAAAATGAAAAGTTGGAAAACGTGTTCTGTTTAAAATTTTGAAGAAAATTATTTCATATTGTTTGTGAATATAAATGAAATAAAGATGTCATATTTTGAGTTACACAACAAAAATAAATGAAATAACCCCTATCACACAATTTGGTTATACCAAAAAAGTTCAAAAATTCATGTTGCCCTTCTAAAGTAATCGTTCCACATTTGAGTAGTAATTTTCCCTTCTAAAGTAATCATTCCATTTAATACTTTATATAGATACATCCTTCTAGTAAGCACTCATAACGTTTAAAATTTAAGTTTCAATAAAATTTGCAAAAATCAATTTACGTTAATTAATTATGCCCTTACAAAATAAGTGTCTACAATACAAAAGAAGAAAATAAATGTTTAATAATTAAGCACATGATACATCATCAGAAAGATTGTTGAATTTGGAGTTCTACGCAAAAAACAGAATGCAATTCGGAGTTGTACATCAAAAGTTATACATGTTTGAAGACAATGACCTATAAAGCAAATACGAAAGGACTAAATTGAAAGAAAAGTAAAATTTGTGAACTAATGTACAACAAAATCTGAAGTTGAGGGACCTAAGTTGCAAATAAATTAGGATATTTTCGAAAGAAATTTCAAATTTTGAGGATTAAAATGACAAGTTTTGAAAATCAGGGACCAATAATATAATTAAAAATGATAAATTATGACAAATTTCAAATTTTTTTGAATATTTTAATTTTTTTTTAAGTGGAAAACGCGCGTTTTCCACTTACAAGGCAAAAATTTCGGAAAACACGGAAAACGTGATTTCCATTTCCTTTACAAATTTTGAAAACGTTTTCGAAATTTTTTCCGAAAACGGCGCAAGAGAACGCGTTTTCCGCGTTTTCGGAAATGGAAAACGGAAAACGGCTGGAAAACGCTAAAGAGAACGCAGTCTTAACCTCTCATTCTTGTTCTCTCGTGTGGATCACCTTTGGATGCTGGACAATTGGACAGCGAGTATATTGAAAGAATTAAGATTCTCAGATCCTTTTGCAAAATAATCAAGAGGTATTATTATTGTCACGATTTCTATCTAAACACAAAGCAGATCCTCGTTTGAGAATTGAAAATATTTTATATTCCGTTGTGCACGATAAAGTAAATTCCCAACATATTGATTGTAGCGAATAGAAGATATGTTCCGATTCTCTTGCACAATCGTGTTTTGATTTTGTCTGTAATGACATTGATTCTAGTATATAAAGTTTTATTTTAGGTTTAATGTTAATTGTTGTTTTGTATTGTTTTCAAGTGGCAAGTCTTATAACATGTGGCGAAACAAACGTTTTCTATCGTTTTCTTCTTCGTAGTTCCTTTTTTTGCTGGTTCCTTTAGCAGTCATCGGTGCATCCACGCTTGTTGTGTCCTGTTTGTCTGCATTTGGTAAAAGTCAATTGCATGCCATGCCTGCCTATTATGTTTCTAGATGGAATTGTTTCACCAGCTTCTTTTCTTCCCACTTTCTGAGGCCTTCCAGGATGCTTGTATAGGGTGAAGGATGTACTGGATGTTTGCCTTTGTTGGTCCACAATCTAGACCTTTCATTGGACAAATTATTGGTGCATATATCTTCATAAAAGCCTCTTTACTATAGCATACATCCAAGTAGTCTTCGACTCTCAAACCCCTTCTAGCGATTGATCTTATGGCATGGCAAGAAGGCATCCCACTTAGTTGCATCCTCATGCATGTGCATATCCTATTCTCCAAGTCTACAACATACTTCACACCTCCACCATCCAATACCTCAAACTTCTTATCACTTGCAAACATAGATTGACAATGCCTGACATGGTCTTCTAAATGAGTTTAATGATTTAGGTGCTAAAAGTCGATTTTATTAGGATGACTAGATATGTTGAATGGTTGTCTAATGTTATACCCACGTTAAAAAGAATGATAAAATGAGATTATATCTAGATTATAGAAATCTAAATCTGGCAACACCTAAAGATGAATATTCAATGCCAGTAGATTCTTTAGTTGATTCTACTACTAGACACACAATGTCTTCTTTTATGAATGAGTATAATAAAATTTTACATAACTGAAGATGTTCATAAAACTGCTTTTAGATGTCCAGATGCGTTAGAGTGTTATAAGTGGGTGGTTATGCCTTTCGACTTAAAAAATGTTGGGGCTACTTATCAAAGTGCAAAGAATTTAATCTTTCATGACCTGATTGGTGAATGTATTAAAGTATATATATATATATCTTATTATTATTATAAAGAAGGATAGTTGGCCAATCCTTCCCCCCAAAAACTCCCGCCCAGCAAATCCTCAAAAGTCATAAGTCAAAATAAAAATAGAAAAGTTGGCATCTTATCTTATCATTATTATTATTATATTATTATTATAAAAAGTTGTGATGTGTACAGTACCATTATTATTATTATTATTATTATAAAATATAAAAAGACAGGGTATCTGATGATTAAATATTATAAAACAAATGTGTACAGTATCATTTTTTGAATTTGCAATGAGTACCGATTTTCAAAATTTGCATTAATTATTTTAAAAGTTGTGATGTGAAATGATAAAGAAGGATAGTTGGCCAATCCTTCCCCCAAAACTCCCGTAGCAAATCCTCAAAAGTCATAAGTCAAAATAAAAATAGAAAAGTTGGCATTTTTTCCCAAAAAAACGTCAGATAATTCAAATTTTTCCCGAGCCCCGAGACCCTGCAGTGCAGACTCTGATTACCAATTTCAAAAAGAAATACTTTTTACGGTTCTTCTCTCATACGGTCATTCCATTACATTCAATCAAAGATTCAACTCTCTCTCTCTAAAAGTTGAAAACGTTGGAAGAGGGTTAACGATTGTTGATGGAACTCGGCTGAGGAATTCTCGCTGCCGCTGGAAAAAGATGGCGAAGGGATCACCGGTGCGGAAGTATTGGAGCGGCGGAGTCGAGAGCCTCACTCGCTCTTCACGGCCTCATGTTACTGGAAAGTCTCAAGTAGGGTGGGTTCGCAGCATTCTTCAAAGTCCGGCCATCTATCCGGCGAACCATTGCCACTAGGAGCACTGCGACGTCCAGGAGAAGCCTTGACCAAAGTTTTGTCAAGAAATGGAGACTGCACAGCGAGAAACGGCCGGAGGTACTACCGTATTAGTCCTTTGCATCTTTAATTACCTACCTCAACTTTGTTTTCGAGAATTGCAAAAATTTGAAATTGAGGTAACAAATTGTCAGGCCCTGACTCTCAATGTTGTGAAAACCCATCGACTCTAGGCTCAAGCACTAGAATAGAGCATATTGAAGAGCTTCTAGGCGTCAAGTGCTATGTTTCTGGAATTGCTGATTCCAAGCCTGCTGTTATTCTGGTTTCTGATATTTTTTGGTATGTATTCTCTATAAATATTTGATTTTGGGCATTGTTAAGTTCTGCATATCTTTTGTTGATTAAATTTTGGAATTTACATCTCATGCCATGAGAAAATTGAAGGTACCAAAGGCAGAGGCTACAGAGGTGGTGCATATTTCCTTTTCTGCTGTGTAATACTCAGTCAAGACACACATATATAAAAATGAAAGGGGTTAGTATGTAAGAGTCTTCTGCTATTTTTATTTGTAGCAAATCTTTCTGTAGTATTCTTTGGATTATCAAATTATTGATTAGAATGTGGGGTTGCTTTTTTTTTTTCATCATGATTCCGGTACTTAATGTGAATTTCTTGCATCCTATTAAAGAAGTCTCGCTTTCTTGCGTCCCCACCGTTGCTTTCTGTGATACTGATTCTCCAATGAGGTATGTTGATATTAGCATCCCTTCCAACAACAAGGGAAAGCATAGCATAAGTCGTCTTTTCTAGCTCTTGATGTTTTCTGCTAATGCATGGTGTCATCACTCCTTGCCACAATTGAGATGTGATGGTAAGTTGTAGCAAGACTGAAACTTTTGCCACATTTCAATCTCTTAAATTGATTGAAAGATGGTAGTTCTATAGTATATCTCCAGAAAGTAACAAAAATTCTATTTTTCTTTTCTGCAGACAGAGAACTCACCTTATCAGTACACGGGAATTTCTCATGCTTTATCAACTGTTCATTGGAGTCGTAAGTTCTGGAATTATAACATTTTAGTAATAGTATTACCCCATGAAAATTGAAATGTGTTAGGTTTACTCAATTTACGATGCACTGATGAATGCACAAGACTGATAATTTGATAATCAAACATCTATGCTCCATTTCATGGGAAGAGGTACATGAGAGCTTTGATCAGTATACTTTTAAAATGTTCAATATTATGGTATTTATTGATTGCATTACTTGGTTTTGGGTTCGATTGTGGCTATGCTTGTGTTGTTCGTGGTTCAGTGGTTTTGGTGTGGTTGTTGCTTGATAGTTTGTTTTGTGTTGTTGGAACATTTTGAACAGAAAAAGGGAAATGTTTTCATTGATTCACTTCAAATATATTTTTAGCTTTTCATTTCTCTTCAGAAAACATCTATTTTCAAGTGCTATACCTAGATAGGGAAAATTCTAAGGGAAAGTTTCGTTTCCCTCGGCCAACTGCACTTCCTCTTAGTTGAAACTTAGATGTGATTTGAGGTTGTGTTTCCATCTTCAGATTTTCCATCTTTGCCTACTGTTCAGAATCACAAGGTTTATCCGCTTCATAAAAGTTTATATTTTCTAATTACTGGATGTTGCTTGGATTTAACTTATTTTAAAATTCAATTGGATATTTTTTTATCATTTCATATAACATGCTTCATTTTGAGATAGATTTCTGGTACTAATGTGTATAATATTTTGATCTTCTTTTAGTTCCTAAATGATGCTTGCTTTCTATGTTTCATGCAATTGTTGGTCTCCATACTTTTGGAGCATTTACCAACCAGATTCAGAATTTATTAGCTTGATATTTTGGCAAATGGCTTTAGTTTGCTTTGATCAAAATGGGGATTGCATTGATAAACTGTCAGTTGAACATTTACTTCTCCCTAAGACTCTTCTGTTGCAAGTGGTGATTTTACAGAGCCAGATGCCTTCCTCAAATTGGAGATGAGTATCAACTTGAAACTCCACCATCCATTGATTTAACTGGGCTCTTAAGGAGAACTTACCCATAGAGCTTTGGAAAATGATGTATAGGTAAGGTAATATTTGTTTCAAATTGTTAATATATAGATATAATTCTTCCTGCAGTACTTACGAAATGGAGTAGGGTAGGGAGTAAAAGTCTGCTACTGAATTGTGGATTATGGATTATCATAGATGTTGTGCCACTACTGCCACTTCAATGACTTAGTGAACATGCTGCTTAGTATTCTTGGATTTATTGGATCTCTTGCTTTATAATCGATCATGCTTGAATTTTTTGTTGCAAAATTAGTGGATATTTGGAAAGCATTGTTTGTGATATTCGTCGAACTAATTTGTTTATCAAACACGGTAATCACCAATCAAGAATCAATTAGTGGAATTTTATTGTGCAATACTTATTGAGGGTTTTTTATTTTCATTATTTTGTAGGAGACTTCACAAATCTCAATCAATGAGGTCAAGAATACCGATGGGGTTTGTTATTTTGGAAATTTATTATGTTTTTTGTTATAGTTTATTTTTGTCCTCTGCAATGGGTTTTTTTTATATTTATGTGAGGAAGGAACAATAGCATTATAATGCTTATTTACTATCAAGGCTAAAAATGTGTGATGAGTGGTTCAAATAATTAAATATTATTCTAGGAACATTGAAATTATTCTGGAAATTGATAATGTTCAAAGCATTGAAGCTCAGATTATCATATGTGATTTTTTATCTTTATTTTTTTGTAGAGACTTTACAAATCTCAATCAAAGAGGTCAGGAATATCGACGGGGTTTGTTATTTGGAGTTGAAAAATAACATCAAGATCAGTTCAAGAAGGATTATGGAACTTCTTGGAAAAATATGGATTTTGATATGGTTGTGGCCATTCTCGAGCATTACTTCCTGCAAAGTTTAAGTTGTGCATATTTTAATGATACACCTTGCTGATAGTTTGTATGTCATTTAGGGTCGATTTTGCATAGAAAGAATGTTCAAAACTATAGTAGAGATAAAAGTTGCATTCTTTAAACCTATAGTAGAAAGAATGTTCAAAACTATAGTAGAGATAAAAGTTTGTATTTTAATCAATCGTTGCTTCCCGTGCATCGCACGGGTGAAAGAACTAGTATATATATATATATATATATATATGATGTAGTGGTCAAGTCACTCAAAGAAGAAGACCACTTTCACCGACTAAAATGCTCTGCATTTTGTTTAAATGCAGGGAACTTTCTGGATTTCTTGGTACATAAAAGGGGAATGGAGCTTGGTAAAACCAAAGCAAAGGCCATACTAGAGGCCAAATCACCTAATAATAAAAATGTTGTAGATATTCTTGAGGTAAGTATATTTCTTAAGACGTTTTATTTCTAATTGTGCTGGGCTAACAAAAATCTTTTTGCCTCTTAAAGCTCAAAGGTCAGGATGAATTCGTCTATAATGAAGAACACCAAAATACTTTTAATAGCCTGAAGGCCCACTCATCAAATCTACTTGTGTTAGTTTCACCTATTTAAGGATAGCTAATGAAGATGTATATATCAGCCAAACAAGAGTTTATAGCTATAATGGTGGCAAATAAAGAGCAATTTATTATCTTAGTAGACAATTGATTTAGTGTGAATGTAATTATTCAACTATAGAAAAATTATGTTCAGCTTTACTTTACATATACAAAACTAAGGGCCTATCTTCGGTATGAGACATTGTATTTGGTATCTAAAGTAAATCTAGTAAAGCATACAAAGTGAAAGGTAACACGTCTAGGAGGCTTAAAATTTTAAACTTGGGTATTACAGTCTCATTACATATAAATTAGGGATTGTTACACAATTTTATCACCATTTTCTCAATCATTTGAATTGAAAGCAACGAGACCAATATGTAATGGAAAAAGACATTCAACAACAGTAACATTTTGAAGTTTTAATGAGTTCAGCAAAGCTTTTCTCAATAAAAACCCAACCGATAACTCCAATCAACCAAAATGCAAAAGAGGTAGCCAAACCAACCTGGATCAAAAGCCCAGCAGAAAATGGAAGCCAGTGAATAATAACATGGTCTTCTCCACTTCGAGCAAGCAATAACTTCACCCAACTAGCTAAGACAAGTGCTGAAAAGTGTGGTAAATCACCAGTAGAAGTGAGAATAGGTATTGGGTTGGAAAGCCCAGCAGTTGAAACCACAAAAAAGGGCCGAAGTCAGCACTCCAGTCCGAATGGGATTCATGATGAACAGTGCTTGCAAGCCCTAGAACACGAACCCGAAGTTGAGAAGACCACAACATCAAATATAATGTTGAAACTAGGTGTAGAAGAGATCATTTAAAGTTGAAATCCAACAAACCTTTGCAGAATCAAGGACCCAAACTAGAGGAGCTCACGATTGAAAAGCATTGTGAACTTTCCAAATCAGGAAGGGAAGGGAAGAAGGGAAGTGGCTGGGGAGGTTGAACTATTTTCAATGATTTCAACATTCCTAGAATTTGTACAGAAAATGTTAAAAATGATGTTTTTAATGTTTTGCGTTTTATGTGTAAATTTTTTTTTTTTTTTTTTTGGAAAAATGATAAAGAGAACGATTTTTTAATATTTTCAAAAATAAAAATAAAAAATGATCTAAAAATAACAAAGAGAACCGACCTTAAATTCTGACATTAGCACATAAGTCACTACATCCTAGCCAAACATATTTCCTAACTTAAAAAAGGGTGAAGCCCTAACCTTGGGGCCATCTACCTGCCCTGTCCCGAGTCTTGACGGATGATGTAAATAGCGGGATATGCCTCAATTAGCCAGAGACTGAAGACGTCCTAAGCTATGATCAATATCTCCAGTTGTTATTATTATTATTATTATTATTTTATTTTAAATCAAATTCTTGGTGGTTGGTTTTGTACTTATATGCCAAATGGAGAGGAAAGAGATATCAAGTAGAAAACAATTGAGTTCGCTTAATTACTAAGATGAGCTCATTTTTGCAGGCATAATTTCCTTAAAATAATTTATTTATTATCCTTTTGTCCTAAGCGAGTGAAGGGTATATTAAAATTTTAAGATTATGTCGACCCCGTTGGTTTTTACGGACCAAAATTGAACGGCGATGCTGTTCTTTTGGCATTTAATATTTTTCTCTGTTTTTTCCCTAGGAGGACTATTAGAAAGAGTTATATTATAAAGACAAATTAATATGGTTGTAGATGCATAAGTTAATTGAGACCGGACAAATATCCCAACTAGCTTATACTTTTATTTATTATTCATAAAGCCGTAAAAATGTGAAAATCTTATAATTCTCCCGGTAAAAAGCAAAATTACAGTTCTTCTGCCGATTATTTATTTATAAAACAAAATTCCCGACGAAATTTATTCGGTTAATCTCTACGATCGGTAAGTGTGACTAAAAAAAATCCAGAAAGGTCAATTGCATGAAAAATAATTAAAAACACATGCATTTAGTTGTATATTATTGGACAAATTTAACGAGTCCAAAAGCTAGCCTCCAATATATTCACCTGCTTCTCCTAGGCTCCCACAATAAGTAGCCAAATTAATTTTCTCTAGACATTCTTAAAATCTTGATTAGTGGAAATTAAGCACTTATGAGTTCTTCATTTCCATCACAGAAGCCAGAAGTGACATTGTCCTTGAGTTTGCCATCAATTCCTACTAATCCTAGGGACGATGTAAAGCCGGAAGATAGAGGTGTAAAATTGATCGAGTTGTTGCTATCTTGTGCTGGCCATGCCTCGTCGGGTAATCTCCACCACGCCGATGCCTGTCTCTGTCAGATTTTGCAACATGCCTCCATCGACGGGGACCCCATGCAACGGCTTGCCACCCGGTTTGCCTCCGCATTGGCAGCACGACTTGTTAAGCGTTGGCCCGGCCTATATAAGGCCCTTAATAATACTGAGCCTGCGAGGCATAATCTTGACCGGGCTTGGTCCATCTTCACTCAACAGTTCCCTTGCATGGCCTTTGCCTACTCGATTATAAAACGGGTCTTGATCCAAGTCATGTCTCACGAACGGATAATTCATGTAATTGATTTGGGCTCTGGAGATCCGAAGTTGTGGATTCCATTTATACAAGGCTTAGGGCACGTTCCGGATGGGCCGCCTCACTTAAAAATCACTTGTGTTAGTCGAAATAAGGTGGCCCAAGAGAACATAGGGGCTAGGCTTGTGAAAGAGGCTGAAAGTTTGGACATGCCCTTTCAATTCAACCCTGTAAATGTTAGTCTTAGAGAGCTCACATTAGACATGCTTCAGGTAAAATCAGGTGAAGCACTAGCATTGACATCAATATCGAGTCTTCATGTCCTATTGGCCGAGGACGATCGTGTCAATTCACATTTCGGGTCTAGCAAAAATAACGGAGTCAAGGACTCTAAGCAAATGAATGAGTTCTTAGCAATTATAAAATTAATGTCCCCGAAGGTAGTATTACTAGTCGAGCAAGAATCTGATCACAATCACAATCGTCTAGTGGATCGATTTGTTGAAGCGTTGCATTATTATAGTGCGTGGTTTGATTCGATCAGTGTTGCTTATGGAGAATTCTCGTGCGCGGATCGAACCATGTTGGAAGATATGTTTGGGAATGAGATTGAAAATATTGTGGCAGGTGAAGGGCTAGAGAGAGAGGAGAGGCATGAAAGGTATGCAAAATGGATGGTGAGGTTTGGAAGGGCCGGGTTCAGACCCGTGCGCTTATGGTCTGAAATAATGGATGAAGCCCGGCGAGTAGTCGAGGCCCACGGGCTGAAGGGTTACAAGATAATAAATCAGAAGGCCAGTCTGATGATATGTTGGCATGATAGGCCCATTTATGCAGTGTCAGCATGGACTTGTTTTAGCTGATTTTCCCCCCTTTTCTAAATTAATAAAGTGAAAAGGTTATTTATTGCTGTTTTACAGTGTATATATACAAGTTTCGTTGACAATTTTGGAGAAATTAAGGTTATATAGATTTTTTTAGAAAGTAGTATTACGTTATGAATATGTATGATTAGAGTTTAAAAAATTAATGGACTATTCCACGTAATTACACTACTTTTAGGGATCAAATTGAAATTTACTTAAATTTTATAAAAATTGAAAATAAAATCATAAAAACTGAAAAATACTTCATAATCACGTGAAATATCACAATCTGATACTTTTGATACTTCTCAAATATGTTAGTATCACAGTATGATACCTATAATATTTTTCAATTTTTTATAGTAACAATGAACTATTTTTCAAAATTTTTTATTTGGGTAGTAAAAATCAATTTTATTATCTAAAGTAAATAATCTATACAATTATCCCAAAATTAATCATATATAGGATAAATACATCTTGGGGTCCCCGAATTTTTCTTTTTGTGCTAAACTCATGTCCCCAACCTTCCATTTGGACAAGCCCATGTCCACAACATTTTAAAATTAGGGAAAAATATATTAATAAGGTAATTAAAAATGTAAATTTCAAAATTCAGATCAAACTTGTATAACTTCAAAAATTATATTTTAATTAAAATTAATTAATTACATTAAGTAATTAAAAATATTTTATTAATAATAAATATTAGGTCACAACATTATAAAATCTCAAATCACAAAATACAAGTTTTTTAAATCACAAACCATCATTTTTAAGGTCACAACCACCATTTTTTAGGTCACTAATCATTTTATAGTCCTGAATTATCAAAATATTAGGTCACAAATTGAACTTATTTTTAGATCACATTAACAAACATTAACAATTTTATAGTCAAGAATAATTTCAAGGTCACAATTTATCAAATCAGTAGGTCACAGAATGTTAAATTAATCACAAGTCACAAATTTTAAATGTTTAAGGTCACAACTAAAAATTTTTTATACTACCATCACGACCATCGCCACCCCTGAAACGTCACTACCACTCCACTCTTCAACGACAGCCACCACCACCTCCATAATTCTGGCCAAAACCTATAGCCCCACCTGCAAACACCAAATCCACGATTCCACATATTGCCCACTACCATCTCCGTCGTCACTTCACTAATGCCACCACATATCGATGCAGCACAGCTGCGCCACAACCATGACACCGCCACGACCACAGCCCTAACCACCACCAAACGCCAACCACCATAGCCTAAATTTCCACCGCCACCACAGATGCAACCGCCAACATCATACAAACCATCAATACCTCAGCTTGAACCATTGCACCACGCCAACAGATCACATAGCCATCAATGAAACCACACAATCCAACCCAACATAGATAGAAATCACGACCACCATCGTACAAATCTGGACCACCGCCGCTATCCCATAGTAGCGTTTTTGCTTGATTGAAGCAGCGGCGATGCTGCTTACTTTGACATCACCGCTGTGCCGCTGTGCGCTTTCCGACGAGCATTGGCGGATCCGGGGTGATGGGTTTGGCCATGGGGAAATGGGCTGATGATGATGATGGGGGAATGGGCGGATTGGTGATGAAATGGGCGAATTGAGAAGAAGATGGTGGTGAAATGGTGAAACGGGTAGATGGTGAAATGGGTGGACGGTGATGAAATAGAGAGAGAAAATTATTAGGGTTCCAAATGATGTTGTGTGACTTTTGGTTGAATAATTAATTTAATTTTAAATTATTCAGATTTACTAATTAATTACTAAAATCTTAATTGAACATGAAAATTGAATTTATTTAGGTTTCGCCTCATTTTTGAATTTGGATCTTTAAATGTAGGGGTGTGTGTAATTTCCACTTAAAATTATGAGTCCAGTAGTATTGCGCATCATGCTGACGTGGATGATGTGTTCAACATTGAAAGATGTCAACGCAGTCAACTCTCAACTTCCAATTGCATGATTTAATTCACCGACCTCAACTTGGAGAGAGAGGTGATTTAGTAAAACCGAGGTGATTTTATGACCGAGGTGATTTAAGGTACCGACCTCAACTTGGAGAGAGAGGTGATTTCGTAAAACCGAGGTGAATATCGACCGAGGTGAGACTGACGGCACTGCAAAAGCGTCAAATCAGCCGTATTATATGTCAGTAATTATGGTTATATGTAATATGTCAGTGTAATCATTTGTTGTCATGTTGTCAGCAATGTCATTAGTCAATATCAGTCACATACTGCAGACGTGATGTGTTGTAATAATTATGTTTCATCTCATCCCATACTATAAATAAGGGACATTAATGCTATTTGGAGGGACAGAAAAAAAGAAAAACCTCTCAAAACTCTTGTTATTTGATTTCGTTGATTCGACATGGCTGTCAGATCGGTATCAAATTGGACGTGAATTTATGCAACTTTTACCTCTATTCGCTTTTAATCTGTTATCTTTTCTAATTCATTTGGTATTTATATTTTATTTCAATGTCGGTCATTAAATTCAAGAGCGGTACACTTAGCCAAATTATCCAAAAATATACGATTCACCTGTAAACTTGAAAGATCCTACTACATTTATTTGTTGACAAAAAGGGACGTCAACAAGTAGTATTCCAATCCGAAGGAAATAATCTATGAGAAAATTACATTGGCACTTGTATTTCAAAAATACAATTCAAAATTTTGGTGAGGAATAAATTTTTTTTAATTTTAAGGTGGTAATCAGCAATTAATTAATCCATAATTAATTAATTTAATCCTAAAACTATTTCCACAAAAATCAATAGCAGAAATCAAAATAACCCTCTCTCTCTCTCTCTCTCTCTCTCTCTCTCTCTCTCTCTCCAACTCTTTCGACGGCGACGACAAGATCGCCACCTTCGAGAGTGACTAGCGACGAGCATCACCGGTGGCGAAGGAAGCCGGGCCAGGAAGACCGTTGCTGCTGCAGCGGCAGAGACGATCTCGCCGCTGGAGATCGCAGCTGTTAGCAACGATGCCATCGTAACTGCGATTTCCTGTGGCGAGGGTTTTTAAGTGGTGGTGGTGGTGTGGTGGTCTGCTTCCTGTCTCCGACTTCCTATGACGGTGGTGCAATACCAAAATATTGACTTATCAAATTATGAATGATTGTGATTAGTTATATTAGAGATTGTGACCAACTATGACTTGTTGTGATCATTGGACGAATTTGTTAGTTTTAAAGGGTTAACTTAGAATTTAGGAGTTATGTATTCTTCCCATAATCTATTTAGACGGCAAATGACAAGCAATAAGCACGTGATAAATTATTTATGTGTATAATTGTCCAAAAATAATTTCTTTTACCTTAGATGATGATGATGATGATGATTATTATTATTATTATTATTATTATTATTATTATTATTATTATTATTATTATTATTATCCACTTGGCTATATTTGAAGTGGAGGAAAATCATTGTTGGGAAATTTTATGCATCGGTTATACATCATGCATACCGCGTATATCCTTTTATTGTCTAAATAGACGGTTTCCTTCTGGTTGAAATATCGTACACACGATTTAAAAGGCTGGGACATTGAATGGTCCAAACAGAATGCCGAGAATACGGGATGACAAAAATGGAATTGTTGGAAATCCTAGAGGAATTTACCCTAATATTTATATCTAATATTTTATTAATCTTTTAGTTTGGAAAATGATAAAGAATAAAATTTTTCTTGGCTTATATTTGTTTCCCAGCTCTCTCTAAAATTATGGGGAGTCAATAAACCATATCACAAATAATCGTTCCAACATCTCTCTCTCTCTCTCTCTCTCTAATCCCTCTCCCTCTATTTAAGCCTTCCAATGCATTACATTTTCTCCACACACATCAAGAGAAGAGAGAAACAAACAAACAAACCAAAAAAAAGAAAAAAGAAAAAAAACAATAGAATAAAAATGGCAAAGGCCGTTGCTCTCGTCTCTGTTTTGTGCATCTTGGCCTTTGCCACTGTGGCTCACTGCCACGCACCAGAAGTGTTCGATGTCGAAGGTGATGTGTACTGCGATCCATGCCGCGTCCTGTTCGAGACCAAACTCAGCCACAAAATCGCAGGTGCGGCCGTGAAGTTGGAATGCACCGACTTGATAACTGGGAACATAACATTCTCAGTCGATGGCGTAACAGACATCAACGGACACTACAAGCTGAACGTAAAGGGTGACCGCGAGAACGACATTTGTCAAGTGTCCCTATTGAAGAGCCCAGAGGCTGGGTGCAGTGTTCCTATGGGAGGTCTCGAAGCGGCCAAGATTGTGTGCACAGAAAACAGTGGAATGCATAACCCTGTACGTTATGCTAGCCCACTTGGGTTCATGACCAAACAGGCTGTCTCGGGCTGCAAGGAAGTTCTTCACGAGCTGGGTTTGGCGCCAGAGGATTTGGATTTTTTGGTTTAAGATTATTAAGCATTTGCCAATTAGTAGGAAATTATGAATAAGTGATGGCTTCTCTTGTTTTGTGTCTATCCCATCAAATATTGTAAATGAGAAGTTTGTCATGCAATAATATGGTGGAGTTGCAATATTTTTGTTCTCCTCTTTCGATATTCAAGTTTAGAGAGAGCTTAACGGATCATTTTTCTCCCAGGGCCCCGTTTAGTGGAGATTAAAATTAGATTTTTAGTAAATTTTGATAAAAGCTAATGAGATGTGTGGTTGAAAAGTTATATGTTCCACGAAAATCTATAGTTTAGATTAATTGTCAACTTTAACTTAGATTAAAATTTAGATTTTAATTTCTACCAAAGAACTATGAAAGAGAGTCGAATTCACTTTGGCATCATACAAGCTATCTAGGTTCAATAATGTCATCTCCAAAAGATCATCACCAACTATGTTCATATTCATATCCGGAACATGGAATACATTAGTAAGAGTACCATTTTTTCTAGATATGAAGATGATGTCCACACTTCCTTTTTCAACCACTTTGGAGTGGCTTTCATTACCCATTTGTATATCATGTCCATCTTCAATATTATGATAAGTTTTGAATAAGTACTTATCATACCACACATATACGGTAGCACAAGTATCGTATCATCGACGCGTGAAGTTATTCCCATCGAATCTATCGAGTCTCACAAGATCTTGATTCATCAATTTGATAGTGGCTATGGTTGTTTCATTCTCCACGATAGAACATAGTTTGAGATTAATGAAAATATGGAGTAGGAGATTGAAGAATGATAACAAAATAAATAAATAAATAAATAAATAATGGAGGTTCAAACATGTAGAATGTTATTCTCAAACTATATTTACTCCACCAGGATTAAGGTTTTCTTTTGAAGGATTATAGCAAATTGATTTGTAAAATTAATCAAGCCTTTAACAAGTTCAAATAAAGTAAAGTAAGAACTTGTAAAACTAAGAACACTAGAACTTGGAATAAATAAAGAAATGGAATTTATAAATATCAAATCTTGTATCAATTTTTGAAATACGTTTAAATTTGAAGTATCAACTCCTATTTATAGATATCCATCTAACACACGAATTGATGCCAACATTTCATGAAAAAATGGATCTTTTCATTAAAAGGTGCCAAAATCGAATTTTAAAAAACAGAAAACGGTCAAAAAATAACACTACGTGATTGCGTTGTTATTCTTCACACGACTGCATGGTTCTCACTTTTTAACCACTGCCTTTTTATGTCTCCACGCAACCAAGCGATTTCCAGTTTTGACTCTCTTTTCTTTATTTTCCATTTCTATATATATATAGTTGGAACTTGGAAGTTAAGCACGAGAAAATGTATGGTTTTCAAATGTATGAAAGATACGATCTAAAGTTGTGAGAAATGGAATGAAAATTGCGAAAGGAGCAATGATTTGGAATCAAGAACGGTGTGATGATCTTCAATAGTGTCTTTGTCATAGTGGCCACGTCAAGGTGGAATTTGTGGTCGATGGAGCGAAGAGGAAGGTCATGCTCACTGCAAAGTTGGGTTTTGGCCTATAAAAGACATTTTGTTTTGGATGATAGAGAGTAAATGGTGGTTCTACATGTGTTTGTTTTGATTTAAATTGTAGAAACGACGATGGTGCTGATAGTAAGGTCGGTGAAACCTGCAAATCGATGAACTTTTGATAGATATGTAGCAATGGAAGGGAGAGATGATCCCTGTAGTGGATCCTTAGGGCATACCTTGAACCAAAAGCAAGTGACATTCAAGTCACTTTTTTCCACTAAAAAAATGTGTAATGTATCTACTAGTATTTGTGGATTCGTGTAAGTTGTTAGTTAATGATGTATATTCCAAAAATTGAAAAACTGACAATCAAGAAGAAAAAAGTGACATTGCGGTTGTGCATGGAGAAGGAAAAATATGTAATGTATCTACTAGTATTTTTGACTTGTGTAATTTGTTAGTTAATGATGGATATTACAAAAATTGAAAAATTGACCTTGAA